>PCDN01000002.1:1234546-1270752 GCA_002778105.1 Ceratocystiopsis brevicomis
GCCGCAGCGCTGGACGCGGCGCGGTTTGGGGCCGCGCTGACCGAGGTCTTTGCGCGCGACGTGGTGTGCGTGTACGACGCCGTGGAGGTGTACATGCGGGAGACGGCCGAGGCGCTGGCGGCCGAGGCGGTGGCCGACGCCGCGGACGCGGGCGGGGAGGGCCTCGGCGACGGCGCGAGCGGCAGCGAGAGCAACGTCGATGACGACGACGACGACGACGACGCCGACGACGCCGACGACGACGGCGGCGGCGGCGGCAAACGACGACGGTCCTGGTCCCGGTCCCGGTCCCGCCGTCGCAGCCGGTCGCCCAGCATGCTCGCGCAGCCGCCGCCGCCGTGGACGGTGGCCGAGCCGGTGATCGAGCTCAAGTCGGTCTTTGTGGCGCGCTGCGCGCCCGTGTCGTCGCCGGCACAGGCCCGCGCGTACGTCGACCACCTGCTGGCGACGGACCGGCGCGTGGCCCGGGCGTCGCACAACATGACGGCGTGGCGGATCCGGCCTGGCGGCGCCGCACCAACCGGCCCCGGCCCCGGCCACGGCGCTGCGAAGGCGGGGCCCGCACCCGTGTACCAGGACTGCGACGACGACGGCGAGACGGCGGCCGGCGGCCGGCTGCTGCACCTGATGCAGCTGATGGACCTCTGGAACGTCATGGTGCTGGTGACGCGGTGGTACGGCGGGCACAAGCTGGGCCCGCGGCGGTTTGCGCTGATCAACCAGGCGGCGCGCGACGCGTTTGTGCGAGCAGGGCTGGTGGTGCCGGCGAAGAAGAAGAAGTGATGCCATACGCAATTGGATAACCTCGTCTCCCTTGTCCCCCGTAACGCAAGACGGCCAGTTCTTCGCGGGACGTTCCCCGGCCGTGCTCGTGTCACCCTCTGCCGCCCCGTCCTTGGCTCGCTGCAGGGCAGGACCTCGCTCGCAGGAGCCAAAAGGGCCCTGCCACTCGGCCTTTGTTGCGTTTGCTCGTCTGCTGGGCGCCGGGCTGCATGTCTCGCTTGGGCGCATTGCGTGTGCGTCCTAAGCAGCCGGGAGGGCGAGTCCGGCCGGATAGGGGCCGAGAAAAGAGACAAAACAGAGGAGCTGCCGGCGCCAAGGGAAAAAAAAAACAAAAAAAACAGATGATCCGTTGGCTGCTAGAAAGGAGAGAAAGAAGGAGAAAGATGGCGTCGGCCATGTGCTGGAAACATCAGACGAAACAAGAGAAAGCAAACGAAGGTCTCTGCCCTGGATGTTCTCTCTCTCTTAGATCCCCGCCTCCTCTCTTCGTCCTTCGTTCCTCCATCGTTCTGTCCTCCGTTCCTCTTCTGGTGCTGTGTCTCGCCGAAGATCAGGCGAGAGTGATATAGACGATACAAAAGCTCTTCACACCACACTCGCTTCGGAATTATTCACCTTCCACTCCTTCCCCTCCTCGATTGTTTGCATTGTCTCCATTCGCCTTCCCGTCTCTTCACCACGCCTTCTCGAGACGGCCATGTGGACGCCGGGCGAACGGAAGTACCTCAAGGCCATCATGGCCTGGCAAGAGTCCCAGGACGAGCAGCCTCACGACAGCACAAACACACCAGAACTCCGTGTTCTCGTCATAGGCGCGAAAGGCGTCGGGAAAACCTCGCTTCTGCGCAGAGTAATGCTCTTCCTCTTTTCTCTCCCCTTCTGTGTTTCTTGCCTTCTGCTGACCAGCAGTTCTGCACCGGCTCGTTCGACGCCACCGCCCAGCCCGACACCCAGTTTGCCCGGGGCGGTCGCCGCACGCTGCGTTTGCCCGCCGGGCCCTACGCGCTCGACATCCTCGAGGTCCCGTCCCCCTATGTCGACTCGTTGTGCATCGAATCGCCAGACCGCTGCGGCGCCGACAGCAGCCCTGCCCACCATGCCGCCGCCCTCGGCGTGCCGCTCACGAGGAGCACGCCAGCGTCTGTCGTTCTGGCACAAGCGGTTGCCCTCACACAGGCCGCCATCATTGTCTACGACGTGACAGACGAAGCCTCGTTTGCGCAGGCCTGCGTGCTGTACTCGCGGATCCTACGGGAGTGCCGCCGCGGCTTGGACGGCCCAGCCGAGCCCGCGACCAAGGACCCGGCCGACGCCCCCGAGCCCACGCCCATGCGCTCTGCCCGCCGTTTGCCTTTGCGCAAGCTCTTTCAGAAGAGCACCAGAGAGAACACGGCTTCGCCGCCGCCGCCGCTCGCCGACCCGGTGTCCCCGACAATGCCTGAAACGCCGCCGCCGCCGCCGCCGCCGCCGCCGCCGCCACCGCCGCCACCGCCACCACCGTGCTACTCCATCGTCTTGGTCGGCAACAAGAGCGACGCCGCGCAAAGCGACCGCAAGATGACTTTCTCCGACGGCCGCCAGGCTGCTGCCGCCGTGGTCTCCTCCGTCACGGCCGCCACCGCCGCCGCCAACGCCTCGCCCACGCTGGCCATGCCGACGGCCGGCTTCCTGGAGACCAGTGCCAAGACCGGCGCACGTGTTGGCGACCTCTTCCTCCACACCGGCCGCGCCATCCTGCGCCAGCAGCGCGACATCACCACTTGCTCGGCTTCCCCGGGGCTGACCACCCGCTCCGGCGCCGTGTCCGCCGTGTCTGCCAATTCCGACGCGTCGACGGCTTCTACGCAGACCGGGCGGACGTCGCTTGGCCTGCAGACGCAGCCGCACCGCACGTCGGCCGGGTCGCAAACCAGCAAGAAGACGACATCGCCGGGGGCCGGGCGCGTCTTTGGGCTGTCCTTCCGGCGGAAGAGTGCGACTGCTGGAGAGGGTGGTGGTATTTAAACACGGCCAGTTTCGTTGTTTTTGCTGTTCATGTCCCTGGTTTTGCTTCTTTCTCGAGAGCCGAGATGCCGCAGCGACCGGCGCTGGATCGTATCCCATCCTCCATATTCCGTGTTGATGAGTTTCTTGCCTGCTGCGTCCTATGTTATCCGATACTTCATACAAAATAATGGGATTTCAAAGCAGCCAGGCCACCATCCCCAGCACAACCAGCACCGATCGAGCCCACGGCCGTGCACTGCCCACCCCGTTCGTCGCCGGCATCGACTGGTTGTAGTACGTCCCGTTGTACGCCACGCCGTTCAGCCGCGCCGCCACCTGGAACACCGACCCGGGCGGCGATCCGCGGCCGTAGTAGTCGACGTTGATCACGTTGGGCGGCCGGCCCTAGCGGCCGGTGCAGGCATCGGCAGCGGTCCCGGCGCCGAATGCGCCGCGGTCCGCGTTGGTCTCGTTGGCGACGGTCGACGCGGGGATCATGAACGAGTAGTTCAGCAGCGTGACCCCGATGTTGAGGTTGTGGTTCATCACGTACAGTCGCCGGTCGCTGCGCGCGTCGTGGGATCCCAGGTCGGGCGGGCGTTGCACCGAGCAGTTGGACGGCGCGTCCACGAGCGGGTCGAACGGTGTCTCCCACGCGTAGCGGAACTCGTCCAGCAGCCACGGGTACGCCGTCTCGTCGGCCTTGTAGTCGAGCATGAGCACCACGCGCTGGCCGGCCGCGAGCATCGCGCCGAGCGTGGGCCAGCCGCCGTCACCGCCCTGTCCAGTTCTCTTCCCCTTCCCCGGAACATATGCATACTTTGCCAGTCCTGTCGACGCAATGTACGGCGCGTACCGCGCCGCCGCCGAGTAGTTGCCGTTGCCCAGCAGCACGGTCACCACGTCGTCCGGGTGCTGCGCCACCCACCGGCTGATCTCGCTCAGCCAGTCCGTGATCGGCCCGGCGTCTAGCAGCGCGCACGACGTGTGGCAAAAGTGCGGCGGCATCGCGCCGTCCGTGCTGTTTTCTGGCCAATGCATCTGCGCCTGCAGGAAGCGCACGCCATCGTCCAGCTGCTGCGTCACGTTGCGCTCCTGGTTTGCCGCCAGGTTGTGTTGCCGCACAAACGGCGAGTTGTGCGCACCCACCGCCGTCACGTTGCTGTAGGGCCGCCCGCAGAACTCGGCATAGCCGTTGCAGTGCGTCCGGACAGCGGTGTGCCTAGGCTGGGTGCTGAGGATTTGGTGTCTTTGTCTGTGGAGGGAGCCGTGCTGATGAGCCCGGGTGCAGTCGGCAAGGAGAAGCGCGGCGAGGAGGAGAAACACAAAGGGATCCATGGTGGTAGGTCGTCGAAGGAGAGACAGCGCTTGCTCCATAGGGGGTTTCTAGGAAGAGGGACCATGCGTTCTGGAGAAGCTTTTTGCGAGAAGAAGCACATGAAAAAAGAAGAGAAAAAAAAAAAAGAGATCGAAACAGCAGGCAAGTTTGTCTTCTACTTGGAGACAACCAGTTTGGGCAGCCGCGGTGGGACCTCCATCGACACCTGGGCACCTTCCCTTCGATGTCTCTCTTCTGCTATGTAATTGGAATCCCCTCTTCTCAATCCTAGAAACACGACAACCCTTCTTGGAGCAGTATTCTTAACTTCCTATCCGGCACGACTTATCTTTTCCCTGTCCTCCGCTCCCTAGGATGGCGCATGCCCATGTCGCCAGTCTTCCCTAAATCAGCATCCTTATCACGAGCCGCACACGGGCTGGAAGGCAGAACAGCGCCCTTACAGCGTTTCCGGCCATGAGCAACCGGTTCACCCATGCGGACACCGGGTCAGCACAGCACGCTACTCCCTCGAGCAGTCCGACCCGGTGGCGCCAGGCGACGCGTCGGGGTGACCAGGACCTGGCGAACGAGCCGACAAGCCGAACCGGCCACCACCCCTTTGCCAGCCTGGATGGTGGCGATGCGGTCGACGGCAGCAGCAGTGGCGGCGCCAGCCTGCCGGGCAGCCGTGTCGGCCGCCGCCAATCGTCGGCCATGGCAAACAACAGCGCCACCGGCACCGTCATTGTCAACAGCCCGCAGGCTGCCGCCCCGAACACAAACGACGGCAGCAACGGCAGCAATCCTGTCCCGCCGCCGCGACCGTTTGGCACCCTCTTCTCGCCCTGGACCCCGTCGCCCATTGGCATCCAGGCCCGGAACCCCAGCACCATCCCGGCCTCGGCCCTCCACGTGAACAGGCCGACAACCGACGAGGTCCAGCTGGCGACACAGCCACGCCGCATTCTCATCAGCGCACTCTGCCTGCTGTATCTTCTGTGCTTTCTGTCTCTGCTGCTGGCACGTTGTCCTTGCGTTTCTTTCTCTCGACTCCCCTCCGCTGACAGGTCAGGCCCAGCTGGGAAGCACCAGCAAGCAATCCGCCGTGACGGGCATCTACTTTTACCGCTTCAACATCACCTCCGTCTTCCCCTCGACGACCAACGACACCAGCCTGGCCAACGCCGTGGCCCGCGACATTGGCCTGCACGACGTGTACCAGGCTGGGCTGTGGGGGTACTGCGAGGGCTACCGGGTCCATGCCCGCCCCGGCGTCGAGTTCACCGGCTGCTCGCGGCCGCGCAGCTTCTACTGGTTCAACCCCACAGAGATCATCGTCAATCAGCTGCTGTCCGGGTCCTCGATCGTCTTCCCCAGCAACGCCCTGACCGTGCTGGCCGTGCTGCGGGTCATCATGCAGGTCATGTTTGGCGCCTTTCTTCTCGGCATCGTCCTGGACATGGTACTGCTGCTGGTGTCACCCGTCGTGCTGTGGTCGCGGTGGTAGAGTCTTGCCGTGTCCCTTCTCGCCGGCACGGCCGCCCTGCTGACCCTGGCCGGGGCCACCATTGCCACAATCATCACGCTCGCCTTCCGCATCGGCGTCTCGGCCATCCCCGAGGTTGACGTCAGCCTCACCATCGGCATGCCCATGTTCGTGTTTGTGTGGGCGGCCACGGCCATGGGCCTGGTCGCCTTTGTCCTCCACACCATCCTCGGTTGCTGCGGTGCGTCTATCCGAGACATTGAGACGGGCCACATCTACCTGGTGCGCGCGGCCACGCCGGCACGAGCCACCAGGCGAAGGCGCCGATTCGGCATCAGGCGCCAGCCGCTGCTGCAGCAGCTGCCACAGCCTTACCAGGACAACAACGACCTGAACCTTGACAGCGCATTCCCGGACGCCTTGCCCTTGACTCAGATCCCAACCAGGCCTCGAGTTCCGCCTCCGGGGGCCGGGAACCAAACACCTATCTCTCCGCCGCCAGCCTACTCTGGCGCATGACGGCAGCAATAGTGAATAGAACAGAAATTCATTGTATCATTTCGTGTATTCTTGTCAAGTACGGAACAATGGAAAATCACATATCGCACTGCAGAAAAAAATGTGTCGTATTGGAAATTGATCGTCGATCGTCCGGTGACTTGAAGTCACAGGTGGGTATATTTGTACTCGAGCCAGCGCGCGGGCACATAGACAATCAGCGTGAAGAGAAAGGCCAGCTGGTTGCCAATGTCGCCGCCCTCCGCACCGATCTTGCGGGCCAGCACGCCCACGTACCACGTCTCGCTCATGCCGAGCACGCAGCCGGCAATGCCGGCTGCAAAGGCCAGGCCGCCAGCATAACCGACCGGCATGCGGCTCGGCTGGTTCCAGCCCTCGAGGTCGTAGAGTTCGTAGCCGCGGGTCCAGGCGTGGCGGTACAGGTAGTGCTCGAGAAAAAGGATGACGAAAAAGGACGTGTTCCAGTAGCCGAGCAGCGACAGGAAGTTCTGCAGAAAATCCAGCAGCTTGTTGCGGCCGACGAGCGCCAGCAGGATGACGGCCACAAACATGAGCGCGGTCCAGACAAAACGCGGCACGGCGCCGAGCGGGCGCGCAAACTGCTGCACAGACAGGCCGGCACTGTAGAGGGCGACGGCGTTCATGGCGATGCCCGAGAAGGCGAGCAGCACAAGCAGGAACTTGGCGAAGCCGACGGGGTGGATTATGGTCTGCACGAGGAAGCCGATGCCTTCATCGTAGGCGTCGTTCCAACCGGGCTTGGCCGTCAGCGCGGACGCGACGGCCGAGCCCAGGCACATGCCGAAAATGGTTGGCAGGCAGATGCCGCCAGTGGTGAGCAGAAAGACCTTGAGGCGCGACGTGTTGACGGGGTACTCGACGTAGTAATCGGCCACGATCGAGCACCAGGACGCGGACGAGCCGTAGACGACAGCAAAGAGCGTCAGAGCCGTGCCAGAGAGCGTGGCGCCGGACAGCTCCGTCTTCGTCGTCGTGTCGCCGAACCGGGCGACCTCGCCGTACATGATGACAAACACCACAAACAGCACAAGGCCGGCAATCTTCTCGTAGGCGAAAACGGCGCGCAAGCCGACAAACGACACGGCAAAGCCCAGCACGGCCGCCAGCACGACGCCCAGCTGCGAGCCCAGATGGCCGTCTGACACGGCCGACAGCGCCAGCCCGCCTGTGATGCAGCCCACCGACGACCAGCCGACCTGCTCGACCACGTTGAGCGCGGCCACGACCTTGCTGGGCCACCAGCCGAGCGAGTACCGCGCAATCGACACCTGGCGCAGCCCCATGCCGGGCCCTAGCGTCGCGCACCAGCCCGTCACGGCACTACCCAACAGCGTCGCAAACACAACAATCGCCACCGTGCGCGACAGATCCAGGCCCATCTCCCAACCGAGAAAGCCGGTGGCGAAGCAGCTCAGGTTCATGGTCGCGCTCATCCACAGCAAGAACATGACCGCCTGGTTCGACCAGTGCGCGTACGCCGGGTCGCGCTCCTCGGGCCGCCGGCGCGCAATGCCGTGCGACTCGACGCCGAGCTTGCGGTCCATGGCTGCTTCCACGGCCCGGAACCGGGCCAGGCCCCGGGCAATCGGGTTGGTCGACGTCGAACGCAGGTAGGACGGGAGGTCGCTCTCGGAGGCGTGGGCCGAGGTGGCGGACGTGATCTTCGTGAGATCACCCATCTTCTCAGCCGCGGCATCAGTCGTGGGGGCAACATCAGCGTCAGCCGCCTTGTTCTCAAGGTCCTCGACAGCCATGTTTATTGAGGGCCGTAGCACAGGACAGGGCAGAGAAGAAGAGAGGACAAAGGGGAAGACGAGGAGAGGGCAGAAAAAAGGGAGGAGGGGGAGAAAAATGACGAGGAGAAATCCGAGGAGGGGGGTTATATAACAACAAGGATGAGCTAGACAAGAAAGTAGAAAAAGAGAACAAGAGGGGGAGAGATAAGGTTGACGTCTTACCCTCGAAAAGGCCCGTCTTCGGCCACTAGACGTGAGTGGGAGGGAGGCACAGGGGATCGACAACCTGGTCGTTGGGTAGAACAGAGAACAGATGAAAGACAGAATGGAAAACAGCACACAAAAAGGCACAGTTCTCGTACGAGAGGGCAGCCACCACGATAGGCCCAAAAGATGGGAAGAAACTTTGAGAAAGCAAAGTCTTACCTACAGAAATTGTTGCTATCTAATACGGAAATTCCCAAATAGGCAGTTGTGTCTATCTAGCGCCGCCTGCGCGCCTGCCGCATGCTTATCATAGGCCAGTCGTGACAGGAAACGGCAGGATCCTCTACCAACACGGCGCTTCTGAACGTGGAAGGAAGACACACACACCCATGCATACGGAGTCCTCCGTGCTCCGGTAACTGCTGCTGACTGACGGCGTAACGTGACGTTCCATTTGTGGTCAGACAGAGCAGAGAGGAAGGCGACAGCAGATAAAGGATTAGGCTAAATAACAGAGGAAAATGGCAAGCGAAAATAGAGAAGGAGGAAAAGAACAGATGAAATAATCCAATTAAGAAAGGGAAAAGGGAAAAAGGTAAAAAGGAAAAAAAGAAAAAAGGAAAAAAGGAAAAGAGAAAGGGCACCTTTCACCGTACACGATTCATCAGAATCACTGTAAGATCCTTACTACCGAGACTAGCCACTGTGCTCCGGCACGTTTCTTCCGGTGGTCTGTACAAGAGAGCCGCGGCCTCGGACCCTGACCCAGGTCTGTGGGAAAATGACAAGAGAGAAGCGTGCGTCTTGTGGAACTGTTCATATTACGGAGCATGCATGGAGCATGCATGAGTTCATTCCTGCATTGCTTTTCTAGTCTGACCTTTCTTTTCTGAGATCGCCAGGAGATCTCTACGAGTATGCAATGAGCGCCACACGTCGCCCGTGTGGCTTTCGTCCCTCCCCCCCCCCCCGGACGCACGCCCTAGCCGCTAAGCCGCTGAGCCAGCCAACATGCCGAGGCCCCCCAAATCCGGGGTATTGCTGTTGCCATCCAAAGCACACCTCCGCACTTGGGAACAACCCCGTCCAGACCAGCTCCTTCTTTGCCGCCTACACAACCGCAGCCATGGCCGACACGCCCCAGATTGTTCTCTACCATTATGCCTTCTCGCCCTATGCGCGACGCATCCAGTGGTACCTGCTCCTCCGGGGGCTTCCGTACAGCGAATGCGTGAGTGAGCACAGGCAGACAGACGGACAGACGGACAGACGCCGTTGACGATTCGATCTCGGTCCCAGCTAAAACCCGTCCTCTTAGATGCAACCGCCTGTCATGCCCCGGCCGGATATCGAGCGCCTGGGCGTGCGCCACCGCCGCATCCCGGTCCTGGCCATCGGCCGCGACGTGTACATCGATACGCGCCTGATGCTGCGCAAGCTGGAGCAGATCCCGTCCACGTCGGCCTCGGTGCGGCCGCCTCTGGGGGCGGCCGCTGTCGGCGGCAGCGGCGAGCTGCTCGCTCTGGAGCGCCTCGTCGACGGCCTGACCACCGACTCCGGCTTCTTCTCCTACTGCGCGAGCCTCATCCCCCCCAATCTGCCCATCATGCGCGACCCGGTCTTTCTCTGTGACCGCGCCAGCTTCAAGACCGGAACACCCCTGCCGCCACCTCCGTCTCCTGCAGCCCAGAAGACTTCAACGGCCCCCTCGCCGCTGCAGCCCCTCCCGGCGCGTAGGGGCGTCTCGCTGGCCCGCGCAGAGGCCCTCGTGGAGGTGCGCTATGTTGCCGCGCTGCTCGAGTCGACGCTGCTGGCCGACGGCCGCATGTGGCTGCTCGGCACGCCCGCGCCGTCACTGACCGACATCGAAGCCATCTGGCCCTTCCACTGGCTCAGCACCATGCCGGGCGCGGTCTGCGCCGACTTCGGCGACGACGGATCGGCCAAGGCGGGCCGCATCGAGGGCCTCAATCCCGCGCAGTTCCCGCGACTCTTCGCCTGGGTCGGCCGCTTTGACGCGGCCATCCGCACCGCGCGCCGCGCCGCGGGCACCGTGGCACGGCTGGACGGCGAGCAGGCGGCGGCCGCCGTGCGGGCGGCGCCCTTCTTCGAGGCCACGGAGGGGGCGGTCCAGGCGGACGACCCGGTCGCGCAGGTGGCCGGGCTCCGCGTCGGCCTGCCGGTCGTCGTTGCGCCGACGGACACGGGGACGACGCACAAGGATGTGGGCGAGCTGGTGCGGCTCAACGACCAGGAAGTCGTCCTGGCCGTGGCACCACCGTCCGCGGCCGGAAAGCAGACGCCCGCGGTGCACCTACACGCGCCGCGGCACGGCTTCCGCGTACGGCCCTACAGCACGGATTCGGCTACGGGCGCAAGGCTGTGAAAAAGAGGGAACACACCGGCATTACGGAGTACGCAGGAATACGCCGCGCTCGTACTTTTCTCGACACGCCGAGGTGTCGTAATACCATTGGAAGAACCTCTTTTGGACCCACCCGACAACGCAATACGTCATGGTCCTGCCTTAAAAGTTTCTTGTCCTGCTTTCGTCTCGCTTGTTTTCACCCCTTTTGCTTTGAACCAGTGCAGAGGAAGTATCTCTTCAGCCGTAGATGTGCCAGCAAGCCCGATTTATCAGCAGCAGCTGTAAGATACAAGTGGCATCTGTTGAAAATTAGCATGGCGAGCCCCACCAAAGCGCCCTAGCACTGTGCTGACAGGCGCGTCTGCCCAGCGAGGATGCATCGATTCTCCGCAATTGAGCAAGTCACCGCGACGGCTTTCCGCTCCTTGCTTCTTCGATATCAACAACTGCGAGTCTACTGTTGCGAAGAAATAAAAGCTATGCTGCCCCTTGTTTCACGAACTAAGACATCCAACACACTACTACCGAAAAAAGACGGTGAGAAACGTGCCTAGAAAGATTTTCTTGTTCTTACAATGTACCCACTCGCGCTCTTTCCCACACGCGTGTGAGGCGCTAGTCAAGAACAAACACTGTGCGACAAAAATGCGTTATTGCGACGAGTATAACGTCGCTGTCTCTTCCGTGCCATTGTTCTTAACTTTTACGCAATGGAAAAACGGGCCGCTGTCAGCTCAACCCCCCGGCTGCCTTCGTCCCTCCTCTTCTTTCTCTTCAGTGCCCAGAGTCAACATCTTACGGTCTTCTGGATCTTACTGCACGGTCGTGGGCCCGTGCGGGCGAAATCCTAGCACAAGTACCCCGCACAGTGGGTATGATATAAAGAGTACGGTGTATTATACACCAAAGTCTATTATGGCTGCACCGTGTTGCTTTCGCACGCTGAACGCCAGGCCCCGCCTGCGCCATTGTGCCTTGTTATTGCCGTGTTGGCGCTTGTCCTTTTTTGCGCCTATTTCCCCTTCTTTTTTTTTTTTTTTTTTTGACTTGCTGCCGTTGGCGCTGGCGTGCTCCGTATTTCTGGGCCCCCATGCGACTGGCATCAAATTTTCCCGGCTACGTCACCTCTCCCGTCTCTCGCCCTCCTCCTTTTTTCTGCTCTCCTTTCTTCCTTAACCGCACCGCCTATGTCATCGGCGCCTCGCAACTCACAAAACAGCCCAATCACGCATAATACTATCCTTTTATCCAGTCGCCTGTCAGAACTTTGCTATTGTTTGTTTATCTTCTCTTTTCAGGAGTCTTCCCCTTTTTTCGGTCGTGGTCCAAGACGCCTCGTGGACGACACGATAGCGCTGTTGCTTCCGGCGGTTCTTCCACAGCGCTTCCGCAACACAACACACGCCGCCGCCGTCTTGTTCTTTTTGTTCTGTCCTCTAGTTTTTTATCTTGTCGACTAAGCCGTCGTTCTCGACTGGCCATCCACGGGCCTCCCGTCCGGAGCCCACTACCGCTACCTGCATTGTGCATTGCATTACCCGGTCACCCTCGTCACCCGCTCCGTTCTCAACAAAGCCCGATCTATCATCCCGACGGCAGTTCACCGGACCGCACATTGTTTATAAAGCCGAGTGTTTATCGTGTTGGGTCGTCGAGGCGCAACCACCACCAAAACGCCTCCGTGAAGCATTAATCGGTCCATTGACCGGTTGTCATTCGTTTTTTTGCCTTTTTGTTTGCTTTTTCTTTTAGCCTTAGCCTCTTTCCTGTCAAAATGGGGAAAACTCTCAAAGACGACCCTACGGGGCGCGACAAGAAGTCGCCAGAGCAGAGCGCCAAAGCATCTCCAACGCAAACGAGTATGCTTCTTTCTGGCTATCGCGTCCACTGTCGGATACCTGCTAACCACGCTTTGCTGTACCCGTACCCCCAGATGGCCCCCCTCCTTCGACACAGAAGCCCGAGTCGAGCACCACCACTACCGAACCGGCCAAGCCTCTGGCTCCGCCACCACGACCCGGCCAGCAACAGCCTGGAAACACCCCCGATTTCTTCAGTAACCAAGTCGGCGACTCGTTGAGTCTTGAGCCCAATCCCTTCGAACAGTCTTTTGGTAGTCCCCCCGAGACTCCTGGGGGAACCAAGCTTCCCTCTGTTGCGGCCCTAACATCGCCCTCCTCTCTCCTCCCGGGGGGCAACACTCCTTTCAACTGGGGCGCCGGGTCTCTCCGGACAGGACCCCTTAGTCCAGCCATGCTGTCTGGACCCAATGACTACTTTGGCGACACACATCTGCGCGGCGGGTTTCCGACTCCCAATGAGTCGTCGCTGCGCACCGGTCTGACGCCAGGCGGAAGCGGGTCGATGTTTCCTGCACAGAGCCCGAGCACGCAGGCGCTGTTTTCCCAGTTTCAAAGTAACGGGCCCACGCCGAGTACGTTGGATTTTCACAGGACAGCTATCAACGCCGCGGCAGCCCAACGGGACCAGCAGGCCAAGCAGGCCGGCCAAGCGAACCAGGAAAGGAAAACCAGTCTGCCTGGTGGGCCGCCGCAGTCTGTTACATCGCAGCCGCAGGACCTTAGCTCGGCCGTTGCCACCACAACTGCTGCGCCAAAGATCGATGCCACAAAAGCGAGCGCAGGGCCGTTCGACCAAGATAGCAATGCTGCGAACAGTCTCTTTTTGCTTGCGCAAGGTCGGAATAGCGCCCAGCCGCAAGCGCAATTTGCCGTTCCGCCGCCGCCGCCGCCGCCGCCGGCACCACAGGCTATGGCGGCGCAGACTGTTGTTCCGATTCCTGTTATGGGACCTGCCGGAAGCGTTGCACCAGCGGCAGTCATTGCACCGCCTGGTTCTATTGTTCCGGCAGCGGTCCCACTACCAGCCACGGCAGGGAATCAGTTGCCGCAGATGAGCAATGCACCTCTCGCCAATGGCGTGTCTGCCCCTATGGCGAATGGGTCCGGGGACTCGGCACGCGGTCGCAGCTCCGACGGCAGTCCCGTTTCGGATGCTAGTGAACCGTCCCGCCCACGCACACGGAACAAGAGGAAGCGCGACAATTCCGCATCCGAAGCGGCTCCATCAACTAATGGTCGGCGGAAGACCCAGCAGACTCCGACGAAGAACGGGTCTGCTGCCAAAAAGGCAAAGAAGGGCAACTCGCCGCCTCCCGACGAGGACGAGGATTTCAACTCGGACGACGACGACGACGACGACGACGACATGAAGCCGGGCAAGGATGGTCAGCCGAAGCAAAAGATGACGGAAGAGGAGAAGCGGAAGAATTTTCTCGAGAGAAACAGGTTCGTCTTTTTATATTTGCCATATGTGCCCTATATGATCCCGGGATATCTCTTAACATATAGCAGAGTTGCGGCGCTCAAGTGCAGACAACGGAAAAAGCAGTGGCTCAACAATCTCCAGAAGCGTGTCGAGGACTACAGCACCGAAAACGAACACCTCGCCGCGCAGATCAGCCAGCTGCGTGAAGAGGTGGTTAATCTGAAGACGCTCCTCATGGCACACAAGGACTGTCCAGTGGCGCAGCAGCAGAACCTGCACCGGGCCTTTATGCAGCCACAGATGGAGCCCTACGCAGCAGCGGCCGGCCAGCTTAACCCGTATGGCATGGCAGCACCGGTGGGGGGCCAGCCCGTTATTGCCGGCCAGGTCGGCCCCCGGCGGTTTTCTTAGGAAGCACTTCCGAAAAGCCCCCCTGGGCTAAGCGAGTCTATATCTCGAACCCCGTCAGACGCCGGCGACGAGCTGCTGACTGATACTGTCTCTGAGCGTCTTGTACCATAAAAGTTGGAGATTCTTTTCTTTTCTCTTTTCTCTTTTCTCTATTTTGTTCTTTCAGCTCGTTTTCCCCGTTCTATTTGGTTGCGTTTGATCGACTGGAATTACCGGTGTTTGGAAAAGGTGGATGGTTGGTGGCTGGCAGAGCCGGTGCCAATATGGACGTGTCGGCGAACAGTCTGACTATGGATGAATAATGGCATTGTTTTTTTTTTCCTCCAGTTCTTGTTTTTGTCTTGTTGCGACGGCCAGTGTCTTTGGGGGGTTATATGTAGCTTATATATAATCCCGTTGCTACGTCGATTCGACTCATCTTGTCGTGGAAGATGCTGATGGGCTGGGACACACCACACTCGATGACCCAAGGTGGGCACCCTTGCCTTCTGTACAATAGGAACTTGGGTACTATGGCGATTTTGTCCGTCCCAGTTGATTTTTTTTCTCAGTAGGAAATATTTTAACGTTCTAAAAGTGCTTTTTGTTTCTTGCGCATCTCGTTCATTGGAAGTAGGTATCGTAGGATTGACGGTCATGTGATGCGAATTAACGGCCATTCAAAAAAACGGCTCACGTGTAGAGTCTTTCCTATTGTAGACTAGTTTTTCATTGGTGTCACTCTGGCAAATCAGGTGGGCGCCAGCAGCCCTTTGTAAACAAATCGGCAGCGGCAGAAAGTGCGGGAGGGCGGACCTTTTCGCAAAAGTGGGAGGGAGACAGCGAGACCGAAGCATCATCGCGACGCAATAATTCTCTCTACTCCTTCCTTGTCCCGCCACCACCCGCCGCGACCGCATCGCATTGAGACGAACGACCCGGAACGAAACCCAACGCGCGATTTCTCCTCCGCCTTTTCATTTCGACGTGCACATTTTGACGCGTCGCGCGTGTGCAACGAGGGGAAAGAAAACGTGCAAACGTCTGATCACGACGCAAACGACGAAGGATACGATCCAAGGGAACGACGACGGCGAGAAAGCGGGAAGCGAGCTGTTCGACGGGAAAAGATTGTCCGTGTTGCGCATCGACGAGCGACACCGGCGCATATTGAACCCCTCCCCCCCTGGGTGTTCTCCCTTTGCTGGAGTGGGATGAGAGACGGTCTGGAGACGCGTTTCTCTCTTTATTTTCGCTCTGCCGAACTTCTCCGCATACCCGCCGTCCATGACGACCGTCGTACGGACGCGCATACCGCTTCAGGACCTGAGCATGAGCCACCAGCCGGAGCGCCGTCACAGCAAACGTCTTGCCGGTACGTTGAGGACGGGGATCCTGGTGACGCTGAGGGAAAAGGGAGGTCGCGATGCTAACCCGCCAGGGGCCGCTGTATACGATGAGCAAGATGGCGATTTCCAGTTCACGCGCGGTTCCAAGAGGGCCAAGACGACAGAGACTGCTGCGCAACCGATGCCTACGACGACAACAACCACGGCCAAGAAGAGCGCTGGACGGAAGCGCTCACTTCCGGCGTCACCTCCATTAGCGCCCCGAACGACGGCAGCAAAATCCCAACCACCCGCCGTTGCAGCCCCCCCCGCCAGGCGGCCCGGCCGACCCAGAAAGACAGCCCCGGCACCTGCGCAGGCGGTGCCGTCTCACGCCCCGGACGACGAAGCGGCGACACCAGACACAACAGCAGCAGCGAGAAGGCGAAAACGAAGACCAGGGGAGCACGAGACGGATGCGAATGGGCAGGCGGCGGAGGAAGGAGGAAAGAAAGGACGGCGGTCACGCGGTGCAGCAGACACATCGCGGAGGCAACGAACGATAGAAAGAAGGGGGCCCGACGACGAGGCCGACGAGGTGGACGACGTTGCCGTGGCGTCCGACGACGACAACGACCAGGACGCAGGCGTGATATCACCAGCGTCCGGGCCCCGGCAGATTGCGTTACCGTTCAGCGACACGCCGATTATCAATCGGAACAAGGAGCTGCGACGCAAGGGCGGGCAGCGACGGAGCAGCGTGGGCATGCGCGGGCGGCGGGCGAGCTCGCTGATCGAGAACGGGCACAGTGCGCTGCCACACCGCGAGGTGGACGCAGCCGAGTTCTACAAGCACATCGAGGCCGAGGGTGGGCTGACAGAACCGCGGCGCATGCGACAGCTGCTTGTATGGTGTGGCGAACGGGCGCTGTCGGAAAAGCCGCCCCACGGCGGCGCAGCCGGGGGGGATACCAGTGCCGTTCTCGGGGCGCGGGCGATCCAGGACCAGCTGCTGAAGGACTTTGCGAACCGGCCCGAGTTCTCGGACTGGTTCGGGCGCGACCAGCTGCCACAAGCCGAGGACGACGACGCGAAGAAGAAGACAAAGACGGCGGTGGCGCTGAAGCCCAATCCGCGGAACGTGGAGCACGACGAGAAGATTGCCGAGCTTGAAGCGCGGATCAAGCGGTGGGTTTCCCCTCTGACATCTCTCTCCTCCGGAGCATGAACCTTTTCCTAACACAGCGCAGATTAAAAGAGGAGAAGAAGAGGTGGCTGTCGCTGGTCAAGCCGACGTTCCGGCCCGAGCCGTTGTTTCCCGAGGGCGTCGATGTTGTGCAGGCGCCGCCCATCCCGGATGTCTCGCTGCTGGATCCGCAGGAGGCCGACATGCTCAAGCGCTTGCTGCCGCAAGGGACGGCAGAGGACGCAGACGGCGCGACCCCAGCAGACGGCACAGCACCGCCGGCGGCGCTGAGGCGGCAGGCACAGCAGCGGCTGGCGCGGGTGCGCGGGTCGGTGGTGTTCGAGGCCGACCACCTGGCACACAACGTACACGTGCTGGTGCAGCGGGTAGCCGTGGCCGGGCGCGAGGCGGACCGGGTGCTGCGGCTGGGGGCCGGGCGGCTCAAGGTGCGCGAGGAGCGCGAGAAGGCGGCGGTGGGCACAGAAAAGCTGCCGGTGCTGGAGGTGCTGCGAAGTCTGGGGCGGATGCTGCCGGACGAGAGCGGCAGCGGAAGGGGGGAGTGAGTGGCGATGTTCGTTTTCCTTTGTTTTCCATTTTCCCTTTTCTGGGTTTTTGGTTGCGATGAGCTGCATGACGATGGGGTTGTTTTTTTTGGGGGGGGGGAGGGGGGCTTTGTTGCTTTTCTTGACGTTGCGGTTCTCCGTTTTGTGTTGTTCGTGCTCTTCTGTTTTTCCTGGTGTTTCTGGAGACCCGGTCGGCCCCCTTCATTGCCTTGCATGGGCTTGCTTCTCTCGGATCTGGAGGGATCTTTGTGATAGGATACGTTTTTTTTTTTTTGGTCTCTTCTTCTTCTCTTCTGTGTCCTAGTCCTCCAACGGTGGCATAAACGCCATGCCGGTGCCCTTGGGCTTGCTGTCTGGCTTGGCGTCCGCCACGCCCCCGGCCGACCGCTCCTGCACGTGCTGCCGCAGCAGCGCCAGGATCTCGCTGCCCTGCCACCGCGCCGGCACCGGCCGGTACGCCGGCTTGAACGTGCCGATGGTCTGCGCCCACTCGTGGGCCCCGCGCTCGACGGGCGACGTCCCTGCCCCTGCCCCCGCCCCCGCCCCCGCCGCGGCCTCCTCCGGGGCGCCCTGCGTCACCCAGTAGTAGATGTCCCAGTCGTTCTCGTCGAGGAAGCGGTCGTACTGCGCCAGCTGCTCCGGCGTCATGGTGGCCAGGTTCGCGGCGGCAAACGTCGACAGCAGCAGGTCGCTCTCGAGCGTGCCGCGTTTGCGGGATTGGTCTGGGGGGGCTTGTTAGTCTGGGAGGCGGTCCGCCCGCGTAGGTAGGAAGACAAAAGGACATACACAACAGCCGCGCCCGCATGGTGACGGTGTCTTCGCCGACCCGGCGCAGCGGCTCGATGCGGAACGAGCCGCCCGGCAGCTCGCCCAGCTGCAATTCGTCGGGAGTCGGGGGGTCAATCGGACCGGTCTGGTTGACGTCGTCGGCGTGGAAGGACGAGGTGGAGGAGGGGGGGGGGCGCCTCGTTGGAAGAGGACGACGCAGCCGAGGGGCTCGTGGCAAAGGCACGTGCATGCGCACAGCAGCAGGCGGGCCGCAGCGACGCCGAACGGGCAGCGGCACCGGCCAGGGCGTGCCGCGCAGGGCGAAGAAGGAAGCGTGCGGACGGCATGGATCGCGGTGGTTGGCTCTGGGGAAACTGAGGTCGTGGGAGAGAGACCGTGCTCACAAATCCGCGTTTTTTTCTCCTTGGGGGATCGCCGGCACGCTAAGCAAAACGGCAAGCCTGGAGAAGTCGGCAGCAGCAATCCAACACTTCTTTAACCGGCTTTCTTTACGGTTTTTCTCATGGCGCAAATCGTGCCCGGCCATGCCCTCGTATGCATTGTGTCTCATTTCACTGTCTTGCTCAAGACCAACGGTCGGAGCCCTATCCAGCCAGCCTAAGCAACGAATAGAAAGAAAAGCACCAAACGAAAACAAAAGAAAACAATAGAAAACTGCCAGGCCCAACCGCCCCGTGCATCCACACCCGTTTTGTTCCCCAGGAATCCATGCGCTTTGTGTCATCTTTGGTTCGTATTAAGAAAGAGGGAGAGAGAGAGAGAGAGAGAGAAGATATACAGCTCCGTCGTGCTGCGTAGGCGCTTGCCGTCGTGGGAGCGTGCCCGCCCTGTTCTGCATCTAGATGAGATGCTTGGAGCGGAAGTACGCCCGCAGATACACAATCTGCCAGCCCCAGAGCCCGATCAGCAGCAGGGTCGTGCCGAAGCCGAACCACTTGACGCGCGTGTTGGTGCTCTCGTTGGTGTCGCGCAGCCGCTGCTCGCGCAGCCGCAGGTACTCCATCTCGTCGACGGCCTCGCCCAGCATCTCCTCAATGCGGCGCAGCTCCATCTCCACCGGCTTGAGCTTCTCGTTGGCCTGGATCGCAGCCCAGTCCTTGGCGTCGGCTCCTATGTCGACGTCCAGTTCAATGGTGCGGAATGCACCATCGCCGCCGCTGTGGTCTGTTTTCGTTGTTAGCGGCCATTTCGGATCTTCCACATTTTGCTCCTTTCCAATCCACATACGCTTGACGTGGTTCTCGAAGCAGACGTCAAAGGCGGCGTCTGCGTGCGACGTAAAAACTGTCCGCTGCTCGCCGGCAATGTCCTTTGCCCGGCCGTACTCGTTGCCCACGGCATCTTTGATCTGTAGAGGGAAGGAGATATCAGCCATCAGGCCCATCGTTCCGCATTCCATTCCCGCCGAGAGAGAGAACCACTGACATGCATGTTGACCACCATGCCATCGCCCCTGTGGCCGCTGACCGTCGCCGTCACGACCACGAGCGTGTCCTTGGTCACAAAGTTGCGTATGCAGCGCTGGCCCGTGCCGTGCAGATCGAGACGCAGAGCCTGGCATGACGTCGCAAGAAGGAAAAGGCCATAGAGGCCGCGCCGCAGCGTCTGCGGCAGCATGGTCGGCGTAGGGAGGGAGGGGGTGGTCGAGGTGACGAGAGTGGGAAGACGGGAGCTGTTGCACGCAAAGGTGTCGAACCGGTCGATTTGAAAATTCAAGGAAAAAAAAAGAAAACAAAGCAAAAGAGAAAGAGAAACCGCCAATCCAAAGAACCAGCGAGAACACGAACGGGCTCGAAGGAGAAGAAGAAAAGAAGCAGCCACCAAAACGCGACTGGCTCGAGCCCGAAAGCTTGTCGTGTCCACTTTCCACCCCTGAACACGTAGCGCCGCCCCAGCCAATTGGAGCGGCGCGCATTTTTGGCACGTGACCCAGGCTTAGCGCATCGCTGCTTTCTTTACGCGAACGACGTCGACGAGGAAAAAAAGAGAATACTTACTGAACGCCCAACCACGAAACCGGCCACACCGTGTCGTGCCTCCCCTACCCTGCAGCCCTCTCTCCGAATTGGTCGTCTTGGTCACTGCTGGCGGCCTTCACGATGCCGAAGTGTACGATTCTCCCTCCTTCTGCTCCGGCGCGTTTCTCTTGCTAACTCACGTCTTTTTAGTTTTTTGTATGTGCTTGATTTGATGCCTCCGACCGATGGCCGTACCATACCGATCCTTCCATCACAAGATGTCCACTAACGACTCGAGCAGGCGACTATTGCGATGTCTACCTCACGCACGACTCCATGAGCGTGCGCAAGGCACACAACAGCGGCCGCAACCACCTGCGCAATGTTGTCGACTGGTACCAACGTGAGTTCTTCTGTTGTTCTGTGCTACGGCAACCACCGGGAATGCCCGTCTAATGCCCCGTCTCCAGAGGTTGGCCATGAGAAGGCCCAGTCCGTCATCGACTCCATCACCTCCTCCTACGCCGCCGAGGGCCTCGCCAGCTCCAACCCCATGCTCCCCCAGAACCAGCCCGGCTACGCCGCCGCCCAGGCACGCTTCGGCGGACTCGGCGCCGGGCCCCGCCCGCCCTTCCACAGCAACCCCATGGGCCTGAACAACAACGGACCGGGCGCTCCCCGCGGCATGCCGCAGGGCTTCCCGGGGGCCCCGCCAGGTGCGCCTGGCGCGGTGAACGGCAACATGAACTTCATGAAGGGCCCAGGTGGCGCACCAACAGGTCCCGGTGGCCTCCCCCCACCGCCGTTCAACTTCCCCGGCGGCATGCCGCCCATGCCGATGCCGGGCTTTCCTGGCAACATGAACGGCCTGCCGCCCCCGCCGGGCAACTTCATGCCGCGTACGTCTACCTCTCTGTTTGTCACCCACTCCGCAGAGGCAATGGCTAACACGTCTCCCTTTAGCTGGTGCCGGTCGCGGAAATCTTCCCATGCCCCCGCCTCTGCCAATGTTTGGCGGCGCCCCTGGCGGCAACCAGCCACCGTTCCCCTTTCCGCCGCCCCCTGGGGCAGGAGGCGCTTCGGGCCCTGGAGGGCTGCCCAACTTCCCTGGCTTTCCTGGCATGCCGCCGATTCCACCACCCGGCCAGGCCGGCTTCCCACCCTTCCCGCCCCCCTTTATGCAGGGCGGTATGCCCCCAATGCAAGGGCAGCAAAACGGCGGCAGTGCTGGCAATGGGGACAACCGGTGATGAGCTGGATTCTTTCTTTTTTTCTTTTCCTTTTTCTTTTTTGTTTTTGCTTTCTTTCTTCGTGAAATCTTCATGTCCGTGCTTGGCTTTATTTGTTTTGTTTTCTGTTGGGAATCATCATCTGTACACAAAAGTGGTCTGGCGTTCGGGTCACTGATTATCAAGAGCGCGATTCTTGTAGCATAATGCAATACCAAAATGACGATGCTTTCAGGACACCTGCAAGACACAAACCTCCACAGAAAATGCAAGAGCGAATTTAACGAGACGATTGAGGCATTCGGAATATATAACATGGACTGAACAAAACGACACCAACAAAAGGAGCAATAAACATGATAATAGCCAAGAAATACATACGGCGGGTGCGGTATATGAACCTTGATGGGGCCATACTTGTAGCAGTGAATCGTGCATCGTTGGTGTCGGTAAACATAAATACATAACGCGGAATCATACCGACGTGGTAAATAGAGCCATTGCGTCGTGAACGTCATAAGCAGATATGTCGTTGGTCTCTTCCCACCACACATAACCAACCAATTGGAAAACCCATCTAGCCTCCCCCCCCCTAGCCCACTTGAGCTGGCGTGAAGGCATCGCGGTACGTTGTCCGCCGTATCACATCTCCAACCCCATCACGGACCACCTGTGGCCCGCTAATCTTCTGTCGCAGCTCGTTGCTTCGTCGTTCGCGCCGCCGCTCGCCGAGGCGTCGGACGAGCGACTGCGGCCCGTATTCTCCAATCTTGCCGCCAATCGCAGGGAAAGCGCTGCCTGCGATGCTCGCCTTCCTCTCCTTGTTCCTCTTCGCGACATCTGTGACACCTGCCGGGCCCACATCACGTGGCAAAGTTTCTCTCCTCCTCCCCAACTTTAATGAAGACCGCCAAAACAAATGCCGCCGGCCACTGCTACACTCCGGGGCAGTCGACGGCCTCTGGTCTCCATATCCCTGCAACGCGCGTCTCTCAAGTGAATCCAAACTGCGTCGGTATTCGACCACGCGAAGATTCCCGCTAGGCGTGCGACGAACTGTCCGACGTTCGGGTCCATCTCTGTCCGCATTTGGATAGTAGTAATTGTCGTCGTCCAAAGGAAGAATGGCAAAGGTCCGTTTCATGCGTTCACTCAAGCTTCTCTGAAGTGCTCTTGGCCGATTGTCGATTGGCGGATACCGGTAGGTCTCGTCTTCCTCTTCTGCACCATCCGGATAGTGGGAAGAAGCCGGCCTCCAGAAAGGATGCAATTTATTCTCTTCAGAAGGCTCATCAGCAAAGGAGAATCTCCTATTTCGGTCCTTCGATTCAGCCCGCCCCAGTGACGATGCTCGTTTCGAACCCCTTCTCGTCAATGAAAGACTGCGTGTCAGGAGACCCGCTGTCCGGCTAGCAGAAGGACCGTACCGGGACATGCCACGGCCGCGGTTCAATGCTCTTTGCAGGACTGCCGACACACCACGCTTTTCATGCAACTGGACGTCGTCGTCAAATTTTGAGGTGTCTGTGTGGACTTGATCGGTCTCGATTGATGGAGTGAGCCCGGATGGCGTTGCGGGGATAAAATTGATGATTGGCAGCCCGGTAGGACCAGGAGGGGTTGGGGGCAATCGAGGGTTGCGCAAGGGAGAGTCGACGTCCCCAATTGACCAGCCTTGGTAAGGAGGTGTCAACGGCACACTCTCCGCCGAGCTGCCACCGTGCCCAGAAACTGTGTGTTTCCTTCCGTATTCAGATGCTGGCGGGGTTTCATGCTTTGAGCTGCTGTTGTCAGAAGCGAGAGTCGAGCGATCCCTCTGCAAGCTGTCTGAGCAGTCGGATGGCCGGTTGGAGTGGTCCACCATTAGGACTGACGTATTCTGGTGAAGGTAGATGTTCATGACGAGTGCCTCCGACACCTCAGCTTCAGAGTGGTATGAAGTAGCAGTCTCTACTGACACCACTGAGAATGGAGTATTGTGCGGTGAGAGGTGCTTGCTTGAGAGTCGTTCCAGAGTGCGGTCAAAAGCCCATGCGGTATCAAGGTGCTTGTTTTCGCCATGATCGCTGTCGTTGTCCTCAATACGTCCATGGCTCAGGTCATCAAAGTTGCTGTCAAGTCCAGGGATGCGTTCTTCTTTCCTTGGTGATACATCTAATGGCTCCGACAAAAGCACTCGATCCTCAGAAAAGAGAACATCATCTGGAGATTTCTCGTCGGCTGCAGACGTCTCGCCGTATCCTCTTGTCGTCAATATGGATGACTTCTCATTGTACACTTCTCTTTGAACCTGCGCTCGGTCTACCACAACTGGCCCTTGGGCGTGCCCTGGAGCAACAATCGAAGGCGCGTTTGTTGTAGGGCGTGGAATGGACGTTTGTTCCGGATCATGCAGCTGTCGGGCCAGAAGTGCTGCTTGTGCCTTGACACTTTCAGCTGTCAAAGAACCGGATCTAGAGACGTTTCGACTTGTCGGGGCAGAGAGCGATGATGAGCGTCTCGGAACGGCGGGGGGGTAGTCTATAGTCCGTTGGTCCCCTGGCGCAGAGCCATTCAACTCAGAGCACGCGCGACTCGGTCGTCCACGAGCTTCAATGGCAGGAGAATTATCTCTGCTCTTCGAAGGTTGCGACGGAGGCGCAGAGTTCATACCCTGGCTACGCCTCGACTTTCGGCTGTTCGTTGATCGAAGCGACGGCTCCCGACTCGTGGTAGACTGGACAGAGGACATGCGATTCGGAATGACGACCACCGGAATGCCACCTGCCTTCCAGATTTCACGCCTGGCTGCACGACTTATCTTGCTGCTGGAGGTAACTGCAGAGAAAATGCTGTCGTGTCCACTTCCATTGGTTCCGTTGGGGTTTGGACGACGCTGGTTGCTGGCCTCACCTCGCAAAAGTGAAGATGGCGCTAAGCTGGAAGGGGATGCGTCCAACCTAGGACCACGGAGCGTACCCTGTTTTTTCACATGGCGAAGAGTTCTCTGGTGTTGAGGAGGTGTGCCCACAACAAATGCCTCGACTACCGTAGATACTGCGGACTTGGACGATATAGTTGAAACGCGTCGAACACTGTCGCTTATTGATAAATCGGACGATGATGCCACACGATACATGGTCTGTTCAGCTGACGCCAGTGGTAGGTTTTTTTCGTGGCGCTGGTTCTGGGACGCTTGACGTCGTGGTTGTGGTTGTGGTTGGGGGTGTTGCCGCTGCTGTTGCTTTGGTCTTTCGAATTGGCGTTGTCTATTGTCGGGAGACGGGAATGTGATGATCCTTTGGGGCAAGGATATTGAATGCACAGCTTTCGTAGCGTTCGATGGCGATACAGTCATGTCCTCAATAACATCCTTTGGGGACTTCGGCAACATGCGGGCCCGGGCAACAGCATTCCGATCGAGGTTGCCATGCGGTTTTCGTACCGCGTTCTCGGCCCTAGTGCCCCACTCGCCGTCAAAAGAAGCGAACTCCGGTCCGGTCGATTTCAGAGCGGGGCTCCCGTCCGGGCAGGACTCCAGGCCTAGTCCAAGACCAACAGTCTTTAGCTGCCGCATCTTGCTTGGGCCAATATTGGTACGCGGGATGTCCCGAACCGCGGTCCCCAGTGTCCTCGAAGAGGCCTGTGTCAGCCGCACAGCAGAGCGGATCTCCTCGTCGTCTGAGGAGGAGGACCAAGGATTTTCGCGGACCGTTGTGAAGGACGTAGATTGGGAGTCGATGGTGCCTTTCGATAGATTACGCACTGGCAGTTGAGACTGCGGAGCAAGGATGGCTTGGCGGTTTGCTCGCTGCGCAGCGTGTGGAGGTGTGACATCCGGCGTAGGAGGGCTCATCTGCTTCGTCGGGGTCGTGGTGAAAGGCGGCTTCGTGTGCGTGTCCTGTGCACAGCGTTCAGCGCTCTGGACATTGGTCGCGCTCGGTGGTAACGCAGAGTATGTGGCAGAAGAGTTCCGCGAATGAGCCGGCGGCGTTGGCGGGAGGTCGGGCCCCGTTCCCAGCTGCCTCGGGTAGTGTCTGTGTGCATAAAAGCCCGCCGCAGGCGCATCGGTGGTGGTAGTGGACGTATCGTCTGAGAAGGAACCGTCTATTGATGTCGCGGCGAGATGAGGTAGGCGGGAAGCAGCGCGCGACGCCGCGTACGACGCGTCTTTCTTTGGACGAGGGAGGACCTTGTGCTTCTTGAGGAGGACTTGGTGGGTTGAAGATGCGTTCGCAAGTTGCCACGAGGAGGCAGAGGTGGCCTCTGCGACCGGCGCCGACACTGTCCGTGGAGGCAACGTCGAGGACTTCATATCAAATGCGGGCAGACCAGGACGGGTTGCTCGGTTCTGGTCAGTCAGAAAATCGGCGAGGTTCCGGTCGTCTTTCTTCTGCGCATGTTGAGACACAGGGTGCCAGGACGACTTCGGGAGTGGTGCGAGCAACAGGTCGAGAAACCGGTAGGCGGGCGTAGAGAAGCTTCAGAGAAGAAACGAAGTCTGGTCGCCGTCAGACTAAGAGACTTTTGTAGCTGTGCCTGCCCGAGAGTTGTGCGACACCAGCGATCAAAAACTGGACAGCACCCAGACTCCAGCCAGCGTCGTGAGGGTGCAGCGCATGGCGCAAGGGAGAGGCGGGTACAGGCACAAGAGTTGCAAAAGAGAGAATGGCCGATAGAAGAACGAGTAGAAAAACAACGCGCGTCGAATGTAGAGACGCGGTGAGCCAATCCGCTGGTGAAGCAGACAGCCGTTTACAACGGGCGAAAGGAGGCGCTCCGGGAAATGGGAGGGAATGAGACAGCGGAAGGGCCGGGGAGGGGGGGAGGATGAAAAGAAAGGAAGCAAAGAAGAGGTGGGGAGAAGAAATTATTGCGATGCACGACACCAAAATCGGGAGGCTGTTCAGACCTTTTTTCAGCAAGGCAGGTGCGAGGCGGGGGGGGGGGGAGGGACGTCGCCGCAGGGTGTTGCTACTGCGGTTCGAGTACGAGACGAGTGGGCTTCGACTGCATTAGCGGGCTGTTTTCAGCAGTGAAGTGAGCAAATTGGGCCCGTTCCTGCCATCTTTTTTTTTTTTTGTGTCTCTTGAACTTGACCAGCCCCTGGTCAGATTCGACGATAGTTTCTTCCGTGGCTCCCCAACGACCATTTGCGGAAGTAAAAGGACATCAGAACAGGCCGCGCCTTCCCTCCCGCAAAGCCAGTGAGTGATAGTCGACTAAACGGGCAGAACCGTGGATCGCTCCTTCTTCAGTCAACCAGCAGCCCCTCTTTTGTCGTTGTTTCTTTTGTCTACTGCAATACCACCACATCCGCTTGGTTGTCTACCAATTTCACACTCTTTTTGACATATCGTCTTCTTACTTTTTCGCTTCCGGATTTTTCTTTTCTCTTTTTTCTTTCTTCTTTCGACTTTTTTTTTTCCTCTTCACGACACCAGCCCCCTTCCCCCCTCCTCCCTCTTGCATTGCTCCACTCACCCCTGCTCTTGGCCACTAGACGTGCAGGACGCCGCAGGTCACAGGCGAATCAGAGTCCGTGGCAGGCTTTCGAAGCTACCTGGCCAAGGGATACCCTGCATGGGCCTGCATTTCCTACGTCCTGTGTCCTGCGACTCCGTACATATACGAGGCTGGTCCGCACCTTCGCGCGCTCACAGACGAGACACGGGGAATGCCCCCCCCCCCCCCCTTCTACTCTATTTTGAGAAGGGACTTTTGGCACGAAGAAGAAGTCCAGGCCTTTCGTTACGTTATAAGGGCAGCGACAGTGCCTGTGGGAAGACGCGCAAGTAAGTACCGGCCATTCACAGGCTTACACGCACTCGTAACGCAACTTGTCGAATCTTCCCTGGTCCATGCATGGCCAGATCGCAATTCTGACCTGTCAATGTATACCCCTTTTCTCGGGTTTTCTTGTCTCTGTTCTCCCTCTTCATGCGCTAGACAAACAAGTAGTGCATGGCAGGCAGTATCTTACAGCTACCCTTGGGTTCTTGCCCTTCTGTTCACGAAACCAAAGGACAACTCATCAAAGTGTCTTCAAAAACACGCAATCTATTATGGGACCAGTGGCATGTGATCTGTAGTATACTGTTGCTACCCGTTGTTACAAAGCTGCGTACTACAAAGCCGGGGGGGGGGCTGGCGTATGCCAATGTGAATGCTGTTGAGCCAACAGTTTTGCACTGGGAAACGTTTCTCGCGTTGGAAGAAAGTATTTTGGGGGCCAAAAGGGCAGCAAAGCCAATCTTCATAATCAGCCAGGGCGCAGAAAGGCAACCGCGCCGAGAAGGAAGAACGAGAAACGATCTTCCATGATCCTCCGTACCTTCTAGAAAATACAGCCTTACGCGGGGATGGGGATTGTCGAGCAAAGACATTGTGCAATAGCTATCTTCGCGGCCGTTCGTCATTTCGAGCGATCGACATGTTGTTGTCGTCATTGTGCGAGAGGTGAGGGCGTATCTAAAGTTAGGTTTTGCCACATTCAATGGGAATTTCATGTCCCCTACGCCTTTGTTGCCTGCTTGTACCTTTTGCTGTTATCGTTTTGTTCTTTTTTCTCTCTTTTTTCTTCTTCTTTTCGATCTGCTTTCTTTCTTTCTTTCCTTCTTAATCCTTGAGCATTTCGTGGCATCTTCTATTTACTAAGCCGTTGACCTTGCTTGCGGCCAAACGCCTTGGCGAACAGAGGGCAACGGCGATTGCGTAGGTCGCAGGACATAAGGGTGAATTCAAAATTTGGCCATTGGAGTATTGTCTTTTCTCGCCTACCAGACTTTCTTTGGTTCGTCATTTGGTTCTTTTCGCGGGGTAGCCATTGGACTCTAGACGGCGACGCATAGCCTCTCTGCCTGGAAGGGACATGGAGAGAACGGTGATGATGCTTGTCTCAAAGGTGAGGAACCATGTTGTTCCCAAGTCCTCCCCAAGTCGTCGTAAGCAAAGCAACGGTGCATGGGAAACCGGCAGATCGCAGTGAGGTCAGTCACGACCATGTGTGTATATAATGTCGTTCCCTTTGCGTCTGGCTGTCTTGTTTTCTTTCTCTTCTCTTTTTTTCCTTCTTTCCAACAAGCATTGTCAGCAGACCGTCCACTCGTTACACTTGCATTTGCATCCTACTCTCGTTTTCTCAATCAACCCCTTCTTCACCGTCAACATGAAGCTCACCGCTGCCCTTGTCCTGGCCTCTGCCGCAGGCATTGCCCACGCTGCCGCCGTCGACCAGACCGGCTGGGGGGAGAGCTCCAGCGCAGCTGCGACCTCTTGGGGCGAGAGCTCCAGCGCGGCTGCGTCCGCCTGGCCCTCGGAGACGGCGTCGTCCTCAGAGGTCGCGGCGCCCACCTCGGCTGCGTCGACCTCGTGCGAGAGCTCGGGCGCTGCTGCCTCCAGCGCTGCGCCCACCTGGGCGCCGGAGACCTCGAGCGCGGTTGTCGCCACCAGCAGCCCGGAGTGGACGACGTCCGTTGCGCCCACCAAGCCGACGTCGGCTGCGACGTCGGCCAAGTGCACGACCTCGTCCAGCGCCGCCGCCGTCAAGGGCAGCTCGATCCCGAAGCCCGCGACCGTCGGCTCGGCTTGCAACTGCTCCTCGGGCCCGACCGGCTCGTCCATTCCCCCGGTGGTTGCCCCCACCAAGGCCCCGACTGTCGTCACTGCCGGTGCCGACACCACCAAGACCGTTGGCTCGCTCCTGGTCGCCGTCGGTGCCATGGCCTTTTTCTTCCTGTAAAGGGGGGGGAAGACGAAAAGCCCTGGTCTCGGGGAGAATGGAAAAATGGCGATGGCGAGGGTTTTTTGCTTTCCGATAAATAGTCCTGGGGCACAAGGGAAATTTTTTTGGGGAGGAACTGGTTGGAAAAACAGGGTCTCCTTTTTTTTTTTTGTCCCT
The DNA here is from genome assembly GCA_002778105.1 of Ceratocystiopsis brevicomis. Taxonomy (NCBI): domain Eukaryota; kingdom Fungi; phylum Ascomycota; class Sordariomycetes; order Ophiostomatales; family Ophiostomataceae; genus Ceratocystiopsis; species Ceratocystiopsis brevicomis. The sequence goes on from PCDN01000002.1 coordinate 1,263,584, forward strand.
TCTACCCAGATCTATCCTTAATTAATCGTAATAACATCATTCATAAAAGGGTCGATTGTTGGTCTCCGTCTGCCACGGCAAACGACGCTTCTTCGCGGAACCATGCCTGGATCTGGCGCAGGCGTTCTGTCCGTTCCGCGGCCAGACGGCGGCCCTCGGTCGTCTTCATGCGTGCCGCCACCAGCAGCAGCTTCTCGTCAAAGTGGTCGATGCAGGACGCGAGCGTCACGCCCTTGCCCCGAGAGCCGCCAAAGGCGAAGCAGCGTGCCGCGCCGACGGCGCCGAGCGCGTCCAGACGGTCGGCGTCCTGCACAATGGCCAGCTCCGGGCACGACTGGGCGAGGGTGGCGACAGCATCGGCGGTTGCGGCGGTGCGCGTCTCGGCGGACCAGCTGACGTGCGCGCAGACGAGGACGACGCGGCACACGAGGTCCGGGTCGGCCACGCCGCAGCGGCGCAGCAAGGCGGCGACGGCGGCCTGGCCCGGATCGGGAAAGGCCGGGTCGGGGGCGGGCGGAGCGGGCTCGGCGGCCAGGTACTTGTGGTCGCCGACGTCGTGCAGCAGGGCGGCGAGCAGGACGAGGCGGGTGTCGATGGCGCGAGCGCTGCTCCTGCTCTCCACTTTGGCGAGGTGCAGCGCCAGGCCGACAACGCGGCGGATGTGCGCAAAGTCGTGCGAGGCATCGTAGCGGCCCATGTGGACGCGGACGGCGTCGACGACGGCGGCGACGAGGGGGTCGTCGGCGGCGCAGCGAGCGAGCGAGAAGGCAGCGCCCGAGGCGCCGTCAGCGGGCACAGCCATTGCAGTCAGGGGGTGGGAGAAGACGTGTGAAAAGCAGGGGCTGGTCGCCTGTTCGTCTCAGCCGCTGCACTTGTCGTTTACACCGTCTGCAAGATACTCGTAGGTCATGGTCACACAGCTGCCGTCCAATGGTGCGTCAGGCGGGCGGTGTGTTCTCGGACCCACATCGACCACCTGCCGTGGAAGGCTCCTGCGTGCCCTGTCCTGTATCTTTAAAGGGCCCAAGGGCCCCTGTGATTCCTCGTGCATACCCGCCGTCGACAACCCCAGCGCCAGGGGGGGGTCACGGCCAGCTCTGGCTTTTCCAGATGCACCATGTCCACGGTCTCGATCGCGCAAAAGTGCGATCGCACACCGACTGCGGCCCGCGGGCGGATTGGCCCCCAATGCCTCAATCTGCGAAAGCGAAAGACGGTCTGATTTGGGGTCTGGACGAGGCAGACGCTTTCTTGATCCATGCAACACAGACGTTATGTTATTTATGCCTGCTCCCTTTGCATGCGTTTTTTTTCTCTTTCGTGCCCCTTCCTTTCTCCTTTTCCAAATGCCACCAACTCTTTCTCCCGGCTGTGAACCAATCCAAGAGAGGCATCAAACGCCTGTGCCAGGCCAGCACAGGCCAGCATGCTGGCACCTTGCGTCGTCCTCTCGCACGCTACGACAGACAGCCCAGCCAATGGCGGCCACGGACACAACGGCCGAGAAAACGAGATGCTCGGGACTCCACACGTTCGGCACGGCGCTGCCCACGCTGCCCGCGCTGGCGGCGAGAGACAAGTGTGCGGGCGCACTACGATGGTGAGCGCCCCCATCGAAGACGCGGTCTGGCAACGCGGATTGGCCGGTGCAGCTGGCTCGCACGCTGCATGTAGCCAATGCCCGGCCGAAGCAACGCTGGCCGCAGCCCGGGCCGGCAGCCAGCCAATCAGAGCGCCGCGTTTAACGCCCACAACCACCGCTCGTCACAAGAGACAGCCGGCCTGCGCGCACTCCGCATGGATCGTCACATTGTGTTTTGTTTGTTTGCTGTCTTGTAGCCGCCGGACGTGCATGAAGCTCATTTGTTTCCCTGTTCCTGTCGTGCGAGTCTCTTTGCAAAGTCTCTTTTCTCGCAAGACCTCCTCCACGCCTGCCGGTCCCACTTGGCCCGTGGAGGGTGTAAGTCGGCCTAGGATGCGGCGGCCTTCCCCCCCTCCCCTTTCGCTCTTGGCCGCCACCTTTTATATAATGTCGCGGCCGCCCTCTTCTTCTTCTTTTTTTTTTCTTTTTCTTTCTTCTTCAGCAAGTCTCAAATCTCAAAAGTCAGCCTTTGTGTTTCGGTTTTTTAACCTCCCCCCCCCTTCTCTCCTCCTTCATCCTTCAGAGCTGGTCTCTACCTTAATTTTTTTTTTTTTACCATCACTCTCATCACTCTCACTCACGCGTAGTTTTGCTGGTCATTCTACCGTTTTAATAAAAAACCCTCTCTCAATTCACTGGCTTTTCGCTTGCTCGCTCAAAGTTTCCAATCCCCTTTTTGTCCCTTCTCTTGAACAAAAGGAAAAAAATCAAACCCTTTCAATCTTTCTAATTACTTTCTTTTTTTTTTTTTACGCCCTTTACCCTTTTTTTAACTTTATATTTTTTTTTTGTTCTTCCCCCATTCAAAATGTCTACCGTTCAGCTCTCTTTCAACCTCCGCGTCTCCTCCAGCGTCAAGACCGTTCACCTTCTGGGCTCCTGGGACAACTACACTGGCCAGCTCCCGCTGTCCAAGGACAAGTCCGCGTCCAAGTCCGGCTCGTGGAAGGGCACCTTCCGCTTCAACGGCAACACCCTCGAGGCCGGCCACCGCTACTGGTACTACTACATCCTCGATGGCTACCACACATCGCACAACCCTGGCGAGAAGTCGACCGTCGAGCCGACCACCGGCCGCGAGCTGAACGTGCTCGACGTGCCCAAGGCCAAGTCGTCGTCATCGTCGTCGTCGTCGTCGCACAAGTCCTCCTCGCACAAGTCCTCGTCCCGCTCGCACAAGGACAAGAAGCACGCCGACATCCCCAAGGGCCGCCCGCTGTCCGTGTCCCAGATCAAGGCTCCCAAGCCGCAGTCGCCGCACGCCACCCGCAACATCCTGACGGGCGACTACGACTTTGACGAGCTGACCCAGCGTCTGGCCGGCACCTCCATCGACGAGGACGCCATTGTGTACGAGGGCGACGAGGCCGATGCCTACGTCACTGCCGAGTACGGCGTCGTTGCTGGCTCGCCCGTGTCGTCGCTGTCGGGCTCCGACCTGTCCTACTCGTCCGACGACGGCTCCAACCTGTCGGGCTACTCCACCCCCGCCTCCGACTGCAGCTCGTGCACCTGCGAGCGCTACGGCATCACCCGCAAGGGCGACCGCGTCCTCATCGACTGCGGCGGCGCCCGCTGCGGCTACGAGGACGAGTGCTCGTCCGACGAGGAGGACGTTGCCCCCACGGCCTCGCGCCGCAACGGCATGGTCATTGGTTAAGCGAACACGCGCCCCACGCCCCTTGGTGTTGTTTGTTCTCCATCCATTCTCTCCTCTTCTCGGCGTCGCGGGCGGCCATCGCTTGTTCGCTGGCCTGCTCGCATCGTTTCACACACGCTGAGAAAGAGAAAACATGACTCATGGACGCCGTCGCCGGCTGCTCCCATCTGCGTCGTTTCCGCGTGGCCTCGGTCCACTCCTTTCCGAGTCGCGGGAGACAACGGTGTCGAAAAGAATTGAAAGGCGAAGTGAAGAAGAATGAAAAGAGGAGAAAAAAAAAGGCGAGAAAAATGAAAAGAGAGGGAAAAGAAGGATTCGATTTGTTGTTTTTTCTTTTGTTCGCTTGCAACACCCACGGGGACTCCGGACTTTCTTTCCAGTCTTTCCTGAAAGAAGTCAGCCCCAGACATCCCTCTCCGTTGCAAAAAGAACATCTGGCTGGACCCGGTGCTTCTATCTCAAACCCAACAACGCACATCCACACGAGAAGAAAAAAAGAAAAAAAAAACACAAAAAAATCAATCCCCAGAAAACGAAAACCGAAAAAAAGAAAAAAAGCCCTCCCCCTCCCACTCCTCCCCCCTGACAACCCATACTCACCACTCGCCAAGCTGGGTCGATGCTGCGGCCCCTCGTGGAGGCTTCCTCCACCTGTCTTTTTTTCTCTTTTTTTTTTGTTTTTGTTTTCTCCCACGGTGGTCAGTATTGTCAACTCTCTGCCCCCTTCCCTCTTTTCTTAATTTTTTTTTGCATGTTTCCCCCTTTTTACTGTCAACTGCCAAAGCACCATCTCGCTTCGCCCCCCCTCCGGGGGAAGGGCGCAAAAGGCTTAAAGGACCTGCTGCGGAACAATTTTTCAATTTGTGGTCTCAAGCTTTCCATCGTCTTGTGCCAGCCACGGAAAAAAGCAATGTATAGCCGATGAGACAGACAATGCAACGATAATACAATCTCACCAGTGTCTACGGTAAACAACGAACAGGGAGCAGCGGCTTTGGTCGCTTGGTATTCCTCCTATAGTCCCGTAGTGAACACGTAGCATGAACAATATGCAATTTGTTCCTTTTTTTTTCTTTTTTCTTATCATGATTATTTCCATGGGCTTTGTAATTTCATTTTATCGGATTTTAAGGATTTTCTTGATTTCTTGATTTCTTGATTTCTTGATTTATTCTTGGAAGGCCCCCCCCCCCCGCCCGCTGGCGGGGAAGTTCCTAGGCGGCCCCACAGCCGGACTGACAGCGCCCACCGCCCACAACTGCATCCATCCGCGCCGCGCCGTTTTGCCAGTGTTTAGCTCTTTCCCCTTACTCGTACGTCGAACGAGAAGAAAACGTGCGATTCGACAACTCTGCCACCTCCCGCCACCATGCCACCCCTCTCGTCACCGCCTTTTGTCGTCGATAGCCATGTTCATCTGTGGGAGGACGAGCACCGGCCACTGATGAACTGGCCGGCCTCGCTCAAGCCGGGTCACCGCCTGGACCGCGCGTGCACGCCCGGCGACTACGCCGAGGCTGTGCAGACGCCGGCGGGCGGCGGCGACGGGGGCCCGCCGCCCCGCGTCGGCTACGTGTACATTGAGACGGACCGCAAGAACGACGACGGCAAGGACTGGACGCTGCCGCTGCAAGAGGTGGCCTATGCGCGCGGGCTCGTCGAGGCCGAGGAGACGGGGGTCGCCCGTTGCCTGGCCATTGTGCCGTGGGCGCCCGTGCACAGCGGGCCCGCGGTCCTGGAGCGGTACCTGGACGCGGTGCGCGAGGCGGCCGGGCCGGTGGCGTGGCCGCGCGTGCGCGGGTTCCGCTACCTGGTGCAGAACAAGCCGCACGGCACGATGCTGACGGATGCGTTTGTGGATGCGGTGCGCCTGCTGGGCCGCCGCGGCTTTGCCTTTGACCTGGGCATCGACGCGCACCGCCGCGGGCGCACGCAGATGGCCGAGACCGTGTCCTTTATCGAGCGCGTGCACACGGTGCCGGGGTCGCTTGGGGGCGGCAGCGGTGCCGACGGCGGGCCCCCTACGTTGTCCGTGACCGGCACGCCGCTGCCCGACAGCGAAAAGGCCGTCATCATCGTCAACCACATGGCCAAGCCGGACCTGACCGTGCTCAACCCGCAGGCCGACCGCGGGTTCGCCGCGTGGCGCGATGCGCTGTTCGCGCTCGGCAGCGCCAGCCCCGGCCACGTCTTCGTCAAGGTCTCGGGCCTCTTCAGCGAGATGACACCCACGCTGCGCGACCAGTCGCCGCAGGCCTTTTTCGGCTCCGTGTATCCGTGGCTGGCCGTGCTGCTGGCCGCCTTTGGGCCGTCGCGTCTCATGTTTGGCAGCGACTGGCCCGTGTGTACCGTCGGTTTTGCCGACAGCGGCGACAACGACGTCGACAAAAACCCCCCGGCAGACGACGCGGACCAGGAGGCCAAGCCGCCAGTAGAGGCTACCGCCGTCGCCCAGCCGTTCAACCAGGCCGAAGCCAGCGCCTGGGACAAGTGGCGGCAGATCGTGGCGTACCTGTGCTACATGGCCAGCCTTGACGAGGACGCTGCGGCCATGGTCTGGGGCGGCACGGCCGTCAAGGCCTATGGACTGGAGACGAAATGAGGAGGAGGAGGAGGAGGGGGGAGTCGTTTGGTTTTATTTTGTTTTCTCTTTGACGGGCGGGCATCAGAACGAATGACGACACGCACACAGAGCCATGTCTTCCATCTATCGATTATCATCCAACAACCTCGTCTTTATTGTGCACGGCTGGCCCTGGGCCAGGCCAGGGCCAGGCTCCTGTGCGGTCGCAGCTGCTGTCAGCCGCTGTCGCTACTGGCGAAGCCACCGCCGCAACCACAGCCCACGTATTACCATCTACCCAGGCTTCGCCGTGATATCTGCTTTGGCTTCAATCGGCCGACGCCCACCCTCGCCGACCTCGGGGCATCGAGGGTGCCCCTGTGAGACGAGCACCTGGGACGGGAATGCTGCCTGGCTGTACGGCGGTCCCCTGGCACGCAGAGTAGAGCATTGGTGCAGTGGTCAGGTAGACGAAGGGGGCACAGGAGACACGTTTGGCATGTTGGGGCCCATCCACGGCTGCATGGTCTGAGGGATGATGGATCCACGGACTGAGAGACCTGGCCGCAACACATCCCACCGGCTCCAGGGGGCAACGATGCGACGGGATAACACACCAAGCACCTCTGACTGGCGCGGGGCCAAGACGCAGGGGTTGACAACGGAGAACGGAGATGCGCGCAATCCTCTTCTCCGCCCAAGACATCTTCCCAGTTCCCGACGTCGATCGAGCTGCCGAACCTCCCGCCGGTCTGCTGTACGATTTTCTTACACTGGACGCGAAGAGTGCAGAGTGTTTTCTGACAACTCTGCCAACGTGCCAACGGCCCGCGTCCCCCTTTTCCCGAGACAGCTGGCGCTGTATCCGTCCGTAGGCTACACAGAACAGCGTCCGCCCTATAAGACAGCGGTAATATGAGCACTGGGCGAGAGTGACAAGCGAGAGTGACGAATTGCTAGGGAGGGAGAAAGGGGGGTACGCGCTGGAAACATTACCCCAGACAGGAAACCGAGTGAGACAAACGGACGGAATGCGATAGCACACCGGTAGGCTGAATGTGGCGCAAGGCAGGGCCGGCCATACGTCCAATGGAAATATCACTGGACAGGCAGGGCCAGAGACGCCGCCTACATGTCGATGGACAAATCACAGCGCCGTGACCATGTGGCCAAGTAAGATAGGGGGGCGTCCGTGTCCTTCTATCCGTTTCGACGTATCTCCTGCCGCAAGGTGCTTGACCAGCCTATCCGGGACAGCTTCCCGGGTATGCCGTGGAGCAACGGCGGAGATGATGGGGGGGGGG
>PCDN01000002.1:1270862-1292343 GCA_002778105.1 Ceratocystiopsis brevicomis
CCTATTCCTAAGCATTCCTTACGCAAGATTGGGGGCGTCTTACCCCGGAAAATCGCCTGGTTTAGTGCCCGTAGCATTGCTTTTTCTTTACCCCAGGTCGGGTCCCCGTCTGACGCCCGCACCGAGTGCAACGTCTGCTGCGTGTTTTTCCTCCTCCTCCCCTTTTCCCACACCGTTTCTGTCGTTAGGGGGAAGAAGCTGGAAGCTTCCAGGATCGTAGAGCATGAATTTAGGTTCTAGGTTGCAACGTATCGAGGGGGGCAAGGAAAAAGAAAAGAAAACCCAACCCCCCAAAAAGGCATGGTGTAAGTAAGATACGATACGGAGTATTTATTACCGTCTCCTACTGTACCAGGCAGCCACAAAAAAAAAACGACAGGAACACAACGGGAACGGACAAGACCCTGTGTGCGGAACAAGAATGGCGGTGAGATACGCAAACAGGGAACGCCATCTTCCCTTGGGATGCCGAGCCGTGGGGGGTGAAGGGATGTGCGTGTGTTTGTTTGTTTTTCTGTCTTTCTCCTGCTCTCTGCGCGCCGTATAACTGTCTGCTCTCCCACTCTCCCCCCTTGGCCCTTTTCTCTTTCTCTTTTTCTCTCCCTTTTTTTTTCTCGTCTTCTTTTTCCACCATCACCATCGTCTCCATCTTCTTCACTCACTCTTCGTATTGTCGATCATCCCACACCCACTCCTACCCTCGCTATCCTACGCCAGCCACGGTTCTTCACCGTATCCCGCACAGACAAAGAGTTCGTACGGAACAGCCGGTCTTCGTTCCCAATCCTGACTGACTGACACTTCCTCGTCTGCAGCAGCATCTCTACTTCATCACCCATCTCGCACCATGCCCAGCCAAATTCTCGCTTCTGGTCCGGCCAACGCCCGGCAGAGACAGCCCCCGGCCCTGAAGGTCCTCACCGCGCCGGATTTCTTTGCTAGCCTCGCCGCCAACCTGGCTGCCGCTGTCACGGACGACCGCTCATGGGATGACGCCCGGTGGCGCACCACCGGCCTGACAGCAGCGTCCTGTGACCATGACTACAGCGTGCCGGCACCGCCGCCGCCGAGTCCCGTCGCCTTCCGCAACGACCACCACTGGTTTGCGGCGTCGCTGGGCTCTGCGACCAAGACGGTGCGGGAGTAAGGCTGCAGGAAGAAGGAGATGCGAGAGGAACGAAACAGTGTTTCGTGTGAAACTTGTATTTTTATTACGTTTTTGGGATCATTTGCGTCTTGGAACAGAGACAAACAACAGGCACACATGGGCGGGGGAGCAAACAGGATCTGAAAAGATACACGGATTTGAATTGAACATAGGATTTGCCACGCTTTTCGCACTTCTCTGTTGCACCTCGTAAAGGAGACCGCAACCAGTCTGCGGCTGTGCTCCGCGCCATAGACAGAGACCGATCCAACGAGACGACGAGATGGCCATTGACGCAACTGGTCCTGGCCACACGTGTGACGCTGCCGGTCGTGCTGCGTCTCTGGCAAAACGAGGCGGCGTTGGGCTGCCTCTGGCTGGCTGGATGCGAGCTTTTGGCAGCACTGGAGCCGTATGCATGCGTGTCGAAGCCCCTGAAGTCCGACAGCGACAGCGCGACACCGGGACCTCAAAACGATGCGAAAGCCGACGTTCCTGCGGGTGACCTGTGGTCGTGCCGCTGCAGACTCCGGTTGCGTGAGCAAGACAGACCACTGGTCCTTCGGTTTCATCGCCGGGTGGACAACAAAACAGACCGCATGTGCCTCAGCATGGTAATCAACAGGGTAATTGAAGCGCCTGAAGAAAACGCAGTTCCAGGCGTCGACCGCTGAATTAGCGCTTAATAGCGCCGTGGCCCCTGGCGCCTAAACACGGCCCGGCCAGCGCGCGACAGGGATCCACCACTCAACGCGTATTGGAGACGCGTCGAGAACGCGTCCTGTGGAGCATCTCCCCCAAGCCACCACGAAACACGAAATGAGAAGAGAGAAAAGAGGAGCCGAGTCAAGACTCCCCTGTTTTATTTTCTCTTCATCCCAGAACCTCGATTTATTTCTTGCCATCCCCTTTTTTTTGCTTGCTATCAATCCGCCCTCGTCACTCCGACGTCTTTTCAGTGCCTTTCTTACCAATTCGATACCAGCAAGCAAATAAGGAAGGAACGCAACACCCCAGCATGGTCCGCCAAGCACGCTCTGCGACGGCTGTTGCCGTCGCTCCTGCCAGCCGGATCATCGACCGATTCGGCCGCGTGTCGAAGCGCATCGCTCCTTCCAATGCAAAGCCCGATGCGAAGTCGGTGTCGATGCTCGACACGGCCCAGCGCTTTCTAGCCCACCGCCAAGAGCAGCAACAGGAGCACGAACAGCTGCTAAAGAAGAAGGCGTCCACAGAGGCAGCCAAGGCGAAGGAGGCAGGCAACACATTCCCTACCATTACGCAACAGCGGAAACGACGCGCGTCCGACATTGTCGACTCGGGAGACGACAGCATCCCGAGCGCTATTTCCCGCAAAAAACCAGCCAAACGAGCGCGTCGCGAGGGAGCAAAAGCGACAAAACCAGCAGCCAACACGCCGTCCATTGCCGACCTCCTGCCGCGGTCAAGCAGCGACCGACTGCGTGCGGCGGACACCCACAACAACAGCAACAGCGACGACAGCGATGCACGGTCTGCGTCCTCGCTCGGCGACCAGGCCGGCCGTCTCCTGGCGCGGCTGAACCTGGCAGCGTCCTCTTCCTCCTCTTCCTCCTCTTCTCATCGCACCCGCCCCTCGCCGCCACGCTCCACCTCCAGCTCACCACGTCCGGCAAGCACGGCGCCGACCACACCAGCTGCCGCGTCTGACCTCGATACCAGCGAGACGCCGGTCCTGCCGCAAGAGCTGCAAGATTTGGTCCGCCTGCAGGCGGCCTTTGCCAAGACACTGGTGCTACACCACGCCCACCACGGCACAAACGCACCCGTGGACGTGCGTGAGCTGTGTCCGAGCGTGGCACAGGCCTGGGGCAAGCGTCGGGTTACGCTGGACGACGTGCGGCGGTGCCTGGGCGTGGCGGCGACTGCACAGCAGCTCCTGTTTCTGGCCGACTATGGCCGCAGCAAGATCTGCATTGAGATGCGGCAACAGCCACAGCAGCAGCTCAAGGCGGGTGTGTTTGGGTCTGTGGGCGACATGTTGACAGAGGCGTTCGAGGCCAATCTGTGCGCGCGATGGGCCGCAGCCTCGAACACAGCTACCGTGCAGCAGTTTGTGGACGCGCTCCCGCAGGCCCCCATCGAGCAGTGTGCGTCGCTGCTGCAGACGTCGGCCCTGCGTGCCAAGGGCCAGCGGTCGCTGGAGGAGCTGATGCGCGGCATCGCGCTGAAGAAGGAGCAGGAGAAGGCGGCCCAGGCTGCGCTGCAGGGGGCCATGGACGTCGATGCGGCAACACCTGCTGCATCGGCTTCGGCTTCGGCTTCGGCCGCGGCTGCGTCCGTGTCCGCGTCCGCGTCCGCATCCGCACCTGCACTTGCAGCCGCCCCCATGAATCTGCTCGACCGGATCCGCTACCGCCAGCTGCAGCGTGCGCAGCTGCAGGCGGCCGGTGCGCTGGCCGCGCCACCAACGCCTGCCGAGCTCGAGCGTCGTGCGGCGCTGCAGCGCGTCGAGGACATTGCCGACGTGCTGGCAATGCTGTGCGCGGCCCGCGTGGGCGCCGCGCGCGTGTCGCTCGGCCTGCTGACGATCCTCACCAAGATCAAGGACTCGCTGCGGCAGCCCATTGCGCACGAGGAGGCCGCGTCGTGCGTGCGCCTGCTGGCTGCTGAGGTGGCGCCGCAATGGCTGCAGCTCGTCCGCATGGGCGGCCGGGAGATTGTGATTATGCTGCCGGCCAGCATGCCGAGCAAGACGGCCATCCAGAGCCGCGTGCAGAGTCTGTCGCAGTAGCTTCAGGAAAGCAAGGAATGATCATTGGTTTTGGAACGTTGTTTTATGGAGGCGTTTACGGGACAAAGCATAACGAAGGACTCGGTAGCCAGGGAATTAATTAGCCAGGGAATGTATTTTGCATTGATTCTAAACCCGAATTTCGCCGTAATCGACCCGGCGTGTTTCTTCACCGCACAGCAAACAGATCGAAGTATGCTCTATGCATGCAAACCGCGCATGTGTCTATGCAAACTATCTATGCAGAACAACCCGTAAACGTGCCGTCTCGCAGCCGCGGGACGAAGAGCGTGGGGAGCAAAGAACCGCAAACACAAGCGGGCCGGGAGCGGACCGGGAGCGGACCGGGAGCGGACCGAAAAGCCGTGAAAGAGAACGCCTTGGATCGAGACAAAAGGCAAAAAAAGACAAACCCATCTGCAGAGAGCGGCCTGCTGCTCCTGGCCCCGCCGCCATCATGAAAACGCTAGAAATGACCGGATCGTGCGCGCACGCACGCACGCACGCACGCACGCACGCAGCGCAGCGCAGCGCTCTCACTTCTTCTTCTCAAACTTGGGCTTGCCAATGTCGCTTCCGCGCAGCTTGACGTTGAGCACCCGCTCGATGGCGCCCAAGATCTTCTGGTCCGGCTGGGCCTCGCCGCGCTCCATGGCGGCAATGATGGCCTGTTTGGTGTTGCAGCGGTCGGCCAGGTCCTTCTGGGTCATCTTGGGCTCCATCTTGGACCGCCGGTCGGCAATGATGACGCCGACGTCCTTGCCGAGCGTCTTGGGCTTGACAATGTCGTCTGACCGGTCGACCTTGGTCAGGTGCTGGCCCTCCATGGCGGGCTTGCTGCCGGCGTTGCCGGTCGCGTACTTCTTCTCGGTCGCAACGATGGCGCCCGACCGCTGCGCCGCGTTGAGCTGCGCGCGGCTGCGCACGACCGTCTCGCGCTGCACGGCGCCGCCGCGGTTCTTGCTGCCAATCTTGGTCACGGTGTCCCAGTCATCCATGATGGCGGTTGTTGGAGTGGACGAGGTGGAAAGGATGGGGGAAAGCTGGGAGGAAAAGGAATTGAGTAGAGCTGGTGCAAAGAGGTGTGCTTCTTCGTCTTTCGGGTAGGTTTCGTTCCAAGTTCGTTCCAAGTGGCCTTGAGCTCTGACATAACAGAGGGGCAAGGGCAAAAATTGGGCTGGCCCGGTGGAAGCTGGTGGAAAGCCACGGCGCCCCGACTGACTCAACCGCCCTGGAAATCCGCCCCTCTTCCCTGGCGCCTTTTCACTGGTGGCTGGCAGGCACCGACCCGTTGTTTTTTGTGTACCCGGATTTACGTGTCGACGACTCCGAGGCCTGTCGAACGATAAGCCGACATATGCCCGATAAGCGTACCCGTTGCGGGGTTAGCCTTCTTGACTTCCTGTTGTCGCGGTAATCCTACGACAAACGTCGACCGAGACAGTGCGGTATCAGCACCACTAGACCGAACAAAAGACCAGGTTTTTTTTTTTTTTTTGCTTGACGCCTGAAAGTGGTGTGCCTGATGAACGGGGGCCGACGAATAAGAACGAAGAAAAGGCCGGTTTCGGATGGTGATACGCTTTGGTTGAACCAGAGGGGAGAAAAGGTTGACATGGGGTTTTTTCCTCCTTTGCCATATCCAGGCGGTGGTGCACTCGGTGGTACTTATCTTACTGAGACGATAACGCGAGGGCATTGAATGGTCGCGCGGTGTGTCCGTCTTATGGCCAGATGGCGATCTCAACGTCAGCAACGGGAGCTGCGGAATGGCAAGTTTGTCTCTCGCATCGAGCATTTTCACTGGCCCGGCCGTGGGCGGACACTGTGGCAGCGTGGGAGAGCAGCGGTCCTACAGCCATACTCGTATCTTGCAGCGCTTCGTTTGCCGGGCAGCCTTTCGTTCCTAGACGATCCTTCCTCTCCTGGGCCGCCCTTTGCACGGACTGTGGGGGGACGTGACAAATAGATCCCTGCAGGAATCGGCGGAAAGCTGCGTTCGAGTGGAAACAGGCGAACTTTAGATTCCAAAACAGCGTCGGGTTTTCTCCTTTCGGCATAGCCGCTGCAGGCAAAAAAAAGGAGGGGCAAAGAAAAACAATGACGCTCTTAGCATGTAAACTTGGGAGCTGCGGCTGATAAGCTTTTGCGTATATATGCCGTGTGTTTTCCTCTTCTCCATGGAAACGGAGTTGGAAAAAAATCCTTGCAACACGACATCTTCCATCAACTCAAAGCCCTCTTCAGCAGACCTTTTCCTCACTTATCACCAACACACATCACCGTCACCATGGTTCTCACCGGTCACTGTCTCTGCAAGGCGGTCACGTACTCCATCGACATGGAGAAGCCGCTGATCGTCGGCTACGACCACTGTGACGACTGCCAGCGCCAGAGCGGCTCAACGTACTGTAAGTGACACAGCCCCCCCTCCAAACTCGCCTCGTGTTGTCTCGTCCACTGACCTCCTCTCCCCCTGCGCCCCCATAAGCTCTTGTTGCCGTCGTCGAAAAGGACAAGCTCACGATCAAGGGCCCAACCAAGAGCTGGGCCGGTGTCGGCAGCTCCGGCAAGGCCGTGCACCGCATCTTCTGCTCCGAGTGCGGCTCGCCCATTGCCCACGACCCGGACGCCGCGCCGGCCATCATTGCCATCAAGGCCGGCACGCTCGACACGGAGATCAAGAAGACGCTGAAGCCGGTAAGCCGCTCTTTTTACCCCCTGTTCTTCGGTATTCACTTACTCACAACAAACACCAGGACACCGAGATCTGGACCGTCGGCAAGCTGCCCTTCTGCCAGGAGCACCTGGAGAAGCCGTTCGCGCACATGCCCGAGTAAGCGGTCATTAGCACGTCGTTGCATCGTTTTTATTTATAGCGGCGAGGGGCACGGCTCGGCAACGGGTGCCGTCGTGCAGGATAAGGAAAACATAGGGACAGAAAATCATGAGAAAATCGTAGCAAAATACACCGTTTTGCGTAAAGACAGCTGCCATGAAAAAGCCAAACCAAAACGCTCGCTCTAAATGAACCATAAGACAGGACAAAAAACATAAAATCCAGAAGCATCCAAATGTACAAGGGAAACGAAACTCAGATAAAAACAACACTGCAACCCCCCCCCCCCCCGGCTCAGAGCAAAAGCCACCCGAGCCAGCCGGCTGCAGCCAGCCAGCGCCAGCCGGCGGCTGCATTCTGTGCCGCTGGCCGCCCGCTGCCGCTGCTTGCTGTCCCAGGCAGCTCCTTTTGCACCACACCCGTCGACGTCGACGAGGCACTCGCCAGCGTGCAGCTGGCCGTGCCGCACGCGTAGCCGCTCGGACAGCAGCCGGCCACGGAGCCGGCGTCGGCGCCGCACAGAAACCAGCCGCTGGCGCACGTGTCGACCGCGGTGGCCGTGGCATCGGCGGCCGGCACCACGACGGTCACGCCCCCCGCATCGACAATGGTCGTCGACGCCGCTGCCGCCGCGCAGCCCGTGGTTTTGCAGTCGCGGCCGGTCTGGCAACAGCCGCCGCCGGCCGTCGCGAGACAGCCGTAGTACCCCGCGGGACAAGAGCCCGAGGCCAGCGTGGGCGTTGTGGTGGGCGACGACGTCGTCGTCGTTGTTGTTGCTGTCAGCGTCGGCTTGACCGGGGCCACGCCGCTGCTGCCGGCAACGGCGGTGCTGGTAATGGTGGCGGTGGACGGCGACGGTGTCGTCGTGATGGTGGTTGTGCGCGTGGTGATGCTTCCAGCGCCGCCAGTGACAATAACTGTCACGACCGTCGTGGACGGCTGGGCAACAGCGGTCGACGTGGTGGTGGCCGTGGACGCCGAGACAACGCCTGCCGGGGTTAGGCTAAGAAGCAATGGAAGACAACGGAAGACAAGAGGGAGGGAGGCGAAAGCAACGTACAACCAACACCCTGGCAGACGTAGCCAGCGATGCAACAGCCGCCACCCAAGTCGGCCGCACACGCAGCGCTGCCGCTGCCGCAATCCGAAATGGAGCCGCCGCAGGAAGAGCCGCTGGGGCAGCAGCCCACGGGGCCCAGGCCCGTGTCGGTCACCAGGTAGCACGTCTCGTCGGTGCCGCAGCAGCTGTACGGATAGCCGATCGACGAGCAGCTGGCCGTGCCGCTGGGACACCCCCACTGGCGGCGCTGCAAGCGGTCGCGGACGTCGCGCGCCGCGCGGCGGACACGGTGCCAGGTGGCGGCGGCAGCTGCGTCGTCGGCGTCGGATGCTGCGACCGCCCCGGCGGCTTCTGGTTTGGCTATGCGGTGGTGTACCGAGAACGGCGGCAGGTATGTGTGGAAGAAGGCCGTTTCTGCGACGGATGCGTTTCCGGTGGGTGGTGGTGGTGGTGGTGGTGACGGTGGTGGTGGCGGTGGCGGCGAAGGCGATGCATCCCGCACAGCCAGTGGCCAGTGGCCGTCTCGTGGCCCGTCGGCAGCGAGGGCTGGCAGTCTTCGCCGTCCTGGGAGATAGAGGCCAGACAACGAGCTGCTGCCGGTGCTGTCATGGCTGCTGCTGTCGCCGTGCGAAACGTCTGCTTCAAACGCAAAGTACTGCTCTGGGAAGAACTTCTCGCTCGGGTCGAGACTCATTTTGCGCACTGCCCATGGTAGGCTTTGTTGTGCTTGTTCCTGGCGATCGTCTAGCTCGTGGCCGTCTTCCGCCTGTACCCGGGCAAAGAGCAGGAGGACCGTTGGCAGGCCAAGAAGGGCTCGTCGTAGAATCATTGTGTTGTGTGTGTATGTGTTGCGTTCTTCGCTTCGTCTTTTCAGGGTTATTTACTTTTCTTTGTTCCCTGTCTGCTTGTCGAACGCATGGACTCGTCAGAAAAATGTCGTCGGATTTGTAAAAAGAGACAATGTGAAGCAGACAGAAGAAGTCCCTGCAGTTGACGTCGTATTCAGCTGGACAACAAGACAATGTATCTTTCGTAGGGTGCGGTCTGCAAAAGCGCCCAAACGCCTGAGCAACCACACGGCAACCAGCAGGTGCCAGGCGGGGCCATGGCAGGCACCGCTCTCCCCCCCCTGTCACGAGAGGCCCAAGGCTAATACGAGTAAGTCCAAGTCCAGGTCCAAAAAAAAAAAGTAAACAAGACGGTGAAAGCGACGCAGAAACCCAACAATCCATCGAAGAACTCGACGACGAGAAAGAAGAACAATGCGAGCAACCGGTTTCTTTGTCTCGGGATGGTCTGGAATGCGCGAGGGCCCGGAGCGCGTGCCTCTGCAAGCGACGGTTGGAATGCGAAGTATTTTCCGAGCAAGGCCTTGATCTCGATTCCCTTTACTTGTTCTACTTCTGCGCCTAAACGCCCAAGAGAGCCGTCATTCATCGATTTGGGTGTTTCCAGCATACACAATATACGATACAGTGGAGAAAAAGCATCACCAGATGCCCAGCTCGTCCGTTGGCTCGTCTGCCCGCTGCCGCGCCGCCTGGCGCACGCTCCGCGCTGGTCCCTTCAGGAACGACGCACACAACAGCCCGGTTGCCACGCTCACGTTCAGGCTGTCCACCACGTCCGCCCCGGACCGGTTTGCAATGCTGACGTCCACGTCCGCCTCCCGCCGGATCGCCCGCGGCAAGCCCTCGCCCTCGCTGCCCACCACGAGAATGCACGGCTCGCGCCGCAGCGGGTCCAGCGTCTCGACGTCGTCCAGGTCCAGCACGGGGCGCTGCCGGGACGGCGCCCGCCGCGCGGGTCCACCACCACCACCAGGCGACGACCGCGGCTGTTTGAGTCCGTCCTCCTCCGGCGGCACCGCTGCGTACACCTTCCAGCCCGCGGCTCGCGACTGCGCCAGGAACGCGGCCGGTGCGTCCGCGGAGAAGAGCGTCGTCGTCTCGGCTGCGCCCGCGGCCGCCTTGAGCGCCACCGGCGTCAGGCCGGCCGAGCTGTGCTTGGAGATGACCACGGCGCCGACGCCCAGGAAGCTGGCCGACCGCAAAATGCCGCCCAGGTTGCCCGGATCCAGCACCTGGTCGAGCATCAAGACGAGGGGTCTATAGTGGGAGGCGGCGGTGGCGCTCGTTGTTGCCTCGCCTCCCTCTGTCTCTCCGACGTCCTCGATCTCGTCTGTTGCCGGAACTGGCTCCTCTTCTTCCGCAACAGCCACCGTGCGCACCGACACAAAGTCGGCCGTGCCGTTGACTTCGGCCTCCTCGCGCGACTGGTGGCCAGCCTCGACGGAAAAACCGCCGCGGTTCGCCGCCCACGGCCCCAGCGCCACCAGCGGCATCTGCGGCAGCGGCGAAGCCTCGAGGACAAACCCGTTGTGCGGCCGCCCCTTGCTCATCTTGTCCAGCAGCCGCTGCCAGCTGTCGCCCACGTGCTGCACCTGCACGCCCTTGCGCCGCGCGATGCGCTCCAGCGCTTCGGCGTGCTGCTGCTCCTTCTGGTGCTCCTGCTTTCCGTAGGTCCGGCGGTCGGCGCCTTCGCCGCCGCTGCTGCTGCCACCACCGCCGCTGCGGTTGGCCCCGTCGTACACGTACAGCTTGTAAAGACGACGCCGGCCACTGCGCAGCGCGGCTTCGACGACCGAGCGGCCGTACAGGAACTGCGACGCAGCGGTCGTGAAGGGGATCGTGAGAGGCACATCAGATGTCGTGGCCGCTGTCCTTCTGCTCGGATAGCGTTGGCTCTCGCCATGCTCGCTGGCTTCCTCCGGCTGGCGCCGGCGAACGCGGTCGTCGCGGTCGTCGCGGTCGCCGCGGTCGCCGCGTCGTGCGGGGCCGTTGTCGTGTCTCCGACTTCCCTGGCCTTTGTCTCCGTCGCTCCTTTGCTCTCGGTCCCATCTCCGAGGTGTGCGCTGTCGGAACCCGTCGCGCGACGCTCCACGCTCGCCGCGGTCTCTGTCGTTGTCTCTCCTGTCGTTGCGTCCGGCACTGCGGGCTGGCTCCCACGGCCCATCCCGGCGCACCTGTTTTGCCAGATCCTGCACCTCCTTCTGCAGCTCGCCCGTCTTCATCTTGTAGACGAGGCTTCGCTTGCCAAACTTGTCCTCCGGATCAAAGAACCGTGCGCGCCGCGACTTCGCCTCCGGTATCACCTCGGGCGTCACGTCCTTTTTTCCGCGCAGGAGACGGAAGGTCTGCGGTCCCGCCGCCTCGCGCTGGCGCCGCCGCTCCGCTACCCGTGCGGCCACATCGGCGTCGTAGCCGGGTGCCCGCTTGCCTTTGCGCTCGCCCTTGTCGCGGAATGTGCGGCGCAGCCCGCGGACAATGGCTGACATATTCGACGCCCGCCGCCGCTGGACAAGGGCAAAACAAGAGGCGGCATCGGGAACGGAGCGGACGTCGAAATACATCGGCTTCTGCGTGGCTAGACGGCACAGAGGCCGCAGATGTGCTGCGGCGGAAGCAGCTATAAGGGAATGCATCGCATGCTGGAGAAAACAGGAAGCGTCTGTCGTGCGAAAAAGTAAATAAACGACACAAACGACACAGGATCGAAGTGAATGCGAGTTTTCAAAAATTTAGTGGGTCCGCCGTTCTTATCGCTTATCGAGAATAGTGGAGACATTTTAGCAGCGTGGTACGCGTCGCGTTTTCAACTGCTTTCCCCCTCTTAGGCTTGACTGCGTTACATTGCCGGTCGAATGGCCGACGCTGTGCCTTTCCAAACACGCAAACGCCCTCTCCGGTCGATCCGCGGTTGTCAACATTGGACTCGCTTGCTTTCGGGTTTCCGGTCCGTGTCCACTCAGGTCACACGGACCAATCGGGCGCCGAGCGGCTGGTGGCAACCAGGCCACAGAAACTGCACGGAAAACACAAACAATCTCATCCATGCAGGGCATCTTCGATGACATGAGCGTCGATGTCGACAACCCCCTCGACCTTCTCGGCGATGACGGGGACGACGCAACGTCCTATTTCGACAGCGGCATGGGCGAGGAAATGGGTTCAGGGGCGGGCAAAGACACAGGCACAGACGAAGGCGCAGATGCAGGGCCTGTGGACAGCGGGAATTTCTGGGAGCAGATGGCCGACTTTGACATTGCGGCCGAGGACCGAACAGAAACGTTCTTTGGGCCGCAGGCGTCTTCGTCGTTTACACACGTCGATCTGGACGTCGGGTACGGCGGCGAGGTGCACAATACTCTCGGCAGCAGGTCGAACAGCGAGGGACGCGACAGCAGGGAGGAGCAACAGGTCTCGCAGGGCGATGCGATCCGGGGTCTTATTGGGGGCGACGGCGAAGAGGGCCCTCATAACGGCATTGGTGGAGCACTTCCTATTGTGTCTGATCCTTCAATAGAGCAGTTGCCTGAGGAACGCACGACCTCGTTCCCCCGCGAAACGGCCTCGCCAAGGCAATCGACCCACGCAAAAGTGAATGCAGATGTCGACGCAGCGAAGACGGATGATGCCAGCGCCAAGCCAGTTTCCGAGCAGAATCCGCAACAATCGCCGGAACGCGCTCCCGACTACGACGCCAACATGCCGATGCCGTCCACCGATGCAGGCATCGAAATGGAACCCGACGAGCAGCTGCAGCAGGAGGCCCTGGGCGTGCAAACGGAGCAGAACAGCGGCCCCGCCAGCGCTGCTGCATCTGCCCGGCCACAGCCCGAGCTGCAAGTCGTCCTGGACCTGCTGCCTGCCGACCGACGCGCCGAGTACAGGCCCACAGGTCCCAGCAACTACGTCTACCGCGTCACCCAGCGAGGTCGGGGCGGCGACAAGGCCCGGGTCGAGGTCGAGTACGACGACGGCCGCCGCGAGTTGGTAAGAAATCGCCTGTGTCTACATTTTTGCGTCTGCTTGCGTTTGTCGGCCTTTCTGCCCATATCTGTTCCCCGCTTCCGTTTGCTCTCCTGCAAACGGACACATGAGCGGCTCAGGCTCTTCACGCTTAGTTCGACATAATTTTCTTTTCCTTTACCTCATCACCACGTTTCTGTCTCTATCCTGCGAGTGCTGGCATCCACCTTCTGCCTTTGTCTCTCTGTCCTTTTATCCTTACTCCGGCCAGGCTAGATATACGATATTATTGCTTCTTCATACACCAAAAACTAACGTCCCTCCCAGCTTCCCACCAACATCGTCACGCGCCTCCCAAACGGCCGCAAGGCTCTCTTCGATTTGGTCCAGGCCGAAGCCGAAGGCGAGGACGAGTTGTCCGGGGGGAGAGGTGCCAAGAGACGCAGGATCGTCCGCGAAGTTGATTCCCAGTCCAGCGCTTCTGAGATGGACATGGACATCGATACTAGCCGGAATGCCCCGTCCACCAAGGCCTCCTCAGAAAACCCGAGCCAGGACGATATGACAGGGCAGGATTCTGACCAGTACGGTCGTCCACGGCGGCGGCAGCGGCGGCGGCTACTCACAAGCAACCGGAATGAGCGTACCAGACAGAGCGCTCGCCAACTTCGCCCGCGTGGTGCTGTGAAGGTGCAGCGCGATTCCTACCTTTCCTCCACGGAAGACGCCGGCAAGGACGAGCTTGCGACCGACGACGAGTACTTCATACCGACGGTCACCTCGGACATCATCCAGCCGCCGCGGAGGAGGCGCGGTGGCGGAAACAGACGCCGTAGCGCCGTGCGAACCATTCACGACAACAGCCAAGACGATGACCCGATCCAGTTCGTCGAGCAACGCCGCTCGTCGCGGGCCAATAAGAACACGCAGAACATGGCGGAGGCGCTGGGGAACGTTGACGACGACGAGTATGCAGAGGAGGAGGAGGAGCGCGTCCCGATTGTGCCCAAGGCGGTCAACATCCACGAAGTCTTCCAGCCGGCCGAGAAGCCCTTCCAGCAAGCACATTCGCCGCTGTGCCACTCATGCAACAAGCCGGCCCACACGCCGAACAAGGGCATCCTGATTCACTGCCAGGGCTGCTCGCTCTCTTTCCACAAGGCATGCATCGGCGTCCGCCACACACGCGACCATATTGCCACCAAGATCGCGCCCGACAGCTTCGTTCTGCAGTGTCGGTTCTGTGTGGGCTGCGCAAAGATCAAGGACCCGGGCGCACCTGCACTCGACCAGTGCCAGGTGTGCCGCAAGCCCGGCCCCTCCTGCGCTCCCTTTTCGACGAAGAAGACGGCAAAGCAAGAGGAAAAGCTGCGCGAGGACAACGACGGCGTCGACCCTGTCACGCCTGTGGCCCCCGAACTGGTCAACAACGCCGACAACGTGCTGTTCCGCTGCACGGGTTGTCATCTCGCCTTCCATTTCGAGCATCTGCCGCCGCCGTCATCCTCTTGGGGTGCGGAAGTGGACGACGAAGACGGCCGGGAGGCGCGCCGTGCCGAGTACTCCATCGAGTGGCGGTGCCACACGTGTCTGGCGATGCCCACAAAGGTTGATGCTCTCGTCGCGTGGCGGCCCATTGCCGGCAGCTACCAATCCGGCCAGGAGACCGCGGACCTCGAGGAGGAGGCGAAGGAGTACCTGGTAAAGTGGCACGAGAAGTCGTATGCACACTGCGAGTGGAAGCCGGGCGCATGGGTCTGGGGCGTGACGCACTCGCGCATGCGCCTAGCCTTTGCCAAGGCCGACGCGCCACCGGTCTTTGAGACGAAGAACGCGTTCCCGGAGGAGTACCTGTATGCCGACATTGTGTTTTCGGTGCGCTACAAGCACAATGCCGTGGCCAAGTCCAAGGAGGCAGACCTGGCACGCATCGACGATGTGGTGGAGGTCATGGTCAAGTTCCAGGGCCTTGGTTACGACGCCATTGTGTGGGACGAGCCGCCGCCGCGCGACTCGGGCAAGCGATGGCGCACGTATGCGATGGCGTACGACGAGTTTTTGAACGGCAAGCACTTCAAGGCCGAGCCGCACCAGGTCCTCAAGCAGCGCATGGCCGACTTCCAGTCGCGCAGGAAGTTTGAGATCGTCAAGAAGCAGCCCGGGTTCCTGCGCCGCGGCGAGCTGATGTCGTACCAGATGGACGGCCTGAACTGGCTGCTGCTCAACTTTTACAAGGGCAAGAGCGTCGTGCTGGCGGACGAGATGGGCCTGGGCAAGACGGTGCAGGTCGTGGCGCTGCTGGCGATGCTGATCCTGCAGGCCCCGCGCTGCTGGCCGTTCCTGGTCGTTGTGCCCAACTCGACATGTCCCAACTGGCGGCGGGAGATCAAGACGTGGGCGCCCGACCTGCGCGTGGTGACGTACCACGGGGGCCGGCAGGCGCAGCAGTTTGCGCGCGACTACGAGCTGTTCCCCGACAGCTCGGACACCATGCGGGCGCACGTGGTGATCATGTCGTACGACTCGGCGCAGGACGACACGACGCGACGGTACTTCAGCCGCGTGCACTGGGCCGGGCTGGTCGTTGACGAGGGCCAGCGGCTGAAGAACGACCAGAACGTGCTGTATCTGGCGCTGCGGGCGATGCGCATCGGTTTCCGGCTGTTGCTGACGGGCACGCCGCTGCAGAACAACAAGCGCGAGCTGTTCAACCTGCTGCAGTTCATCGACAGCAGCCACAACGCGGCCGAGCTAGACGAGACGTACCAGGAGGTCACGGCCGAGAACCTGCCGCAGCTGCACAAGCTGATCCGGCCGTACTTCCTACGGCGCACTAAGGCGGAGGTGCTGAAGTTCTTGCCGCCCATGGCGCAGATCATCGTGCCGGTATCGATGACGGTCGTGCAGGAGAAGCTGTACAAGTCGATCCTGGCCAAGAACAGCAACCTGATCCAGGCCATTTTCACCAAGGGGCGGATCCGCGCGTCGGAGCGCGGCAGCCTGAACAACATCCTGTTGCAGCTGCGCAAGTGCCTGTGCCACCCGTTTGTGTACAGCGAGGCGATCGAGGACAAGGCGGTAGACGTGGAGACGATGCAGCGCAACCTGGTCGAGGCGTCGTCGAAGCTGATGCTGCTCAAGATTATGCTGCCGAAGCTGAAGGAGCGCGGGCACCGGGTGCTCCTCTTCAGCCAGTTTCTGCACCAGCTAAGCATCGTCGAGGATTTCCTGCAGTTCCTAGGCCTGCGGTACGAGCGTCTCGACGGCAACCTGTCGAGCCTAGAGAAGCAGCGGCGGATCGACGCGTTCAACACGGACCCGGACATATTCGCCTTCTTATTGTCGACGCGGGCGGGCGGTGTGGGCATCAACCTGGCGACGGCGGACACGGTGATTCTGCTAGACCCGGACTTTAACCCGCACCAGGATATCCAGGCGTTTTCGCGGGCGCACCGCATTGGGCAGAAGAAGAAGGTGCTCTGCTTCCAGCTGATGACGAAGGACAGCGTGGAGGAGAAGATCATGCAGATCGGGCGCAAGAAGATGGCGCTGGACCACGCGCTGATCGGGTCGATGGACATGGAGGCCGACGTGAGCAACGACCTGGAGTCGATCCTGCAGCACGGGACGGAGGCGCTGTTCAGCGGGAAGGGCGAGCGGATTGTGTACGACAGCACGTCGGTGGACCGGCTGCTGGACCGGTCGCAGGTGGAGAACACCAAGACGGACGCGGAGCGGCCGGCCGAGTCGCGGTTCTCGTTTGCGCGGGTGTGGGCGAACGAGACGGGCAGCCTTACGGATGACATCGAGATCACGGAGGGCGGCAGCGGCAACGCACTCAACACGTGGGAGGCGATCATCCGGGAGCGCGAGGCGGAGGCAGAGGCGGCGCAGGCGGCGGCGGCCGAGCACGAGCAGCTCGGCCGCGGGCGGCGGCGACGGACGACGCGCGAGAACGGGTACCTGCTGCCGAGCGACGGGCTGCTTGACGGGCAGGGCGGCGAGTACGACGGCGAGTATGTGGCCAAGCCGGCCGGCGACGAGGCGTACGATTCGGCGTCGTCGGACAGCTATGCCGAGGACGACGTCGCAGACGATGAGGTGCCGGACGCGCAGCGCGGCGCGGGCGGCAGCAGAGCAGCAGCAAAAGGTACGGCATCGCGATCCCCCCGCAAGACGGCAGCGACGCCCAAGAAACCGGCGAGTGCCCGCAAGGCAGCGACGCCCAGGAAGCCGGCGAGTGCCCGCAAGGCGGCGCCGTCGGCCACAAAGAGACGGGCGTCTGCATCGCCGGCAAAGGCAGCAGCAGCGACGGACAGCAGTCTCAAGGAGGCAGCGTCCCGCAGGTCGCCGAGGAAGCTGAGGCCGTCGACGGCCTCCCCGTCAAAAACGACCGCTGCGAGCGCAGCAGCCGGCGTGAGACGGAAGGCCGACAGTCCCGCAGTCGGGGTGCCGGAGGCCAAGAAGGTGCAGAGCGGCGGCAGCGGCGGTGGCAGACAGCAGACGCTGGCCGGCGCAGGCTTGAAAGCGCGCGTGACCAAGACTAATGGGATTCTTCAGCAGCAGACACACCCAACAGCAAAGGCGACGGAGGCGGCGGCACGCCCGGCGGCATGCCCGGCGGCGAGCAGCAACAACCACTGTCTGGAAAAGCCGCCTCGGGCGACGAGCGCCGAGACGAGGGCGACGGATCTCACCACAGCAGGGAGAGGCAGCGAAAGAAGCGGCCCAAGCCCGGCGGCGACGTGGCCGGGACCGGCGCCGCAGAGCGTGGCAAGGCCGGCGTGGACGGAGCCGGAGGTAGTGTACCTGTCGGATTCGAGCTGCGAGGAGGGGACGGCAGCGGCCAAGGACAGCAGCAGCAGCAGCAGCAGCAGCAACAACTTCTCCAAGAACAGCAACGACAGGCACGAGAGAAGCAGGAGCAGTACAAGCGACAGCGGCTGGCGCGGCAGCGGGAGCTCCGGCAACGCCAGGAGCAGTACCAGCGACAGCAAGAACACGAGCGGCAGCAGCAACAGCAACAGCAACAGCAGCAGCGGCAATGGATTGAGCGGCCACAGTGCGCTGGTGCCGGCGCCGGCGCCGGCCTCGGCATCGGCATCGGCGGCATCCAGCTCGACGACGCCCAGCAGCGGGCGTGGAACTACCTCCTGCGCGGACAAGGGGCCGCCCAGCAGCGCATCGCCGAGCTCTCCGTGCAGCGGCGGGACTACGAGATCGCCACGCAGGGCGGCGGCACGGTCCCGTTCGGCAACAGCATCGCCGCTCTGCTGGACCGGCAGATCAACGAAGCCCACGAGCAGCTGCAGACATACTACGCCGCCCAGCGCGAGTTCTACCTGCGGCTCACGGGTCCAGTTGGCGGCGGCGGCGGCGGAAGCGGAGGATGGGCAAGCTCGTTTGGTGGTGACAGCAGCAGTGGTGGCGGCGCCTACGCCGGGCACCGAGGGCCCCCCCCTGTCGTGGCACTGGGACAACGAGCATCTGGTCCGGTCGCAGCGCAGCCCCAGCCACCGCTGACGGGGAACGGCAGCGGCAACGGCAGCGGCCAGCCGACGACGAGGACGACGACGAGGACGACGACGACGACGGCACCCCAGCGCAAAATGGACCTAGTGATTGCGCTGGACGTGCGGCGGCCGAGCCCGCAGCAGGGGCCGGCCAGGGAGAAGGAGCGGTCGCCGGAGCAGACGCGCTGCGGGCGGTGCAAGACGGTGCATGCAATCACGGCGGCGTGTCCGAATCTGCAGACGGAGGCGGGGATCCGGCTGGCACTGGACTCGCTGCCGGCGGACGACGCGGCGCTGGACGGGACACGCAGGGAGCTCGTGGCGCGGCTGCGGGAGCTGGTGCGGGAGAGAAGGGGTGGATAGGTCGTTGTTTTTTTCTCTTTTCCCGGGGTTGCTTCGGAGTGAATTGCAAAAGAAATTAAAAAAAAAAAAAAAGAAAAAAAAAAGAAAAAAATTCAATGCAAAGTGGTTTCTGAGCAAGCACGTCTTCAGCTCCTCCTGCACGTTCTGGCCAGTCCGGGACACCGTCTCCGTCTGTCGCCGGGCCACATCGCAGGGGGGGGGGGGCATTGTCCCTCGCTCCTATGCGTCCTCACCCCAGACGGCCTTGACCCCGCGCACGGCCCGGCAGGCCGTCTTGTGCCCGTCGGTCCAGTGGGCCGACTGGCATGTCTGCCGAGATTAGCTGCCCATGCCCATGCCCATCCGCCCGTAGCCCGGCAGCAACGCACCTGGTCGCAGTACTGGGCCTCGCCGCAGCCGGCACAGCTGCGCAGCGTCTTGGCCGCTGCATCGGCCGGCCCCGCCCCGCACGCGGCGCACTGCCGCCCCGGCCGGTCCCGCAGCCAGGCCGCCGTCGCCAGCACAACGTCCAGTGGCGCCATCACAGCCCGCACCGTGTCGGCCCGGTCGGGTGCCACGCGCAGCAGCGGTCTCCGGGGTCGGGTCTGTC
Organism: Ceratocystiopsis brevicomis; assembly: GCA_002778105.1. NCBI lineage: Eukaryota > Fungi > Ascomycota > Sordariomycetes > Ophiostomatales > Ophiostomataceae > Ceratocystiopsis > Ceratocystiopsis brevicomis. Next base: position 1,289,958 of record PCDN01000002.1, read on the forward strand.
CGAGAGCCGGCACGTCCGGCGTCCGCTGCGCGCCCGGCACCACCACCGTAGCGCCCTTCTTCAGGCCGCGCCCGGCCAGGTCGAGGCCGTCGTGGGCAAAGCCGTCAAACACGAGCGCAAACTGGTGGCCGGCGCGGTCGACGACGACGAGCGTCGGCTTGGTGATGGTCATGTCGTCTTTGATCTGCGCAAGCAGGCAGCAGTCCCGGCCGCAGCGCCCGTCCTCGCTTCCGGCCTCCGGCAGGCCCAGAAAGGACGGGAACCGCTCCGTGTCGTTCAGGTCGGGGATCGGCATCGTCGCGGCGGTATGGATGAAGGTGTCTCATTGTAGTACGATTCTGTCTTCCGAGAGAAAGCCCAAAGCCAAAAAGCCCAAAAAAGAATTGCAAGCGATCTGAAACGCCCCTGGCCAGACCCAACGCCGTCCGTTTCAAAAAGGAAAAAAGGAAAAAAACATTACGCCCCAAAACACATAAACCGAAACGTCGCCAACAAACTCACCAGCACCAGCGCCGTCAGAATGCCTGCGCCCGCCCGGTCCCCCGTCGTCACCGCGCCCCACGGCACCACAATGTTGTCCTTGCTGTTGCTGCCGGCCTTGGGGTCGCCGACGCTTGTGCCGCCCGTCCCATTCGTGACCGCCGCTGGCGTCTCGTCCACCAGCAGCGAGGCCACCGCGCTCATCACGTTCATCGTCTGGCCCACGCCCACGCTGCCGTCAAAGGCCCCCGAGTGCCACCCGAACCCGCACGCCCGCCCGTTGCTCGCCGCCGTCCCGGTCTCGTCCGAGCCCGTGCACTGCGCCACCGCCGCCGCCGTCGACGTCCGCAGCGTTGCCATGATCCGGTCGTGCGTAAAGGGGGCCATCTGCGCCGTCGAAGCCATCCACCGGTGCAGGAACCCCTTGTAGCTCAGCATGTCCACCTTGCACGTGTTTTGCGTCTCGCACGCCACCTCGTACGCCACCCCGTCCGGGAAAAACAGGTCGATCGTCCGGTTCAGCAGGCCCTCGACCCGGTCCCGCCACCGCCCGTCCTGCGTGTGGTTCCACATAAACGCCGCGCCCTGCAGCCACACCGCGCCGTTGTACGAGAACTGCGCCTTGTTGATGTCCGTGCAGTTCTTCTCCACGTGCGCCCCGTCGTAGATGTTGTAGTCGCTGTCGATGAAGCCCACGCCCTCGGTCCAGTCCCACGTCTTCTCTGCCCACTCCGCATACGTCGCATTGCTCGTGTACCGTGCCAGCCGCGCCCCGATGTTGAAGAAGCACCCGTTCGCAATGCTGTTCTTGTAGTTGTAGCCGTTGTTCGTAAACGGAATCTGCCACCGCAGCCCGCCGTTGCACGTATTGTCGTGCCGCCCGGGATCCGCCTGTGTGTTGAAGACCCCCTGCGCCAGCGCCAGCCACTGCGGTTTGCCCGCTGGCGGGTTCGGAAAGTTCACCTCCGCCGCCAGCATCGCCGACATGCCCCAGAACCCCTGGTCGTCGTTTCCGAGCGACAGCGTCACGTTGGGCTGCATGTAGTCCGCGTTCGGCCCCGTCTGGAACAGCATCGCCCGTGTCACAATGTCGTTGTACTTGGTGTCGCCCGTATAGTGCCAGTAGTCCATGTACGCCCCCCACATTGCACCGGCCTCCCACCAGTAGTACGGGCCGGCTGGCGGTGGTCCGGGCAGGATGCCCGGTGTCCCGCCGTAGTCTTCGCCATGGTAGTAGGTAATGAGGTCTTCGGCCAGGAGGCTTGCCGTCTGTTTTATCTCGTCTGTGGGGGAGACAGCGGTCAGCACCAGAGAAGCAGAAGCCGTCATACGCCATAAGAGAACAAGGAAGAGAAAAAAGAAAAAAAAAAAAAAAACACCGACCAGTCGAGTTCAAGCTGAAAGTCACGGTTTGGGCGGCTACGATGCTTGGCAACAGGGCGGCCGCGGCAATCCCAGAGAAGAAAAATCGCATGCTTCAACGAGCGTCGGGGCGTGCAGACGGTCAAAAGAAAAAAAGAAAAAAAAAAAAAACACATGGAGCACGGCAATATACCTTTTAGATCAGGAACCGAAGACTGCCGCCCACTCCTTTATAAACAACAATGCCTCCCGGAAATTCAAATACCAGGGAGTTTCGCCTGTGAAAAAGGACTGCCGCTGCTATTGCCAAGGGTCTTGGCTTCTCTTGGCGGCTGCTAACACAAAAAGTTGCCCTCCCAGGGCTCCTCTCTCTATACGAGGTCATGTCCACCGCGGCCGAGAGCATATTTGGCAGCAGGGCCGTCTCGACCGCGCGTCTTTTGCTTGGCAGGGGTCATGAGAAGGTTGGCAAAGAGCGAGCAGCAAATATGACGACACATAGAACGGGACGGTCGGGGCGGCGGGTGGCTGCACGGGCCCGGGG
>PCDN01000002.1:1292348-1335917 GCA_002778105.1 Ceratocystiopsis brevicomis
GGGGGGGCGTAAGTATCTTACAGGGCAGAAACGGTTGGTGGTTGGTGTAGGAGATAGTTTTGCCGCCACTGGGACAAGGGGCCAGTCCGCTTGCGGCAGGGAGAATGGCCAAAACGGGCCCCTTCCAAATATGTGGCTATGACTACGCGTCTGGCGGGCACGTCCGTCGCCCAGAGGAGAAGGAGCGCCTGGCTGTTCAAGCGCACGCGCACGTGCGTTGTGGCGACGACCGACGACCAAGTTTTGGTCGGCATCGACCGCATCTCCAACTCTCTCCTCGAAAGACCTCACCGACTTTGCTGCTTACGTTTGTCGCGACAGGCCGGCACTGCAAATCCACACGGCTCTCTCCAGTGAAATCTCTCCAGTGAAACAGCGCCATTCCTCTTGCCTGGGGAAACGAGAAAAGGAGAGAAAAAAAAAAAAAAAGAGAAACAAATGAAAGAGAAGAGGACAGCATCCGGTAGTAGTGCTTACTCGTGCCCCGCCCCTCACCGAACCCCTCGTGTCGAAGGACACACGTCGGCGATGCTCTGCTCCGTCTCTTACGAACAACAAACTTCCTACGCTCTACGAGTCCGCTGCAAAACGCCCTCTGCAGCTCTGCAACCCTGTAGCACCAAACTTGAACACGAGCACCACCTCCAGCCAGCAGCACAGCGATGGCATCCACAGTCGTCCGGCGGACGGGCAGCGGGCCTGCAGTGACCGAAGAAGAGATCGACCGGCTCATCTGCGCCATCCGTCAGACGCCCATCGTCGACAACCACGCCCACCCGCTGCTGAAACCCGACGCTGTCGGCCGCCACCCGCTGCTGTCCATCGTCAGCGAGGCGCACGGCGAGGCCCTGCTTGCCACCGCCACCGCCCTGCCGCACCACAACGCCATCCGGACCCTGTCGTCCGTTCTCGGCTGCTCGCCGACGTGGGAGGCCGTCGAGGATGCCGTCAAGAAGCGCCGCACGGAGGACTACGATGCCTGGGTTGCCCAGTGCCTGACCGGCCTGGAGACGCTCCTCCTGGACGACGGGCTGGACAACAAGGACGACGCGTTCGACTACGCGTGGCACAGCGCCTTCACGCGGGGCAAATGCCACCGCATCGTGCGCATCGAGGCCCTGGCGGCGGAAATCATCGACCGCCACTGCGTCGCGTATGCCGCCACGCGCCGCACCGACCACATCTTCGACAGCATGCTCGAGGAGTTTGACGCCCGCATCAAGAGCGCCCTGGCCGACCCCGCCGTTGTCGCCTTCAAGTCCGTCGTCTGCTACCGCACCGGCCTGGGCGTCCCGCGCGCCGTCGACATTGCCGCCGCCCGCAAGTCCTTCTGCGACATTGTCAAGACCCACGCGGACTCCGGCGCGCCCTTCCGCCGCCTGCAGCACGTCGGCCTGAACGACCTCTTTGTCCACCGCACCGCCGTGCACGTCCGCGACTGCGCCCGCCCCGCCGCCAAAAAACCCATCCAGTTCCACACCGGCCTCGGCGACAACGACATCACCCTGACCAAGGCCTCGCCCGCCCACCTGCAGGAGTTCATCCGCACCTACACCACCGTGCCCATTGTGCTGCTCCACGCGGGCTATCCCTACATGCGCGAGGCCGGCTACCTGGCGGCCGTCTACGCCAACGTCTACGCCGACATTGGCGAGGTCTTTCCCGCCGTCGGGCGCGACGGCCAGGAGGCCATCCTGCGCGAGATCTTTGAGCTGTGCCCGTGGTCCAAAGTCATGTGGAGCAGCGATGGCCATTGGTTCCCGGAGACGTACCTGCTCGCCCGCCTGCAAGTCCGCGACGTGCTCGAGACCGTTCTCAGCGACTATGTGCGCCAGGGCGATCTGAGCTGGCAGGCGGCTGTGCAGTTGACGCAGGACATTCTGTTCCAGAACGCCAACCGCGTCTACGACCTCGGCCTCCCGTTTGCGCAGCTGGAGGCCCCGACGGAAGCGGCGGTGGACGGCGGCGGCGGCGGCGGCGGCGGCGGCGGCGGGAGCAGACCGAGGCCGGAGACGCAAGCACCGCTGGACCTGTGGAGGGCGTTTCTTCGAAACCGGGCGCCTCCCGATTTTGTGCGCATCGCCTGGGTCGACTACACGACGCTGCCGCGCATGCGGATGATTCCCTTCCGCCGCTTCAACCGGCTTGTCGAGCAGGGCCAGCCGCTGGACATCGGCATCACCAAGGCCTGCTTTGGACTGTTGCAGAACGACATGTGCATCCCCAGCGTGCCGCCTACGGGCGAATACCGGCTGCACCCGGACCTGTCCAGTCTTTCTGAGGGCCCGGTCCCAGGGCACGTCAATCTCTACGGCACATTCCGCGAGACCGATGGCTCGCCCGTCCCCCTGTGCCCCCGGACGCAGTTGATGCGCGCGGTGGACCTGTCTGCCGAGGCGGGTGTCTCGTACCGGTTGGGCTTTGAGATTGAGTTTGTTCTCCTGGACCGTTCCGACCCGTACCGGGGCGACAAGCTCACCAACAACGACGGGCAAGCCTGGTCGACGTCGCGCATTCCCACCAGCCCCCCCATCACCACGTTTCTGCGCGACATCGTGGAGGACATGCACAAGGCCGGGATCGACGTGGAGCAGGTGCATTTCGAGAGTGCGCCCGGCCAGCTCGAGGTTGTCCTGCCCGCGCAGCCGCCGGTCCAGGCCGTGGACGCGCTGTTCCATGCACGCGAGATCCTGGCGCACCGGGCCGCCAAGGCGGGGCTGGCGTATACGCTGCACCCGAAGCCCTTCTCGGACGCGTGCGGTACGGCCGCCCATGTGCACCTCTCGCTGGCCACGTCGGACGGGCGGGGCGACGACCCGGCCGTGTACGAGGCGTTCTACGCGGGCATCCTGACGCGCCTGCGCGCCTTGGCCGCGTTCACGTACTGCAACCGGGCCAGCTACGAGCGGCTGGGGGACGGCACCTGGGCCGGCGGCCGCTACGTGGCCTGGGGCACGCAGAACCGCGAGACGCCGCTGCGCAAGGTGCGCGGGAGCCACTGGGAGCTCAGGTGCCACGACGGGCTGGCCAACGCGTACCTGTCGATGGCCGCCGTGCTGCTGGCCGGGCTGGCCGGGATTCGGGCGAAGACGCCGTTCGTCTGGGGCGAGTGCACGCTGGATCCGGCGACGCTCGGCGACGACGGCCGGGCCGGGCTCGGCATCACGGACACGCTCCCGGGCAGCCTGGAAGAGGCGCTGGCTGCGCTGGAAGAGGACACCGCGTTCTGCGACCTGGTTGGGCCGGCGCTTGTGCGTCGGTATGTGGCCGTCAAGCAGGGCGAGCTGGAGGCGTCGGCCGGCATGCATTCGGCCGGTCTGCGCGAGTGGGTGGCCCAGCGATACTAAACCGGCAAAGAGGACAAAGCCGGCATTGGCTTGTGCACATGGGTTTTTTTTTTTTTTTTTTTTTCCCCCGTTTATTTCTTGCTCTCTTCAGCTCATAGTTGTAGGAATACGCCCCATCTTGTCTCTTATGAATGCACGCATGTGTCCGCTTATTCCTCCTAAAGCCCGCTGTTCCCTTGTCCCCCTCCCTTTGTTTGCACAACCCCCGTTACGCAGCCGGGGCCGGGGCCGGGGTCGGGGTTGGTGCGCTCGTTGTGGCGGTGGCCTCCGTGGCCGCCGCGCCGCCAAAGCCGCCGGTGCTGCCGAAACCGCCGGCGCCGCGCTCGCTGGCCTCGAGCGACGCGACAGCCACAATCTCGGGCGTGACGATGCGCTCGAGGACGAGCTGGGCAATGCGGTCGCCGGGGGCGACGGCAAAGTCGGTGTCGCAGTGGTTGAACAGCAGGATGCGGACGTGGCCGCGGTAGTCGGCATCGATGACGCCGGCACCGGTGTTGATGGCGTGCTTGACGGCCAGGCCGGAGCGCGGCGCGACGCGGCCGTAGGTGCCGGCGGGCACGGCCATGGCCAGGTCGGTGTCGACGAGAGCGCGGCCGCGGGCCGGGATGGTGGCGGGGCGGGCGGCGTACAGGTCGTAGCCGGCAGCATCGGCGGAGCCACGGGTGGGCAGGCGGGCGTCGGGCGAGAGCTTCTGGACGAGGAAGGCGCCGGCGCCGGCTGCGGGTGTCGCGTCGGACGACATCTCGGCCTCGGTCTCGGTCGTCTTGATGCGTTTGGCCGGCGGGGAGGTGGGCGACGAAACAACAACAGGCACAGTGGGAGCGGCAGCAGAATCCGATGGCATGTCTCCGGGCTGCGGCGGCATCTGTTGTGCTTTGTGCGTTGTGTTGTGTCGTCCTGGAAAAAGGAGGGCGAGGCGGTGAAGCAGGCCAGAACGCGTCGACGCGCCAGAGCGCGTAAAGAGCTTGGGGTGTCAGGTGGGGCACGTGGGGCGCGTGTGGAGAGCAGCCCCCGCTTTGCATCGGCGTCTCCACCGGGTAATATCATCTCAGTGTCCTCCGCCGGCGATGCCTTCCCCCCCCCCCCCCTCCACGGGACGGAGACGGAGACGGACGAACTTTTGGGCATGGTCTGGCCAGCGGCGCAGGGCAGTGGCAATCAGAGACTCTAGTTCTTTGGTTCTTTTTCTCACTCACTCGCTAGTATCGTCCACTAGGCCGGCTTCTTAGCAAGCAACGGCCATGAGGTCATCAGATCATTCACTCATCGCCCGCTGCCAGCGTCCATTGGCCAGATCGCACGACAGGAGTGTTCGCCCCCCTCCTTCCCCCCTCTTTTGCCATCCAACACAGGTTGTGAAAGTGTAGAGGTTCGCGGCTTGGGGTGGGAAGGGCAGCGTCCAGTTCGATCCAGACCTTGTATAAGTGTATAAGTAAAGAGGGGAACCCCTCCCGGTTGTTCGGTTTTTTGTCTTGCATCTTCTACTCTTTTCAATACATGGTTCATCGCCGCAGTATCCAAAACAACACCCCTGTGCCAACCAGTACATCCCTGAAAGCAAAGCACCATGGACAAGCCCGTCAGCACTGGCCCTGACCGCCGCATGAGCACGGCCTCGACTGCCTCCAGCGGTGTACGTTCTGCTTGTTTTTCTAATACAGCGTGTTCGTTGGCTGGCCAGCACTAATCCCATCACAGGCCCAGAGGAAGAAGTCCTTCTCATCCCTCGAGACCCAGAAGCGGTCCATGGACCCGACGCAACAGGCCCGTCGCCAGAGCATGATGGACCAGAAGCCGGCTCCGGGCCTGATCGGCAAATGGTGGAATTCGTACGTCCTTCTTCCCCCACCCCTACCCGTTTTCTCGTTCTCCGGCCGCTGACACGTGTAGATATGTCTATGGGACCAAGTAGGCGGACCTCTTGACGATCTTCATCAGAGGTACTTCATGAAGCCTTTCCGCGCGGCTGGATGGGAATGAATGTCTTTATGTATGCGAGGACGAATACACTGAATTGGAAAATCAATTGGTGATCACGCCGTGAAAACATTCACCCACCACAGGGTATCATCGAAAGCAAAACATCAAAAAGAAGGAAAAGATGGATGGATCACGGGTCAAAGAAAGGCAATGTTAGTACACAACGCCCAAGGAACGGAGGAGCCAGCACCCTGTAAGGGGAAGATGCAGAGGAATGTGCAAAACGCTGGGTTGATAATCCCCTTTTCTCTTTTCCTTTCCTCTTTGGGCCCTAAAGCCAGCCCCCCAACCGAAACCAGCAATATTGTACGGCACCTTTTTCCCCGTGACCACGGCGATGAGACAAGGAAACGAACAAAACTCCCGAGGAAAAATGAACACAGATAAGTGAAGGAAAAAGGCAAGCCACGAGCACAAGGAACAGCAACAGCAGTTTGTATATTCACACACACGACAGCAGAAGGATGGAATCGAAATGGAAGAAACAAGTAATCAATAAAAATACGGGGAGGGGGGGGGGGAGGAGAGAGAACGTCGCAAGACCTGAACAAGCTCCCCGATCAGGTCCGTCGAGCGAGATGTGCTCGAAGGCGGAGTAGCGAAACGTAAAGCTGCTTAAGCTCTGTGCTTTTCGCTCTCTGTATATGGGAACCGTGTTAGCTGTCTGCTCGACATGGAGCAAAACCAAAAGAAAGCAAAACGTACCAAGACGCGAATACAGCATGTAGAGAGCCATACGATTGCACTCCTCCGTTCCTGTGATCGTCACGAGCCGCTCGTTGCTGTTATCCTGCGGCTCGTTGATCTTGATCACACTGCCCGACACCTGGCGAATCTCGTTGATCTTCTGGCCGCCCTTGCCAATGATGGCTCCCACCATCTCGTTAGGAATGAAGATTTGCTGCGTCAACGGCTGGCCGGCCAGAGCACCGTGGGCCACAGGCCCGCCCGGGCCCTGCGGGCCACCAGGACCCGGGATCATCGGCTGCCCGTGCGGGCCACCATGCGGCTGCGGTGCGTGGTGCGGCACCGGCGCCGCATGGTGCTGGTGCTGGTGCTGGTGCTGTGGCATGGGCGCGCCGTACCCGCCTACTGCCGGTCCCTGTGCGGCAGTGTACATGGGCACGGCCGGGCCCGGGCCGTGGGGCGTCGGTGCACCGTATGGCGCGCCATATGCCTGGGGAGGCATGTGCGGCCGAGGGTCCTGGCGCCGGTTGGTGTAGTTGTCGGTGCGCCCGAAGTTGCCGCCCGCCGGCTGGGGCAGGTACGGCACCACCTGCATGCCCCCCGGCACAACGCCGATAGGACCACCGCCGCGCGCAGCGTAGGCCGAGGCGGCCGGGCCGCCAAACCGCTCGTTCAGCTGCTCCAGGAGCGTGCTTCCGACATAGTACGTCGCAATGTGGACCGCATCGGCCACACCCATGACAACCAACGACCGCTCTGACGACAGAGGGAGGCACGAGTCCGAGGCATTCAGGCGTGCGCCCGAGGCCTCCTGGATCTCCTTAATCCGGGACCCGCCCTTGCCGATGATAGACCCAATAAGAATGTGCGGCACGAGCAGGCGGAGGGGATATGTCTTTGAGTGTGCGTTGGACGGCTCGCCCAGCGGCTCGTTGTTGAGAGTGCGGATGATGAGACCAAAGGCCTGAGAGAGGTTAGTCCGTGAAAGCGAAAAGGCACCTGAGGGCGGAAGAGGCCACAAACCTTCGCCACAGCATCCACCACACCGCTAACGGTGAGAATGCGCTCGACTGCGCCCTTTTGGTAGTCGCTCACGGTGCACTTGGCGTTGGACATCTGGCGGATCCGCGACACGTTCTCTCCGCCCTTGCCGATGATCGTGGCGGCTTCGGGACTGGAGATGACGGCCCGGATGTGGATCCAGGCCGTCTCGTCGTGCGCATTGGCGGTCGACTGGGCCGGGACCGCGCTGTTAGCGGCACCCGACGCAGCCGGCTTCGCCTCGTCGCCCTCTGCCGGGACGGCGCCGTTTTCCTGGCCGTCTCGCTCTTTCTTGTCCCCGTTGGTCTTGGCGGCCGCACCGTTCGTTTCGGAGGATGAAATCGGGATGGGCGGGATGGCGGGAAGACCGTTAGGCTCCTCCTTGATCTCGCCTTCGTTGCGGACGACCTTGTCCAGGGCGGGACGCTTCGCCTCGGGCTGATCGCCAGTTCGAGACGGCGACGACACCTCCTCGAGGGGGCGCTTGGTGGATGTTGTTTGGGGCGAAGCAGGCATCTTGGCTGTTGTTTCGAGCGCTGTATCTGCTCCTGTTCCTGTTCCTGTATCTGTATTGGCCGACTCTGTCGCAGGGGGGGGGGGGAGGGGAAGCGTGGCTTAATCAGGCTTTTCGTAGAATGGAAAAGCAGTTATAACGTTTTTATTCGCGCCTAATTACACCTTTGGGGGTTTTCGACAAAGAAAACGAGTGCAGGTGCAGCGGGCGGGTCGGGATCAGGGTCGGGATCGGATGGGAACCTTGTTCAAATTGGGCAGTAAGGAGGCAGGCCAAATGGTGTTGGTGCTGTGCTGGCTTGCTGATGCTGCGTAACGGACGGTGAGAGCTGCAAAGGAAGTGTCCAAAGGGCAGAACTGTCCTTTGACGGGGTACTGTGGCAAGCGGGCGAGGATCGCAACAAAGGTCGGGAGATCTGATAGGAGAAGAGGAGAGGAGAGGAAGGAGAGAAGAGAGAGGCGTGGGAGAGACGAGAGAGGAAGAGGCGACAGGAGAGAAGGCGAGCGAGGCGGAGGAGAGACGAGAGACGAGATGATGGAGGAGAGAAAAGAGAACCGAGAATAGCCTTTCCGTCGGGCAAACCCAAAGCAAAACCCAATCCGTCGAAGGAGAACGCGTGTTCACGCCACTCCAGATACTCTCACGCTGCAGACACAAGCGATCGTGTCCAAACCTACTGCTGAGCCGAAAACGAAAGGGGAAAAAAGAAAGAAAAAAGATGAACGAGAGGCAATGAAAGGACAAGAGGATGATGCCACAGCGATGAAAAGAAGGGGGAAAAGGGCCGGACGACAAAGAAAGGGGGCAAAAAGCTAGAAAACGGAATTAAGCACAGGGAGACGGCGAATGGGGTACGAGGGTGCGGATCCAGGGTCAGCGCAAGGGATGGGCTGTTGGGTGCTCGTTGATCGGGAGCGCGCAGAAGAAGCCTGGACAGGAGCTGGATCGTTGTTTCGCGATGCGGCGAGTTGGGCAGCGAAAGGAGTCAGACCTGAAAGTCAGATGCGGCAGGCGGGAGGGGGACAACAAAAATGCGAACTGTGCGTTCTGAGCGCCGAGACATGGCGAATCAGAGGACGACGATGTGTGGGTCATAAGACAGTGTGTTGTATAGTGCATGAACTGTGTTTTGCAACGCGTCCAAGCGCGTCATCGAGAGATGCCCAAGGCCACAAAATCCCACGATATACCTGCATTCCCGCCGCCAACGGAAAATGCCAGGTATGGAGCAGTGGCAGGAGCCCAGCCAGCTGACCGGCGGTGACGACATGCACGGGACCTATGTCGAGCGGACGGTGCGGGAGCTGCAGTCCCGGGTGACCCAGGCCGAGAGGGAACTGGCAGCGGTATGTGGCAACGCGTGTGCCAGTAGTGTTGTGTTGTGCGGCGAAGACTGACCCGCAGCAGCAGCAGCAGACAGCGGTTGGGGTCGCTCCCGTTGCGCTGCCGTCGGCGGCCGCGTCGCTGGCCGTGATGACCGCCGCGTACGAGGCGGCCACGCAGGCAGAGCCGTTTCTGCCATTTCCCGACTCGGTTCTGCCGGCGCTGCTGGCGCTGCGCACGTCGCACGGAGTGCTTGCGGCGTCGCAGGCGTACCTGGGAGGGGGCACGGTACCGGAGGCGGGCGGGCGGCCCATGGACGAGGCGCAGGCGCGCAGGCAGTTGGCGGCCGAGCAGCTGCGGCGCGACGACCAGCTTGCGCTGCACGCGGCGCTGGTCGCACGTGTGGGCGCTCTGCGCAGCGGCATCGAGACGCGCAGCGTGCAGACGGCGGCAGAGCGTCGGCAGGCGAAGCTGGAGACGCTGCGGGCGCAGGCGCGCGCGCGGGACCGCGACACGGCGACGCTGCTGCGGGCCCTCAAGAGCTTCCTGCACGAGCGGCTGGGGCCGATGCTGGCGGCGGAGGAGCGGGGTGGGCCGGTCGTGGGCAGCGCCGTGGACGACGAGACACTCGGTCTGGACGGGACGGGGCGGAGGAAACGCGCAGCCGCAGCTGGCAAGACGAAGAAGAAGAAGAAGACGAAGCCAAAGCGCGACAGCGACAGCCGGCAACGCCGTCTAGACGACATGTGGGGGGGACAGACCGCCAACGACGCTGGCGACGGAGACAGCGATGGAGAGGACACAGAAGACGAGGCGGAGGAGGACGACGATGACGAGGACGATGACGAGGACGACGACAATGACAACGACAACGACAACGACGACGACGACGGCAGTGGTCAGGCCGAAGCTGACGCCGCCAGCACGGAGGTGCAGGAGCTGACGGAGCAGCTGCTCAACGCACTGGTCGAGGCGGGCGGCGACGGCGGGTCGGCCTACGTGGCGCTCACGCGGGAGTCGGCGGCAGCACGGTTTCTGGTGCGGGCAAAGGTGGCCCAGTTCCATCCGCGCGACGCCACGCGGCTGCGGCTGGTGGACTTTGGCCGCGACTTGGACGACTAGGACGGGACGTCTTGGGCCAATGCCGAACTGAAGAGGGCAATCCGATCCGTCGTCGCCCGGCGCATCCGACGGCAAGTTCCGTTGCCCGCTGGCTATGCTATCCAGGTGGCAGGCACGGCGACAGCCGCAACGGAGCAACATTCCGGGCGCGGAGTTGGGTTTTTTTTTTCTTTTTTTCTTTTTTCTCTTTTCTTCTTTTCTTCTATGACCCGATCTGCATCGTCTGCTTCTTTCGCGTGCCAGCCATGTTCCCTTTTGCGGGCGCGCACGACGCCGGAATTGGAAATGCGAAGGCTGGTCGTCTGCCGGTGCTGAGGTATGCTATCTCGGCCGAAAAGGGTTCTGTTGCGAGACCTCAAGTCGTTGAGAGACGATCACGGCCGAGAGGGTGGGACGACGATGCAAGTGCGATGGTGCGCTTGTCCTCGAAGAAACAGGGCAGTCGGTTGCGCTAGCGAAGCAGGGCGAGTTGGCTTCATCTCCTTTGTGTTGAGGGAGGGGGAGAGTGCGCGTTGGTGAATTCGCACTGGTGTCGCTTGGCATGCGTGACCTGGCGCCCGAATGGTGTTTGGGACGCCAAAAATGGAATCCGATTTGGGTTTCGGCAGATGCCAATGGCGCCAACGTCTGCATATCTCCGTGTAAGACACGAGAGGATTTAACCAGAGCTCGAAAACAACAAGGGAGACGGATATGCCGTGACCGAATAGGAAAACAAAGAAAGCGATCGACTAGAAAATTGAATAAATGCTCATGAATAGAGGAAAAAGAAGAAAGAAAGAAAGAAAGAAAGAAAAAGAAAAAGAAAAAGAAAAAGAAAGAAAGAAAGAGAAAAAGAAAAAGAAAAAGAAAAAGAAAAATGAAGACAAAGGCGCAGCCGATACGATCGTGTCCGGACCCGAGCTTTCGGCCCTCTGACAGGTCGGCCGAGCGGGAATGGCTCCTCTTCCAACATTGTCGACGGTTGGTCGATGCCGGCTCCACGGACGGACCTTGCTCCGCGGATGGCAATGTCGATCTCCGGTAGCATTCGTATGCGAGACATGCCAGATCCCGCCTTGCTCCGTAAAGCCGGGCCACACGCACCCAGAATCCAGGCGGCCTCCACGACGACGACGGCATCGTCAACACGGCGTTCGGCCACCGAAACGGACGATGCAGGGGAGCTCGTGCAGGCTCCCTCCGTCGTCTCCTCCCTGTTCTCTCTCTCCTCTCTCCCCTGTCACATTTCTCATCTCTCCCTCCCTCCCCTTTCTCATCTGTCCTCTCGCCCACCCCCTGCTTTCTCCTCTTTCGTCCCATCTCTATCTCTCCCTCCACCCCCCCCGTCACTCGATCTGCCCCCAACGTCTTCGTCCCGTCCGTCCTCCACTTGGCTAGTCCTCTCTCGTACCAGCCCGTCTCCTCGCTCTGGCGCTACGACGAAGTCCATAGATGATCGCCATCCACTTTCCTGCTGGCGTCAGATGAACCTGGATGGCGATCGTCTCCTCCAACCTGCTCTCCAAATTACTGCATTCCATCACCTCATCGCCATACACGCCCCTCACGAGCATGCCGGCATCGGCTTCAGAGAGCCCCGTCTCCTCCCATCTGCCCCTCCGCCGTGCTCCTCGCATGACGTTCTTGTTTTGAGTTGTTTCTCATTTTGCTTGCATTCTGAATCATTCCTTTGTTTTCGACTTGTTTTTTTTCCCCTTTGGATCATCCCTTTTCTGCTGGTTTCATGATTATTTCCGCGGAACGACCAGTCTCACTACAGATCAAAGGTCGAGCAACAGGACGACAGGACGACAGGCCGGCATCGACGGTCTGCGAGAGCGTCTATAAAGCAGAGGCCGTCCGCCGCCTGTTGTCCCTCCTTTTTGTCTCTCGATCTCATCCTCATTCCAACTCAAACTCTCCTCACCAACACAAATCCAAACCAACACCTTTTTTTTCAAAAAAAAAAAACCCTCTCATCACCCACTCGCAAACATGAAGTTCTCCCTCTTTGCTGGTGCTGCCTTCCTCGTGGCCGGCGTCTTTGGCGCCCCCCAGGACTCTGCCGTGGTCAAGCGTGACGTCGCCGAGTTGTCCGCCGACGCGTCCGCTGACCTGTCGGCCCAGGTCGCGGCTGTCCAGCAGCTGGCCACTGAGATCAGTACGTACCCGTCGTCTTTCCCTCTACATAAATAGTTTGAACGACTAACACCACCCCAGCCTCCAGCGCCGCTGTCGCGACGAACGTCACGGCGGTCCTCTCGCTGGCGCCCAAGGTGGACGACCTCGGCTCGCTGATCGGCAACGTCACCGCCCGTCTGGAGGAGCTGGCCAAGAACAAGCAGGGCGGCCTCGGCCTCGGCAACATCATCAAGAACGTGACCAGCACCATTGGCAACATCATCGGCGACCTGCTCAACTCGATCGGCCTCAAGAAGCGCGACGACCTGCTGACGAGCGCCATCACCACGCTGGCCGACGCAGTCTCGACCCTTGACGTTACCGGCCTGATCGGCACCCTGCTGTCCACCGTCACCGGCGTTGTCACCGGCCTGGCCAAGGTGCTGAACAACCTTGTCGGCGACATCGACGCCGCCGTCAGCGCCGACGTTGCCAAGCTGGTGTCCAAGCTGAACGACATTCTGACGCAGCTGGACACCATCGCCAAGTCTCTGTAGGCGAACAAATGGTCCTCGGACTGTACGTGATGGGATTGCGGTTTACAGGACGCGGTTTGTGCCACTCGTCACAAAGTGGTGCGAAACGCGTCGGTTTCTTTCTAAGGGGGGGACACCTTCTGGGTGTTTTTTTTTGAGTAGGAATCGATAGACATTTTTTCAAATCGTATATTTTCATCACCAAGGAAAAAGGACGGAAGCAAAAGCAAACAAAAACAAAAAAAAAAAGGAAAACGCCAAAAGCAAGAATTCATCCCCTGAAAACAATCCTAAATCTGGTTCTCCAGCACCGCCCGCGTCACGCTCTCCTGGCTGCAGAACGGACACGACGGCTTCCTCTGCTGCCGGCAGCAGCTGCGCGGCGTCTCTTGCTTGTCCTGCGGCAGCGGATAGCGGTGCGTGAACTGCGGCGGCGGCGCGTTGACAGGCGAGACGTCCCGCATCGGCCGGGGCGGGCGCGGCGTCGGCTTCTGCGTTTTCGGCATCGTCCGCGTCGTCCGCGTCGTCCGCGTCGTCTGCTGCTCTCTCTTCTCCGCCGCCAGCCGCTGCGCCCACAGCCGCCGCATGACCGGCAGCCACCCCAGCCGGAACTGCGCCTGCGTGATCTCCCGCGGCCGTGCCACGCGCCGCTCGTCCGCCGTCAGCTTGCGGTCGCGGAACGACAGTCGTGACTCGACCTCGTGCGCCAGGTCCATGCGCGACGCCCGCCACCGGCCAAAGCACCGCTCGAGCACCGGGATCCGCTCCGCCGGCGCCCGCAGGAACCACGACGGCGGGGCGTCCTCGCCCTCCAGACGGCGCAGCGTCGCTGCGTGCACCTGCGGCGGGGACGACTTCGAGTCGTGCGACGAGTGCGACGAGTGCGACGCGTGCGACGCGTGCGACGCCTCCTCGAAAAAGGAGGACGACGGGGAAGAGGTCGGCGACGGCGGCGGCGAGCGCAGGCTCTGCAGAAAGGACTGCGGGTCGTCGACAAAGGCGGACGACGCCGCCGCCGCCGACGACGACGACGACGAGGCCTTGCTCGAGTCCGAAAAGGCCGACTGCGGCACAGGCTTGGTCTGGAACTGTGGCGGCCGGCGCATCTGCAGCCAAACGAGCATCGGGTCGGTCTCCATCGTGTCGGCCATCCTTGGTCTTCCCTGTGTTCTCTCTCGTTTTCCCACCCCAATCACAAGCGAAAGGCGTCCGTCGGCCAGCGAAAGACGGCCCTCGACCTGGAAAACGGCCAGGAAAAAAAGAACAGAAAAGGAGAAGAGAAAGGAAGACGGAACGATGAAGCACATTGGATGGATGGAGGGGAGGGAGTGTTTGGCGGAAAAAAAGCAAAACAAAAAGAGAACACACCAAGGAGAAAGCCCGTTTATATCATTTCAGGAGAGGTGAACAAGACCCGTCGTTGTTTGTGAACACGATGTTGCTGAATGAGTCTGCAAGGGTTGTTCTTTGCCAAGGCACAATGTCTTTGTTTGTATACACAATGAACATGAACAGGTAAACAGGCAACAAAGGAACCCGATCAGGATGACCAGACACAGATGAACGGCATGGATTCTGAGCAGCGTGTTCTGTCCACGAACAGAACAACTGCTTTGACCCTGAACAGACTGGCTTTCTCTTGCTCACCCTGTTGTTTTCTCTTAAAAGACGAGCATCCTTTCTTTCCCCTTTCCCTTTTTCCCTTTTCTCTTCAAGTTCCTTCATCACCAAGAGAAAAGAGAACAGTCTAGAAAACTCGCCTTTTTGAATTTTTCTCGACTGTTTTCTTCCCCCCCCCCCTGACTTTGTTTACTTGTCTACTCACTCTTCTCTCTCCAGACCTTGTCCAACAATGTGCCACGGCACCGTCATCGTCTACACCTGTCGCCACCGGCAGGTGTCCCAGATCCAGATGTGCGAGCGTGCCCGTCGGCCCTCCAACCACCACGGCTGCTGGTCGGCCTTTCGCTTCTGGTTGACCGGCCGCGACCCGCGCCGCCCCTGCGGCACGCCCACGACCAGGCGCCACTTCCTAGGCCACCCGTGCGTGGCCTGTGCTGACCAGCCGCCGTCGCGGGCGCTGCCCCCGCAGCTGCAGCACCTTCCGCAGCCCAACAGCACCGACTGGGACCGGGCCTTTGTTCCCACCCGGCGGCCGCCCCCCACGCCGACGCAGCAGCCTCTGCTGCCGCAGCTGCAGCTGCAGCCCCTGCAACCCCTGCCGGCCAGGCCGCAGCCGGCCACCCTGCCCGCGCCGACCCCGTCAGAGGCGCTGCGCTCGCGCCCGACGCCGCTCTCGCAGTGGCGCCAGGACCCGTCGGCCTTCACGCCCCTGTCCTTTGCCGATCGCATGGCTGCCCGGCAGCAGCGGCAGCGCGAGCGCGAGCGGGTGCGTCAACAGCAGCAGCTGCAGCTGAAGCAGCGCTTGCAGGCCCCTCTGCCATCGCTTCCGCCGCGTAGCCGCCAGCGTGACATGCCCCCTTCCCGGCCGCCCCCGCGGAAGCTGCAGAAGCGCAACCGCCCGCCCACGCCCGGCTCCGCCGAGTCCGCCAGGTCTGCCAAGTCGCAGAAAAGCCTACTTGTCAACACGAACAAGGCCAACGGCTTTTCGCAGTTGAGCCGCTTTAGCCAGCAGCACGGCATCTTCTGCATGCGCACAGCCCCGGAGAGCGAGGAGTCTATGGTGTGCGTCAATTCCCGGCTCATTGAGCAGCAGGGCAGCCGGTGAGTGCTATTTTCGAGAGAGAGAGAGAGAGAGAGATGTTTTGATTGCTTTCCGTAATGTTCCAGAATAAAAACATTCGTTGAAAAACCCAATTCGTACGCTCCGTCGCCATGCAAAGCATTGGAAACCGTATGCTCACCGTAACTGCTTCGTCGTACTCGTAACCGCCACGATGACGTGTGTGTTCGCTCGTCGTTCTGTGGCACCCAACCGTCGGCTGGTTAGGCCACAGTGTATATACAATCTCTGGAATATAATGTTGTGAAAGCCAAAACACTTCCGACCAAACTGCAGGATCCAAGATGACGTGAGCAGCAAATAAAAAAAAGGGCTCACCGCTACCCGGTGGCCTTGTAGCCCCAGCGCGTTCTTGTTCTTTCGTCTGGAGGAATAGGGGGGCTTTTGGCTCGCGCCGCGAACGGCGCTCACTGTGCCTTGTCATTCTTGCCATTCCTAGCCTTGGCCTCCTTGGACGACTGAAACTTGGCCAGCGCCTTGATGACGCCCTGCTCCACGCGGCCCTGCAGCTCCTGGCGGTAGCCAAAGGCGAACAGCGCCTCCAGCCAGACGAACAGCGGCGCCAAGAAGATCGCCTGGAACAGGTTGTCCAGCAGCGCCGGGGCGCGGCCCTCAAACTTGCCGTGGCCGATGAACTGCAGGATCCAGCTGACGACGTGCGTCGCGATCGCATAGGTGTTGACGGTGCGGGTGTCGTAGTGGGCCAGGGCGTAGTTGCCAAAGGCGGCCATGCCGACGCAGAGAAGCCCCAGGACGGTGCCTGCTACCGGTTCTAACAGGACGTACAGGCCACCCCAGGCGAACGAAGCCAAAGTGCAGGCGTTGAGCGGCAGGTACGGGACCGAGAGCCAGGACGGGAGCGGGATGAGCAGCGGGAAGTTGGATGCCTGCGGAGAGGGTTAGCTGAGACGGAAGCGCCCCTTCTTTCCCCTAGGCATCAGACATACCAACAAGAATGCGGTGGCCAGGATCAAGGGGACACAGAACATGTGGATAGCGACATTGGTCTTGTTGTGGTGGTAGGCGCCATACTGGGCCATCGTTAGTCGTGTCATGGACGGGGGGGGGCAGGACCAAGACAGGGCCCAGAGAGACGTACAAAGACAAGCTGCCTTTCTAGATCAAGAGACATGGTGGCGGCAGGTGGGCAGAGAGAGAATCACCCAGGAGGGAGGAGGATCGAACACAGAGGAGAACAAGGACACAGGAACGGAAACAGATATATCCAAAAACCAGGAAAGCGAGGTACCGCTTTTCTCTGCCACGGAACGCGCGCTCACGAATGACTGCGACTCATCGGATGATGCTGACGCCCTGGGACTGTCACAGGCTGCGTAACCGGGTAGACGAGGAGGGATGGCGGTGCATGGCAGTGGAGAAAAACGGTGTACATCTCATGCCGCCTCTAAGATGTTCATGCCACCTCTAAAGTGGATCCAAATACTTTGAATACAAACAAGTTTCTTGCACACTGTATACTTATCAAAATCTGCGTTGATACATAGAATTTCCATATGCGAGATAAAAGCATTTATACAGAATATATAACTCGCCTAATTGCATCGTGATAACGTTTTTTTCGACGTCTCTTTCTTGAAAGAATCGAAGAATCGAGTAAGTAAAAATTAAGAACAATCAAGCAAACAGCATTAAATAATTAAGAATCTAATAATCTAACGAAGCAAGTCCTTTCATTCATTCGTCTAAAAATATAACGATTACGGTAAAATACAATTACAGTGAACAGATGAACAGGCAAGAGGACGAAACAGTACAACTTTTGGTTTCACGGATAAACTAATAAATATTGCATTATTACATATATACGGCCATTGTACACAGTGTTATCCACTATTTAAAGTGATTTGATTGGTTACCGTGGATCCACTTTAGAGGCGGCATGAGCTGCTCACCCGAAAAACGAGAGGGTGGGACACAGCCCGGAGTGCACGGATCTCACGATGCGGCGCCGGTCTGCTGATTTTAGTGGGCCATGTAGGTGGGGTAAAGCTTGACTGAGGTCACGGGAACACGCTTTTTTCAAATGCCGGTGCTTTGGCTGGACGCGACAACGGACAACGGCGACTGCATCCACCGCGACAGACGACGAGCGCAGACGAACGGCAGACCACTGGCAATCCCAGCCCGTTGATAAACCGACACTCGCTCCCCTGATTTCTTCCGTTTGAACCTCGACTGGACGCCGCTCTCCTCGGAGAGGACGACGATTCCAGCCGCCACGATGATGCACCCGTCGCGTCAGGCGTACCTTGAGGAGCCAAAAGAGGAGGTATGACGAGACTTTGTAGCGACTGGAGCTGCCATTGAGACGAGCACATCAAACTGACGCTTCTGGTATGACAGGAACGAAGAGGTGGCATTGACCTGGCCAATGTTCGTGCGTACATCCCCTCGGCATTGCGTACACTTCCCGCCATGAAGACACAAAACTGACGGCCTTCAGCTCTTGAACAGGACTATGAAATCCCAATAACAGCCTCCGGCATTGCGCCGGAGAAGGCCTCGGAGCTGCTCGCGCAGCTGGCGCGGAAAAAGATTGCTGCCACGGTCACCGTCCCCAAGGAAGACGCCAAGGTCCGCGAGAAGCTACGGGAGCTCGGCGTGCCCATCACGCTGTTCGGCGAGAAGCCAGCCGACCGGAAAGCCCGGTTGCGCGATGTGCTGGCGGGCATTATAGCGAACAACGGCCACGCGGCTGCCCGCAGGGGCGGCGCCGGCGGCGACGTGGCGATGGCGGACGCGGCTGGTGGCTACGACAACGAGGTAGACATGGACGCCGACAGCACAAACGGCGATGTTGACGGCATCGACGGCGGCGACGATGACGACGACGATGACGACGACGACGACGCGGCCGAGGAGCACTACACGCCGGGCGGGCCGCACCTGCTGCAGGCGCGCCTGGCCCTGGCCGAGTACTCGCTGCCGCGCACGCGGCGCCAGGTGGCGCTGCAGCGGGCCGAGGCCAAGATCCCGCTGCGCGCGCACGTCAGGCACCGCGACGAGGTCAAGCGCCGCCTGCGCGGCTTCGAGCTGCAGGCCAGCCAACCCATCGGCGACCGCAACATCAGCATGACGCGCTTCGCGCCCAGCGGCGCGCTCGTCGCCGCCGGCAACTTTGGCGGCTCGCTCGGGCTGTACAGCGTGCCCAACCTCGAGCCCGTGCAGGCCCTGCGCGGCCACACCAGCAAGATCAGCGGCCTGTCGTGGTTCCCCGGGGCCACGCTGCCCGGCGGCAACGTGTCGCCCGACGCCGTCAACCTGGCCTCGGGCGGCGCCGAGGGCTCCGTCTGCCTGTGGTCGCTCAACGCGGACACACCGCGCGCTGTGCTGACCGGACATACCGAGCGCGTGTGTCGCGTCGAGTTCCACCCGTCGGGCCTGTTCCTGGCGTCGGCCTCGGAGGACAAGACGTGGCGCCTGTGGGACGTGCGGCGGGCCGGCGAGGAGGGGTTTTCTGCTGACAGCGGCGGCAGCAGCAGCAGCAGCAGCAGCAGCAGCAGTAGCGCTGAAGTGTTACGCCAGGAGGGCCACTCGCGCGGCGTGTACGCGGTCAGCTTCAACTCGGACGGGTCGCTGCTCGCCAGCGCCGGCCTGGACAGCATTGGGCGCGTCTGGGACCTGCGGTCGGGCCGCACCGTCATGATCCTGGACGGGCCGCTGGACGGCCACATCAAGCCCATCTACGGGCTGGACTGGGGCGCCGACGGCCACCGGCTGCTGTCCGCGTCGGCCGACGGCTGGGTCAAGTGCTGGGACGTGCGCAAGGTGCAGCGCAGCGGCGGCATCGGCGCGCACATCAGCGCTGTGTCGGACGTGCGCTGGTTCAAGGGTCTCGACGACGGGCTGCTGGGAACGCCGCCAGGGCCCGACCCGACTACGGGCATCCAGCAGCCCAAGACGTCGGGCACGTTCTTCGTGTCCAGCGGCTTCGACCAGAAGATCCAGGTCTATTCGGCCGATGACTGGGCTCTGGTGCAGACGCTGCACGGCCACACGGGGCCGGTATCCAGCGTGGACGTCAGCCGGGACGGCGCGTGGATCGTGAGCGGTGGGCACGACAAGACAGTGAAGCTCTGGGGGCAGGACGACGGCAGCAGCCTGTACACAACATAGAAGACCGGCGTGGGTGGACTCATGGAGATACCCTCTTTCTTGGCGCCTTTTTTTGCCTCTTGTATTTCATCTCCCAGATCTCGTTGCTGCCTGACGGCCTCGTCCGGCCGTTGGGATGAGTCGGATTTTCCATTCGGAATTTGAGTCAGCACGGTGGATCGCCGGAAACGGCCGCGTCTAGCCGAGCTGGGCAAAACGTCAGGTTGCCTGCTCATCCGGACTGCGACTCGAGTTGCACTTTCTGCATTAAGGTTTTTTCACCTGATTTTATTTTGTGGGTCGCCACTCCGCCTTTTTTTTTTTTTTTCCTGTCTCCTTCTCCTTCCCTCTCTTCTTCTTCTTCTTCCCCCTTTTTCCTCACTCTTTTTTTCTCAATTTGCCTTTCTATCGCAAAACCCAGCATCTTTTCACAGCCAGCAAATGCGTCTCGAATTCTTACCGCTCAACATCTCGTCCGCGTTCTTCCGTCACCAAATGCGCACACCACGCACCCGGAGACTGCAGCCGACTCTTCTTTCCGACCCGCGCTGCGACGCCGAGCGACGCCGCGGCGACAACCCTTGAGATTCTTATCCCCCAACTTTTGCTTGTTCCTTTACAAATACATTTTTCTCTCGACTTTATGGCCGTTCCGTCCGCACGCACGACCGTGCGCGGCTTCCACGGCACACCCGTTACGTCCGGCGACGACGACAGCGACTACGGCGCTGGCAGCGTGCACGACGGCAGCAAGGACGGCGCCAGCGTCGACATGCGCCGTGGCCGCAAGAAACGCCATCTTGCGCTGGACGACGTCGTCAGCGCCAACTGCAGCCCGGTGCTGCGGCCGTCGGGCTCGCCGGCAACGAGCGGCATCACCAAGCTGCGCATGCAGCTGGAGCCGCTCAGCCTCAGCCCGTCGACTGCGTCGTCGCGCGCTGGGTCGCCGGCCTCGCGTGCCGTTGCACAGCAGCAGGGAGGCCAGTACGGCAGCGAGCGTTACATGTCGCTGCTCGCCATGGGGGACCGGCGGGCGTCCTCCAAGGCGTCGCACAGGCTGACGGACTCGGATCTGAGCCAAGCCCCGACCGCGGCCTGTGGTGTCAGCAGCCGCAGCACCAGCAACGATGCGATCTCCAGCAACACCAGCAACACTAGCGGCGACGACGAGATGGAGTCGGATACGGCAGGAAAAGGGAAGCGACGGGGCAACGGGCCCGAGGAGGCGTCGAGCAGCTACGTCATCCGTCTCGAGCACGACTTTGTGAGCGACAGCGTGCGGCAGATGGATCAGGCTGACTCAGCGGCCGAGGCAGCGGCCGTGGAGCGCGATGGCGCCGACCAGGCGGCCGGGATCTTTGACGCGGACATGGATGACCTCTGCGATCCGGTCGGCACACCTAGTGCTGTGGTGCCGGCGGCCATTTCCGGCGGCAGGGCAATTGGGAAGGCCGACGCCAAGAACGATGAGGCCGACGGAAACGGAACGCCACGGGCAGGGGGCAGCGCAGCGACGACGACGCTTTCTCCGGCACCGGCACAGAAAATGACATCGGCCGACTTTGAGCCGCTGCGCTGTCTGGGCAAGGGCTCGTACGGCACGGTGCTGCTGGTCAAGCAGACATCGACGGGCCGACTGTATGCACAGAAGCAGTTTAAGAAAGCGTCGCTGGTGGTGCATAAGAAGCTGGTGCAGCAGACCAAGACGGAGCGGCAGATCCTGGAGCAGGTCAACCGGCACCCGTTTGTGGTCAAGCTGTACTACGCCTTCCAGGACCACGAGAAGCTGTACCTGATCCTGGAGTACGGGCAGGGCGGCGAGCTGTTTACGCACCTCAGCGCGGAGCGCATGTTCAGCGAGCCGACGGCGGCGTTCTACATGGCGGAGATGGTGCTGGCGCTGTCGCATCTGCACGACACGCTCGGGGTGGTGTACCGCGACCTGAAGCCGGAGAACTGCCTGCTGGACGCCGACGGCCACCTGCTGCTGACGGACTTTGGGCTGTCCAAGGTGGCGCTGCCGGGCGTTCCGGGGGCGCGGGCGCGCGCAGGGTCGACGGCCTCGGGGACGTCGACGGCGACGGACGACGCGTGCTGCAACTCGATCCTGGGCACGGTGGAGTACATGGCGCCGGAGGTGGTGCAGGGCAAGACGTACGGGCGGGCGGTGGACTGGTGGTCGTTTGGGGCGCTGCTCTACGACCTGCTGACGGGCAACCCGCCGTTCCGGGGACGCAACAACGCCAAGATCCAGGAGAACATTGTCAAGCAGCGGCTGGTGCTGCCGTATTTCCTGTCGCCGGACGCCAAAGACCTGCTGACGCGGCTGCTGCGCAAGGACCCGCGCAAGCGGCTGGGGGCCAACATGCCGCGCGACCTGGCGACGATCAAGGGCCACCGGTTCTTCCGGCGGATCAACTGGGCGCAGCTGGCGGCGCGCGAGGTCGAGCCACCGATCCAGCCGGTCATCACGGACCCGGAGCTGGCCGAGAACTTTGCGGCCGAGTTCACAGACCTGCCGCTCAGTCCGCGCGACCCGAACCCATCACCGTGGGGCCAGGACGACGACGACGACGACGGCGGCGGCGGCGGCGGCAGCGGCGGCGGCGGCGACGGCGGCGGTGGCAGCAGCAGCAGCAAGACGGCGACGGCAGCAGCAGCGGGCAGTCGGAGCCGGGGCCGGAGCATTGCGGGTGCCAACAGCGGCAGCCTGATCAAGGACGATCCGTTTGGCGGGTTCAGCTTTGTGGCGAGCACGAGCCTGCTGAACGAGGCCAACTTTGGGTATCTCGCGTAGGCGGTAAGATACGAGGCGCCATGACGTTACGGAAACTTGAGTTTTGGGTTTCTTTCATACTTTTTTTCTTTTTCTTTTTCTTTTTCCTCTTCTATTTTTTTCGTTTTTTTCGTTTTTTGTTTTGCGGCGTTTGGTCCCGAAAACAGAGGAAGGAAAACGACACAGGGTTATCTCGCTACAGGGCGTGCCAACACTGGTTAGCAGACGCATGCGATGGCGTTGTCATTGACGGTCTACAAATACATACCCAGGCATCCGGGCCAACCTTTTTTTCCGAATTTCTCCATTTTGCGGCACACCTCGTCCGGCGGAAACAGCGTAACCTTAAGCTTGATTGCTTATTACGGTATTGTGGAGTATAGGTATAGCGCAGCCCACTCACTGTCTTGTTGCCCGGCTCCACCGTCAGCCCCGACCACAGCAGCGAGCGGACAAGCGCTTCCTCGTATCGATCGGCTGCCCGGGACGCGTCACCTTTTTGTGCGGCTGGTATTGTTGTATTGCTTCCAACCAAGACTGCGCCTCAACATGCATGTGTTATCGCCGCCAATGCACGGTGAACGGCAGGCTGACGACGACGCCAACGGGCACGACGTGGCCATCACTGGATCGAACGCGTGCTCGAGTGCATCGATTCTCGCGAGCAAAGATGCTCGTGTCGCCTGCGATGTGCCCCGGTTTCAGATTGGGGGAAGGGAGGAGGGGGGGTGATGGTTCTGTGTCGACGCGACAAGACAGGTCGTCATCGTCTTTCGTCCCATTGGCCTCTCTTTTTGGTCTTTCGCTTTTTTTTTCGACTTCCTAAGACAGGGCAATATTGGCTCCCGCCCCGCCTGGTCGGCCATTTGTCTTTATTGCCTGTTAGTGGCGTCGTAGTATCGACGACGTTCAGGCTGGGCCTGGCAACCCACTGCTGTTCATCTCTTTCCTCTTTCCTCTTTTGGTCGTTTCAGTCGTTTGCGCCCAAACAGGATGCATTCATTGCTCGACCTTCGTCCGCGCCCGCACATTGCAACCGTCGGCACCGGCAGATTAGCCTGTCTCAACCCGCATTTTCGTATCGCTCACCCTGCGCTCCGCCCCCCTTTGTCGGGCCCCTTGGAATCAGTCTATCCGAAGAGGCTGCCGGGTAAGATACTCGTTGTGAACCACCTCCCTTTGTCGGGCCCCTGGAATCAGTCTATCCGAAGAGGCTGCTGGGTTACCCCCCCCTCCCTTTGTTCTCTTTCCTGCCTCTTGTCCAACGCTAGGATGCCACGCAGGGATGTTTTGGCGTCTTGGCAGCCGAGAGCAAGTGCTAGTCGTGGGTGTTGCCCGTCCCCGATCGACGTAGGATTGCTTTGTCTTGGGTATGGCACTGCAGAAAGAAAAGAATGAAAAAGATGTAAGAAAAGGTGACGCGTTCTGTCTCCCTTGCCCGGCACGGCTGTATCATTGTCCCGCGTGCCACGCAGACGCCAAGGCACGCAAAGCTGCACACCGGCCGTGTAATACATATTGCCCTCGTCCTCTCCATTCTTGCACCGTAGGACCGTGCAACCTCTCACTGCTAAGCCCCTCCGGCTTCTGTTTCTTTGTTCTTTTTTTCTTTTTTCTTTTTTCTTTTCTCTCCCTCTTCCCTCTTCCCAGCGCTGTTGTTTACTCCGCCTTGAAGAGCTCGTCCCAGAAGAGAGGCAGACGGTTCTCTCTTATAGAACGCGACAGGAGAGCTTATCAACACAACAGAACAGCCACCATGCCGCGACCCTCACAACAGAAGCCCCTCTGGGCCTTGGCTGCGTCCTTGGGTGAGTAGATGCTCCCATCGTCCCCGTCCAGCACTGCTTGTTCTGACCACCCATGTCTCCAGCCCTGACTGTGCACCGAGCTGCCGCCATTGTGACCTACTGCCCGTCGAGCGCCAACAAGGTGTGCTATTCCGTTGGCGTCCCCGATGCTACCGCCAGCGCCGGCAGCGGAAACATCTACTTTAGCATCGTCGCGCCCACCTCGTACGAGTGGGTGGCCCTCGGCACCGGCTCGCACATGGCTGCGTCTAGCATCTTTGTCGTCTACCAGGACGGTCAGGGAAACGTGACCCTGTCGCCGCGCCTCGGCCAGCAGCACACCATGCCGACGCTCGACACCAGCACGTCCGCCGCCCAACTGACCCTGCTGGCTGGCAGCGGCGTCGCCGACGGCGTCATGACAGCCAACGTGCGCTGCGCCAACTGCGAGACCTGGAACGCCGGTGCTGGCTCCCTGTCGCTGTCCAGCACGAGCGCGCCGTGGATCGGCGCCTGGAAGACTGGCAGCGCGCTGGATACCACCAGCCGCAGCGCCTCCATCTCCGTGCACGACGGCACCGCGCAGTACAACCTGGACATGACCAAGGCCACCATTGCGAGTGACAGCAACCCCTTTGTTACGAGCGACGACAGCAGCAGTGGCAGTGGCTCCGGCAGTTCTGGCTCTGGCTCCAGCTCCAGCTCCGGCTCCGGCTCCGGCTCCGGCTCCGGCTCTGGCTCTGGCTCCACCTCTGGCTCCACCTCTGGCAGTGGCGGTGGCGCGGTCACCGTCACAAAGCCGCCGTCAAACACCCTCGTCGTCGCCCACGGCGCCATCATGGCCGTCGTCATGGTCGGCCTGTATCCCTTCGGCGCGGCGCTGATGCCCCTGCTTGGCAACTGGCTGGTGCACGGCCTGTGGCAGGGCCTGGCCTACCTGCTGATGTGGGCCGGCTTCGGTATCGGCATCGTCGTCGCCCGTCAGCGCGGCCTGCTCTTCTCCGCCGACAGCCCGCGCGAGGCCCGCACCCACACCATCATGGGCACTGTCGCCGTTGCCGCCCTGGGCCTGCAGCCGCTGCTCGGCCTGCTGCACCACCGCCACTATCTGCGTGTCCAGCGCCGCGGCCTCGTCAGCCATGTCCACATCTGGTGGGGCCGGCTGCTGCTCATTGTCGGCATCGTCAACGGTGGCATCGGCCTACACCTTGCCCAGGCCGGCCACTCAGCCATCATCGGCTACTCCGTCGTCGCTGCCATCTTCTTCGTCTTTTACGTCACCGCCAAGGCCCTCGGCACCTTTGTGCTGGCCCACCGCCGCGCCGATAAGCACAGCGGCAGCAGCAGCAGCTGGGGAAGCGCCGGTGCCCGTTCTGGCGCACGCCAGCAGCCAGACGACCAGTATGAGCTCACCAACAACTCTGACGCGCCGGCCGCCACAGCCCCAGCCCCGAACGCTGCACCGCTGCCGCGCCTGCCGGACGAGCCCGAGGACCAATACCGCCGTCGCGTGCGCCGGGAGGCAAGACACCTGGCTGAGGAGAACTAGGTTTTTTTTTTTTTTTTTCCTTCTGGGAGTGATTGTTTCGCAGTTGCTTCGAGGGGAGGGGGGGGGTTTAATATTTGGAATTTAGACGCCCTAGTAGAACGCTCGCGAGTCAGTGTTGGGATTCGATTTGAGATGACTGGTCATGCTGTTTTTCATATAAATGCCTCTCAGTAGGAAAGTTCTTGCATTTCTTGATGTGCTCAGTCACCATTGCCATGCCCTCAAAGAAGCCAACCTTTCGGATTAGAACTTACTGGAGGCAATAAGCCAGGAGTCTCGCCAAGTCGAAATACCAGCGACGGATGAGAAAATTAACGGAACAAAACTCGACGTGAGGAGATGAGTGAACGAAGAAAAGGGGAGAACAACATCGAAAGAAGGAGAAGACGGGAGCTCGCACATATAACATTGCCGTTTTCTGCCGCTCCTTCCCATATTCAAACAGCACAAGGCTACGCATTGGTGACGCAATGGGTTTGTCCACGTGCCGTCATAATAGAATGCCATAAAAAAACAAATGTTATGGGAAAGGTGATACTGTTTTTTTCAACATGCTTTACACATTGTGCCCCGTCGGGACCGTTCATCTCAACCTCTGAATGGCAAGGCTGTCACGATCCACATCATCAGGCCTGGCGTGGTCCACTTCAGATCTCCAGATCGCCACTCGACGATGAAGCCACAACTACAAACTTCCAACGGCCGGTGAGGGCCTTTCCCAAAAATGCAGGAACTGGGGAGAAATGCCAGGAAGACAACTGCTGTATTCATTGTACGCTGCGCGTGGCAATTGCAGTGCTCCAGACCCATAAAACTGGCATAATAAAGGTCACGTGATGAAAACCATCCCAGTTCATGCTAGCTAAATGCGTCGCGACGCCAAACGATTTCCATCCTCTTTTTCTCCCGTCGACCACGCCCACCGACAGCAAACTGTTGACCCCTCATCGATACGAGCCCCTTCTTCGTTCCGCCACCAATAACGCGAGTGAATAACCTTGAAGGAGCCTTGAACAGACGTTTCCGGCGACAACGTCGAGCCCGTCTGGCCACGCCCGGGCGTCCATTCGTTGCTCCATTCAGCATCTTTCTCAGTATCGCTCTACCCGCACCTCCGGCCAAACGATCAACATCCCCCCCCCCCCCCCCTGCGGCAGTCATTTTATTATCGCGCCGGAACCATGGCGAGCATTGATCGCTACCGGCCGAGGGAAGGCTATCGACCACCACCTTTACCCCAAGCCAAGCAGCCAGCCGCGCCCCCGTCAGCGTCGTCCGGAATCGTTGCCTCTGCAGTATCTGCAGCGCCATCGACCTCTCTCTCGTCCGCCGATGCCACGCCTTCTTTGACCGGGGCCCCTGGGCACCCCTCAAATTCTCCTTCAGCAACTCGTCGGCGGGACGTCCCACCTGCTGTTCCCTCCCCCCCGTCCTACTCGTCGCGAACGTCCCCCCCGCGGCCAGGTTCCCACAACGGCACCACCTCCGGCCTTGTATCGCCACATCTCAACCAGACTGCGTCACTGGCCCCACCCAAGACACCAACGCCAGACCTGACGCCGTTTGCGAATCAGTGGTTTTACACCGACGACGAGCTGAAAAGCACGCCCAGTGTTCTCGACGGCCTGTCGCTATCCGAGGAGCGGGAGCGGCGCGCCAAGGGCGTCAACTTCATCTACCAAGCCGGTATCGCCGTGCAGCCTGTGTCGCTGCCACAGGTGACGATGTACGTGGCGGCCGTCTTTTTCCACCGCTTCTTCATGCGCATGAGCATGGTTGAGGAGCGAGGCGGCATTCACCACTATGTAGGTTTTCCCTCTCCTTACTTCCAGTCGGGGACTTCCGTTTTTTTTCTCTTTCCTTCTCTGTCTCTGCTTCTTTGCTAACACGTTGGTCAGAAAATTGCTGCGACCGCCTTGTTTCTTGCCAACAAAACTGAGGAGAACTGCTTCAAGACGAAACACCTCATCATTGCCGTCGCCAAAGTGGCCATGAAGAATTACAACCAAATTATCGACGAGCAAAGCAAAGAGTACTGGCGCTGGCGCGACTGCATTCTTACTTACGAGGAGCTCATGCTTGAGACACTCACATTCGACCTCATGATCGCGAACCCCTACGACCAGCTGCCGTTGCAGCTGCGCCGCCTCGGCCAAATCGGCTGCAAGCCGTTGCGCGAGTCCGCCTGGACGTTTCTCAACGACTGCGCCCTGACGACGCTGCCGCTGCGTTTGGATGCCGTAGACATTGCGTCTGCATCCATCTTTTTTGCGAGCATCGCCACCGAGGAGACGCTGGACGACGTCGAGGGAAAGCCCTGGTGGAAAGCTCTGCGTGCCGATGAGGGCCGCATCACTCTTGCCATCAAGACCATGGTTGCCTTTTACCGGGAGAATCCGCTTAAGAAGCAGAACTCTCGCATCCATGGCTCCCCTGTTTTCCACCTGGAGACCACGCGCCGGCCACAGCCGCCGCACGACTTGGCGCTGCAGTCTGACGGCACCCGCGATGGCAGCGGCGGTGGTGGCGGGGGTGGCAGCGAGTCTCTGCCGACGACTGCTCGAGCGCAATCCGGTCGCCCATACGACCCTAGCCACGATGTCACGCCGATGCGGCTCGACACCAGCAACAGCAGCAGCAGCCAGGGACCTACTCAGGCACCTCAGTTCTCCCAGCCGATGGCGGCGTTGTCGCAAGCCACCACCGTGGCGACCTCCGTTCCGGGCGACTCAGACGTCGGCCTCAAGGCTGCGGCCAACGATCTGGACCGCCACCCGAGCAGCCAAGCAGCAGCAGCCACCGTCGCTGCTAGCAGCAATGGGACGCTTTTGCCGCCGCCGCAGGGGTCGCCCAGCAAGAAGCGCAAGACCAGCACCGACGGAGATGCGGCTCCGAGCAGGGAGGATGGTGCCAGCCAACACACGGGGGTGCGTGGGCGTGACGGCGACGCCAAAGCAGCTCGAACAGCCGACGAAGGAGAGGAGACCAGCCAGCCGCCCCCGTCCAAACGGGCAAGGCAGTCGGCGTCACCCCTGTCGCACAAGGCGTCGGGCGAGAACGACAGCAACAGCGACAAGAACAAAACGGCCATTGACAGCAGCGCCGCCTAGGAAGACAACAGCGTGCAGCCTGGGCTGGGCGCCAAACATGGCCGGCTGGCGGAATTTCTGGATTCGGTTTGTATACTTATTTAGAAGTCTTTGGTTTGTTTGGGTGGGTTGCGGCTCGGGGCAAGCTTTGTTTTTTTTTTTTTCGTTTCCTTGTATATCTTCACGATTATTCCTTTTCTTTTTGTTTTACCGTTGTGCTCAGCGGAAACGACGCCCCGAGGCCGGCCTCATGGACAGAAGAAGGATGAAGTGCTTATCCTATTTGGTTTCTGCTTGCTTTTTTCGTGTATTCTCTTGGGACGCTCTCCTACAAAGCAAACGTGAAATAGAAAACGGGGAAGGTTCATCACCAGGCACCACCAGTATTGGTATTGCATGTGTGAGTGATGTCTCTCTATTTGCACCCAAACCAGGATATGGATTGGATCTTTTGTTTCAAAAGATTATATTCAACCCTTCTCCGCCACTTATTGCTCTGGTTGCCTTACGAGTCGGGCTTTCCTGGTATCCTGGCTTCATTTATGGGACGTGACTTCACTATTCCCAACCGGGTCTTATTCCCTGAGTTCTTCATTTAGGTGACTGGTTGGCACACCCCCCCTGTCTAGTGGAGGCGTTTACTATCTGAATCCAAATACGTTTCTATGCCGAGTACGTCGAGGCCGACACATTACCGCCACGGCCAGTCCAGTTCACGTGAATGTCCTGGCCAGCCGGGTACTTGGCGGAGGCATACTCGGGCTTGATGCGGAAAGTGTGGGCACCAAAGTAGTCACGCTGGGCCTGCAGCAGGTTGGCAGGCAGGTCCTTGGTGCGGTAACCGTCAAACCACGACAGAGCGGTGCTGAAAGCGGGGGTCGGGATGCCCAGGAGAGCCGCCTTGGCGACAACGTCGCGCCACCCCGGCTGGGCAGTGTGGATGGCCTTGTTGAAGAAGTCGTCGAACAGCAGGTTCTCCAGGTCCGGGTTCTTGCGGTACGCAGCGGTGATATCCTTCAGGAAGACGGAACGGATAATGCAACCACCGCGCCACATCAGAGCAATGGACGGCTTGTTGAGCTTCCAGCCGTACTCCTTGGCAGCCTATATTCGAAACACGTGGTTAGAACAGAGAAGAAAAAGCAGATCATGCAGACAGAACATACCTCCTGCATCAGCATGAAGCCCTGCGCATACGAGATGATCTTGGAGGCATAGAGAGCCTGCTCCAGATCCTCGAGGAACTGCTCCTTGTTGCCCTCGAACGTGTTGGTACGCCCAACAAACTCGAGCTTGGTAGAGGCCTTGGAACGCTCGTCCTTGATGGCCGACAGGCAGCGTGCCAGCACGGCCTCAGCAATCAGGGTGACGGGCATGCCCAGGTCCAGGGCATTGACGGCAGTCCACTTGCCAGTACCCTTCTGGCCAGCCTTGTCCAGAATCTTCTCAACGAGAGCAGTGCCGTCCTCATCGGTGTAGTACATGATGTCACGGGTAATCTCAACGAGAAACGAGTCCAAGACACCCTTGTTCCACTTGGCCAGGGCGTCGCCAATCTCCTTGTTCGAGAGACCCAGGCCACGCTTCATGATGTCGTAGGCCTACGAGAGGTTAAGTTAGACGAGAGACAAAAAAGGCACCAGAGGGACGGGCATGCATGGGACAACAGCATACCTCAGAAATGAGCTGCATGTCGCCGTACTCAATACCGTTGTGAACCATCTTGACGTAGTGACCAGCACCCTCATCGCCGACCCAGTCGCAGCAGGCCTCGCCATCGCTCTTGGCAGAGATGCTCTGAAAGATGTCCTTGATGTGGGGCCATGCGCTTTCCTGGCCACCAGGCATCAGAGACGGGCCGTAGCGGGCACCCTCCTCACCACCCGAGACACCAGAGCCGACAAAGCTCAGCCCCTTCGACGCCAGGTACGTGGTTCGCCGGTTGGAGTCGGGGAAATGGGAGTTGCCACCGTCGATGATGATGTCACCCTTCTCCAACAGGGGAAGGAGGACCTCAATCCAATCGTCGACAGCCTTGCCGGCCTGGACGAGAAGCATCACACGACGGGGCTTCTTGAGCTTGGAGACAAACTCCTCGTTGGTGTGGGCGCCGACAATGGACTTACCCTTGGCCTCGTTAGCCAGGAAGCGGTCAACCTTCGAAACGGTACGGTTGTAGGCACAGATGGTGAAACCATGGTCGGCCATGTTCAGAATCAGATTCTGACCCCTGGAGAAGAAAAACGGTTAACACGACGTCATACATGAACCGTGGCCTCCCGGCAGAGCTGTGACACGGAGCTCCGGGCGGGGCCGGGCCGGGAGGGGCCCGGGGGAGGAGGGTAATGGGATATCTTACATGACGGCCAGGCCAATAAGGCCGAGATCGGCACTGGTAAGCGCGTTAGCAAATATGCGACCAGAGGAGTTATAGCTAGTAGCAGACTCGTCGCAACTGCTGGAAAATTGCCGCAAAACACGCCGAGAGCGGGGGAGGTCAACAGGCGTTGCTGGGCATAGTCTTCATTTGGTCTGCTCCTGCTTCAAACAGAATGGTCTGCTTCCCCTCTGCATTGCTGCTTTCCTCTTGCAAGCTTTTGCGAGGAATTTGTGTCGAGCTGGCGCTGTTGGGACAAGGGTTGCAGTGGTGCGGGGGTGGGGTTAAATAAATCCCAACAAGAGCAAGCAAAGAAGCAGAAGAGAGCTGCAGATAAAGCGGCAGAAGAGAGCAGAAGATGCACACCGGAAGGAATTGTATGATTGCAGGGAACATGCAACAGCAGAAAAAGTCAAGAAACAAAAGGGTTAGAGAATACATACACAGGTTCAGACATGGCTGCGGCAGAATCGGGGTAGCTAGATGCAGTTGTGCAAGCAAGAGGGGGAGTGAGAACAAGTGGTGGGGTTCTTGAGACTCTGGTAGTTCTCAAGGAGGATGGATGGATGGAGGATGAGAAGGGGTGTTAAATAACAAAAGAGAAAAGGAAGAGGGGAACGAGGAGGAAGATCGACGATGGGTAGAAGAGAAAAAGAAGTGAACCGGAAGGAAGGACCGAAGTAGCCAAGTCATTTTTACTTAGTGAGCTAAAACTAAATGTAGCGAACATTACGGAGCACACTGTCATACTACGCACCCATATCGTACAGACCTTTGTCAGTGACGCCGCCTCCAGTAGCTGCGACAGCTACGACACACTACACGCGGCAAGAGCGGAACGCAACCCCTCCTTCTTTCCAGTCTTACGAGTACGCGGTAATATACGCGAAAACCGTCAGACGGAGGAAGGTGGGGCGTACATTGGACGGTTGGTCTTAGCGGGACACCTGCAGAAAAACGGCGAGAAAAAAACTTGCAAGAATAGTACGAAGGGAGGGATCGGAGATAAAAGCAGAAGGCACTGTCAGACTCTACCTAGTCGCCGGTGCGGCAAATGCGGGACGTCCGACCTTTGATTTTGGGAGGGGCACGGGTGTCGGAAACATGAATTATATCTTACATGCACTGCGCTGTCACAGGGCTGGCTGCCAGCGACCTTCTCTGGTGCAGCTGCCACCGAGAACGGAGACGAGAATTAACACCGGAAAAGCCTACCGGATAAGAGCTTACAAAGCGGAAGCTTCAAACGCGCACTAATACACAGACAACTACGCAGACAACTACGAAGACAAAGTGGACGCCCCTCCACCCCCCCCCACGCGGCGCTGAGACGGATGCCACCAATCAGGGGAAATCGGGCATAAAAACTGCTGGAGGTGATGGACGGAGCACGAACGGAGTAACATGGTGATGAAACGCAGTTTGGTTTGGTATGCTGTCACAAATCTGGTGACAACGGTTTTGTGGGCGCCCACGTGAAAGACCGTATGCCTGTCGGACCGGCGATGTCTAGCCGGCTCGATGGATCTGGACCGGCGGCGCCTTGCGTTGCTCTGTCCTGCTTCACAGCGCATTCGGGACAATGGCTGCCGACAGTGGATCAGCCATTTCGTCATTCAGTGAAAGTTTCTCAAAAGTTTCGCAGCAATCCCTGTCCACAGGTAGGCATGATTGACACTTGATCGGCCAAAACAGCTTCCATTCCGCTATACTGACCATATCGTAGGCATCTAAAGAGCTGTGGAAGGCTCCGTAGAAATAGAGAAGAGCTGCGGACATCAAGGTCGTCGTGTCAAAGGATAAACGAATATAAGGATATTCCCGACCATGTGACATCTGGCACCATTTCCAACACGTGCGCAGTCACGGGAACTAAGCTAGGCTCGAATGGGCGAATTAGAAGCTGAATTGCGCCCAAAGAAATCCATCACAGCCTGACCCCCAATTTTGCACCACACCTGTTATCGCAGCCGTCGCATCAGTTAATCGCGGCAGCTATCGCAGCGCCCCTTGTTCTCGCTCGGTATTTTGCCGTTGGATAGCACAGGTACGTTGTGTCTCTCGCAGACTGCAACTGCAGACGCGACAGGGCACCACCGCCACTTTCATTTCTCCTCTTCTTTTCCGCCTTCCATTCATCATGTCCTATCCCGGACCTCCAGGCGTGCCCTCGCCACACCCTTCGCTTCCTGCACGACCTCCTTCGGCAACAGCAGGATCGGTCGCGTCGCCGGTTTACGCATCGCCTGCGACGACCCCTACGGCGACTTACGGACCAACTGTGCCACCACCGTCGCAGCAGCAGCAGCAGCAGCCTCGGCTAGGGTACTCGCGGACCTTTGCGAATGCAGGCGCCACTGGCGCTGGCGTAGGCGGCTACAACAGTAGCAGTTACAACACCGGCTCCTCCTACAACGCCTACTCTTCCTACGCACAGCAGTCCCAAGCGCCACAGGCACAGCAGAGCTACGGACCGCAAGCGCCGAGCTATGGACCCCAGTCATATGGCCCCCAGGTGCCGGCACAGGCAGTAGGCAGTGCAGCCACATATGGGCCTCAGTACGGCCCGACAGCGGGTGTGGCTGCTGCTGCCCCGGTGATTCGCAACCCCTTCCCCGTACAAGGGACCGCTGGAAGCGGCGGTGCTGGCAGCAGCGGGTATGGCCAAACAAACACTTATGGCGCATGGCCGAGCGGCTATGGGCCGGGCGGAAGTGCTGGGTCAGCAGCAGCAGCAGCAGCAACGGCAGCTAGCGCGGGAGGCTACGGCAGCACTACCAGTGCCTACTACGGCCAGCAGGCGGCGGCGGCGGCCAGTGCCGGAGGGTACTATGCGGGGACTGCGGTAGCCTACGGCGCCGATGGGACAGCAAAGGCTGCGGGCGAAGACGGCGAACAGAAGCAGCAGCAGAAAGACAACCAGAGCACTGTGTACCGCTCCGGGGGCGGCAAGACGTGGACAGACGACACCCTCCTGGAATGGGACCCGAGCCATCTGCGGCTGTTCGTGGGCAACTTGGCGGGCGAGGTGACGGACGAGACGCTGCTCAAGGCTTTTTCGCGGTGGAAGTCGGTGCAGAAGGCCGTGGTCAAGCGGGACAAGTGGACTAAGAAGTCGCGCGGCTACGGCTTCGTGAGCTTCAGCGACGCGGACGACTTCTTCCAGGCGGCCAAGGAGATGAACGGCAAATACATTGGCAGCCACCCGGTCGTGGTGCGCAAGAGCAAAACGGAGATCAAGGTGTCCGAGTACAAGGACGACCAGGCCAAGAAGGGGAAAAAGGGCAAGAACGGTGCTGGCTCCGGCGCCGACGGCGGCAGCAGGAAGACCAAGAACAGCGGCAGCGGCAGCGGCAGCGGCAGCGGCCACGGCGATGGCGGCCGGCGAGACCCCTACGAACCGGCACTGGGTCCCGTGTCCACGGGCGTGCACAAGCACGGCAAGACCAAGAACGGTCTGAAACTGCTTGGCTGAATGGGGTTTCATCTTTGGCTAAGCCGGCGTTTTCTCCTTTGTTTCGGGTCATTGTCTGCTTGATTTGGTTTTTTGGCCACCGTGTGTATGTACATGCAAAATACGATACAATCCTTGTCTATATTGGTACAAACGACGAGGTTTCCAACGCCTCTAACGGTGTGTTATCGCTGCTCCCGCCACCCCTGCTCTGACGGGATAGCCTCGAACAGCAAGCCGACATTCTCCGAGCCGGCTTCGGGACCGTCCCTTTGTCGCTGTGGATGCAGTCGGGGTGATGGTGGTGATGTGGACGAAGATGGGTTGGTGGCGTCTGCCAACGACAGCCGGCGCATCGCATGGTGGTGGCCGCGGTGCACGTCGAGCTGGGCCTGGCGGCGCATGCGCGTGATCTTGACGTAGTTGTAGACGGCGATCGCGGTGATGGTGACGATGAGACCCAGCATGTTGACTAGCGTCAGGCGGTCGTGGTAGACGAGCATGGCGGTGCCGATGGTGACAACCTCCTTGAAGATGCCGGCAATGGACAGCGTTACGACGGACGTGCGCTGCAGCAGGGCAAACTCCGCGGCCGTCATCAGAAAGGCAATGGTGCCCGGGAAGACAAGCAGAAACGGCGTGCGCACGGCGCCGTACTCGGCGGCCAGCGTGCGGATGCCGGCGATGAGGTCGCCGAAGCCCTCCATGGGCACGGCCAGGGTAAGCAGCGTGACGAACATGGCGGGGGCGAGGTAGAAGATGCTGCTGAACGGGTTGGACGTGGCCGGGTTGCGCAGCAGCAGGATTTGGGTTAGGCTCCAGCGGAAGCCGGAGAAGAAGGCGGCGCTGATGACCAGGAAGAAGCCCAGCGGGTCGAACTCGACTTCGCCGGCCACCATCATGACGACGCCAACCGTCATCGTCGCAATGATGGCGACGAGCCGCAGCGTCGGGGTCTCGAGACGGAAGGCGAAGGCGAAGAGCAGGACGAACGCGAGGGACGAGGACTTGCACATGGCTGTGCGGGTTAGCATACACTCTCGCTTGCTTTGCAACCACCAGAAAAAAGAACATACTGTAAAATGTCAGCGTGATCAGCTTGAGCGAGGCGTTGCCCAGCCCAATGTCCAGGCCCGTGGCCGCACCGCACGGCCCGATGCGCGTCAGATAGAACCACGGGGTCATCGTGGCCGCGCCCTTGCTCGAGGCTGCTGCCGCATCAGCCGGTTCCGGCTTGTCCACACCCTCGCTGCTCCGCCCCTCGTCGTTGCGGCTGCCTCCATCGTGGTCATTCGTGGCTGCGGGCGATGAAGACGAGGGGGTGCTGCCCGTTCCCGCACCCGGCCGCAATGAAGGGAAAACGAAGAGGACGAGAAGCGCCAGCAGAAACTGCACCAGCATGTGCAAGGACGTGGTGAAGAGCGGAAAGGGAAACGTTTGGCCGAACATCCACTTGTTGTACAGCGAGAGGCTGAGCGAGAAGAGGTACCACAGGCCGATCAGCGCGCCGCTGACCAGCAACCGATGGAGAACGTTCTTGTCGGCCTCCCGCCGCTCGTCTACCGTGACAGCCGCCTTCAGAGGACGGCTACGGCTGTTTCCGATCAGCCCGTCTGCATCGTGGTTGTCGTCGTCGTCGTCGTCGTCGTCGTCGTCGTCGCTGCCATCGCCATAGCCGCCCTGGAGAAGGCCGACCCTACTTTCGCTGCCGCGGTCCCCTCCCTCAAAGGCGAATTTCCGTGTAATGCTGTCGCCTATGCCGCCCTCAATCACGCGCTCATCCAGCCGGAGGAGGTGTCGACTTCGTCGCTGCTGCTGCTGCCGCCGCCGCTCGGCCGGCTCCAAGCCGGCGTCGTCCTCGGTATCGACAACGAAGGCGCGGCCGCTGTCGTTGGTTTCCCTTGGTCCCGGCTCGTCAACGGCCCATGCATCGTCCCACGCAGCAACGCTGCCTCCGCCGTCGTCTGTTTCGCTTTTCTTCGTCCCTGGCCGGTAGGTCGTCGGCTGGTACTTGCCGTGGCTTTTCCGTCGCGGTCGGATAGACGAAGACGCGGTGCTGTCGGCCATGGTCGCATCGATCGCGTCTCGGCTCGTAGCAGCAAGGGACGGCACTGCCGTTGGGAGGAAAGGGGATGTCGAGAAAGGAATGCCGGAGTCGCTGTAAGATAGCTGTCAGCATGTCGAAATGAACACGGTAGGAGCTCCTTTAACTTTAGGGCTGACTAAATAAATCATAGACCCACATAACCTACCCACCCGCCCCGTTGTTGTTTGTTCTCCCGGGTTCCCGACGCGGCGGCTGTAGCGGCCTATGACGTTGTGGCAGCTGTCTCCAGCTTTTTCTACATCCGTCTTACACCCACCCAACCGACGCCTGTCCCGCTCGGTAGTAAGTAAAACGGCGCTCTCCCCGCTAACATCACCAGCGTCGCGTCTTGTGTTGAAACCGTGCCTGGAATCGCCCTCTGCCACCATACCCCCGGCGGCTTGACCCAGAACGCCACCACTTGCAGGACTCTCCCCCCAGCCCCCCCCCCCCCAGTCGCCCGTCATGTCCACCGCGACCAATGCCGGCAGCTCCATGCGCCAGGGCAGCGGGTATTTGCCAATCGAAAACTACGGCATCATCGGCAACATGCACACCTGTGCGCTGGTCGGCATGGACGGCAGCATCGATTTCATGTGCTGGTGGGTGCTTTTGTTATTGGCTTTGTTTCCGGATGCCCCCCTGACCGTCGCCAGGCCCGACTTCGACTCGCCCTCTGTCTTCTGCCGCCTGCTGGACAAGAACATCGGCGGCCACTTCAGCATCACCCCGCCGGCCAGGCTGGCCTGCACCACCAAGCAGCAGTACCTGCCGTCGTCCAACTTGTTGCTGACGCGCTACATCCACCAGCAGGGCGTGGCCGACGTCGTCGACTTCTTCCCGCGACCCAAGGAGGCGTCAGTCGTGCAGCGGGACCCCAGCCACAATGCCGTCCGTCAGGTGCGCACCGTGCAGGAGGAGCTCAAGAAGTGGCTCGTTCGCCGCGTCGAGTGCATCCGGGGCGAGATGGAGCTAGGTGTGTATTGCACACATGTTGACTTGCTTCGTGTTCGCTTTGCTGACCGCCAGATGTTGAGCTGTTCCCGGCGTTTGGCTACGCCAAGGAGCCGCACACGACCACGATTCTCGAGGACGTGCACGACGGCAACAGCTCGGGCAGCCGCGTGGTGGCGTTCCACAGCCGCGACGTCAAGCTGCAGCTCGACGTTGTGCTGGACGCGGACGGCGACAAGACCAGCAGCACGCAGGCCCAGGCCAGCAGCGGCCCGTCGGTGTCGTTCCGCACAGAGCGCCGGCCCGGCATGCAGGGCGACGGCGTGGTGGCGCACATTGTGCTGCGCGAGGGCCAGGGCGTGTCGCTGGTGCTGCGCGACGACCGGGCCGGGCACATCACGCCGATAATCACGACGGACGTGCTGGACGTGCAGCAGCACGACACGCAGCGGTTCTGGTACCACTGGATCTCCAAGAGCAAGTTCAAGGGCAAGTGGCGCGAGGTGGTGTCGCGCAGCCTGATGGTGCTGAAGCTGTTGACGTACGAGCCGACGGGTGCGATCATCGCGTCGCCGACGTTCTCGATCCCCGAGGACATTGGCGGCGTGCGCAACTGGGACTACCGCTACTCGTGGGTGCGTGACTCGAGCTTCACCATCTACATCCTGCTGCGGCTCGGGTTCAAGGAGGAGGCCGAGGCGTACATGGAGTTTATCAGCGAGCGCATCCTCAGGTCGCGCAACCCGGACGGCGGCCTGCCCATCATGTTCACGATCCGCGGCGAGACGGACATTCCCGAGTACGAGCTGGACCACTTTGAGGGCTACCGCGGCAGCAAGCCGGTGCGCGTGGGCAACGCGGCGGCCTTCCACCTGCAGTTTGACATTTACGGCGAGCTCATGGACGCCATCTACCTGAGCAACAAGTATGGCAAGCCGATCACCTGGGACCAGTGGGTGTCGGTGCGGCAGCTGTTGGGTAAGGCGCAGGCAGGGGGGGGGGGGGGCGGGAGGAAGACGCGAAAGACCAGCGACCACAGGGCTAACGCAAGACTTCATCCAGACTATGCCTTGACGATCATGAATGGTATGGCCTCCCTCCCTCTTCGTTTCCTCTTCCTCCCCTGTGCCTCGCGCTGACCGACGAAAAGACGCCGACATGTCCATCTGGGAAGTCCGCAACCAGAAGCAGCACTTCACCTACTCGCAGGTCATGCTGTGGGTGGCCTTTGACCGCGGCCTGCGGCTCGCCGAGAAGCGCAACCTGCCGTGCCCGAACCGCGCACGCTGGCTGGCGGCCCGCGACGAGATCTACGAGACGGTCATGGAGCGCGGCTACAACACGGAGCTGCAGTCGTTTGTGCAGAGCTACGAGAGCAACACGGCGCTGGACTCGTCGATCCTGATTGCGCCGCTCGTGTTTTTTATCTCGCCCAGCGACCCGCGCTTCCTGCGCACGCTCGACCGCATCCTGATGCCGCCGGACCGCGGCGGCCTGACGAGCACGGGGCTGGTCAGCCGCTACGACACGACCAAGACGGACGATGGCGTCGGCGGCAGCGAGGGCGCTTTCAGCATGTGCACGTTCTGGCTGGTCGAGGCCCTGTGCCGCGCCAGCGTCTACGAGCCGCAGTACCTGTCGCGCGCCGTCAACCTGTTTGAGAACATGCTGAGCTTCGGCAACCACCTGCACATGTTCTCCGAGGAGATCTCGGCGAGCGGCGAGCAGCTGGGCAACACGCCACAGGCCTTTAGCCACCTGGCGCTGGTCAGTGCTGCCTTCAACCTGGACCGCGTGACCGAGCAGATGACGAGCGACGACAAGCTGTGAAAAACCAAAACCATACGGAGGCGTTCGCCTAGATTATACACAACCTAGATTTGGATCAAGACGGCCTGTCCGTCCAGTTCATTCAAACGCCATCGCTATGCCCATAGTATACAAAGAAGAAAAGAAAAAAAAAAAAAAAAAAAGGTCGGCTCATCAAAAGCCTCGGATGCACCGTCCGTTTTGCATCGCCCCCGTTGGCAATGTCATGCTGCTGCTGCAGCATCGGCCTGCTTCACACCAAACTCCATCTCCATCTCTTCGTCCACCATCCGGTCGCCGAGTGAGCTCAGGCCCGAACTAGGGCTGCGCGTGTGTCGGTGTCTGTCTTCGTTATCGTCGTCGTCGTCGTCGTCGTCGTCGTTGTCGTCGGCTGGTGGCGGTGTCGGCGGCCGCGGTTGTTGCCGGGCTTCGATTCGCTTTTCCTGCCAGACCGCAATGCTGGGATAGTCGCCACCCTCGACAACCAGCTCGTGGCCGTGCTCGTGGCCGACGGTGCCGCGACCCAGCACCGTGCTGCTGTATTTTGAGTCCTCGCCGGTCTTGCTGTGTTTTTTCTTTAAAACTGCGGGTGGTGTCAGATGCGAAGCCGAGGCAGCGGTAACAACAACAACAACAACAACAACAACAGCACCAACAAAGAACTTCACTCACTGCTCAAGTAGTCGGTATTCTCGTCGTCGCCATCCAGCGCCACGCGCTTGATCTCGCGGTTGCGTGGCCCACACACCCACTCGATGAACTCTTGCACGCCACGCACGTCGTCGGCGCCGGTCCCAGTCCCGGCCGCCCCGGGAAAGGCAGGTGGCGGCGCAATGGCGCCACAGTCCTCAAGCGCCATGCGCACGTCCACGATGGACGGCGTGAGGCCGGTGATCTCTGTGCTGTTGTGGGCTGCGTGCGCCGCGGTCGCCTCGCACAGCGCCATCAGGTAGCGCGCGGCCATGTCGGTCAGGGTGTCGACAACGGACGAGCGCGCCGCGTAGTAGCCCTGGGCGCGCAGGATCTGCAGAATGCAGGGCCGCAGCAGGCTGTGGAACAGAGGGACGGGATACGGCATGGTGAGGAGAATCGAGGAAAGAAGACGAAGAAAGAAAAGGAAAGAAAAGGAAAGAAAAAGAAGCCGTTTCAAACGGCGTCACACCCCAAGCGAGTCGCTGCGCATAGCGTCCGTTTCAGCTCTTGTCTCTGCCGTCCACGCTGCACATTGGCCAGTTTGACAGGCGCATGAGCGGTGGTGAACAGTTGTTGCGTGGTGGTCGCCGTTGCGAAAAGCCAGCGCGCAAACCATCGCGGCGAGCCAAGAAACAAAAGCATTTACTCCGTAAGGCCCCGCAATACAGGACAGGACGATGGTGATTGGACACAACCACTAGCCCTGTTTGCGTCCAGCGCGAAACCTCCATTCCGCTTGGAACCACCGTTCACGACAGCAGCACCCTGCCACTGCCTCACTCACTTGGACGTCTTCGACCGAACGCCACGCGACACCTGGCATCCTAGACGGTCTGATCCTCTCTGTCTGCGCCCTCTTCTCGATGCATCGGATAGCAGCGTTTCAGGGCGGTTGCTAGCCTCGTCGGCAGGCTTCTTTTTGCTTTTCGTTTTCCTTCTTTCCACTCCTTTCTTTTCTCTCTCTCCTTCTTTCATCTCTTCGACGGCCCTCCTCTTTCTCTTGTCTCGACACCCCTCTTTTTCTGCTCTACAATATCTTGACCGCCTCTCATGATGGCATCTTCTCCCCCATCGCCACCGAAACCCGCGCGGCCGGTCACCTTGAAACTGAAAACGACAATGAGTAGTCTCAGTGCCAACGCCATGCCGCCGCCACCAGCCACGACCCCTTCGGCCGCCTCATCGGGCGGTGGCATGAAAATCATTCTCAAGCGCTCGCAACCCTCCACACCGGCTGCCATCCCCGACGGCGTTCCTATGTTTTCGGGCACCTCGGTTGTCGGCGTCCCGACGCCCAGCTCGGCTCTTCCACCTAGTGCGACGATGACCAAGAAGGGACGGGTTTCGAAGCCGACGGCAAAGAAGCGCGCCCGCGACCTAGACGACAGCGAAGACGAGCTGAACGAACGCAGTGCGTCGGGTGCGGGAGCTGCCACGAACGGCGGTGGCGGCCCGCCGAAGCGACCCAAGCTGATACTGCGCAAGTCGATGAAGTCGCGCACGGCCAGCATCGTGGTCAAGCCGATCCACAAGGAGGCGCCGCCGCGGTCGCTGGGCGAGGGCTACGACTCGGAGGAGGAGGACCGCGAGATCGACCCGTTCATTGAGGAGGAGTTTGTGCTGCGCATGCTGCCGGGCGAGCACTGCGACTACCTGCGGCGCATGGTCGAGGAGCGCAAGGTGGGCATTCCGGTGCGCGAGGGCGGTGCCGACTTCAGCATGAAGTGGCTGTCCGGCGCAGACCGGCGCGCGCTCGTGGCGGTGCGCGGCGCGCGCTATGTGGGCGTGCTCGTGGACCTGCCGACCATCACGGAGGGCATGAAGACGTGGGACCGCCGCAACTTTATGAAGAGCGCCGACATCTGCCAGATGCTGCTCGTGTTCGCGCGCGTGGCCGACGAGGCTGAGGCTAAGAGCATAGCCCTCCCGGCCATGGTGACCAAGGACTACCGCTGGCCGCACGGCCTGACGCCGCCCATGCACGACTGCATCCACCGCCGCTTCCGCAAGCGCCTCTCCAAAAAGGAGATCAAGGACAA
The DNA here is from genome assembly GCA_002778105.1 of Ceratocystiopsis brevicomis. Taxonomy (NCBI): domain Eukaryota; kingdom Fungi; phylum Ascomycota; class Sordariomycetes; order Ophiostomatales; family Ophiostomataceae; genus Ceratocystiopsis; species Ceratocystiopsis brevicomis. Next base: position 1,334,474 of record PCDN01000002.1, read on the forward strand.
GGAGGCCGAACTGCAGCGCCTGCTCAGCGAAGACCGCATCGCCATCGACTCCAAGTGGGAGCTCATCGACGACGGCCGCGGCGCTGGCAGCGCCGACGCCGACGCCGACGCCGATGGCGAGTACGAGGACGGCGACATGCTTGTTGACGAGGACGACGAGGCCGACGCAGACGGTGAGGTCGACGAGGAGTACTTTGGCGCCGTGCCTGGGGCCGCAGCGGCCGACGACCAGCAGGCCGACGCGGTCTACGACTACGACGACGCCGAGCTTGAGGCCATGTTCCTGGAAGACGGCGACGACGACGAAAAGGATGCTGCTGCGGGTACGGCTGCCACATCCAAGGCAGCGGCAGCGGCAGCGGCAGCGGCAGCGTCAGGAGCAGCAGGTGCGGCAACCGCTTCAACCGGCGCTGGTGCTGCGGCCGCAAAATTGGCGGCAGGCGGGGCCAAGATGCCGGGCGGTGCGGGCGACGAGTCGGACGAGGAAGACGGCGACGGCGACGGCGACGGCGACGGCGATGGCGACGACGACGACGACGACGATGACGACGAGGAAGACATGGACGAGGACGAGCTGGCGCGGGCCGAGCAGGCCAAGGGCGTGCGCGAAGACATCAGCGAGCTCAAGAAGCAGCTGCAGGTGTTGGACCGCAATCTGGCCGGCACGCAGAACGCGCTGCTGCGCCGGCGCATCGAGGAGAACAAGAAGCGCGTGCTGTCGGAGCTGCGGCTGAAGCAGGCGTCGATTGGCGAGCTGGACGACGAGGAAGAGTAATCCGATGCTTGGGTGGGGTGGGTGTTTTTCTGGGTGCTTTTTTTTCCTCCCCCTTTCTTGTTTATGTGCTTCTTTGCACTTGGGTTGGCTTTCGTGGCGAGTCCAGGCGTTCCGGTAGATACCTCGTTCTGTGGAAATGGGAGAGAAAAAAAAAATGTAGGCTTTTGGAGAAACCGCCGCTCAGAAAGACATGTTCCTTTAATCAACACTCACACACACACATGAATCTGCACTGTGTCTGGTTTTGGTGTTTTGTTCGTCCTCTGTCCAATGCTTTAATGTACAAAGAGAAGAAAAAAAAAAAGAAAAAAAAAGTAGCCCTCACATCGACCGCAGGTAGTTGTCCTCCTTGATCTTGGCCCGCCGCGCCTTGCGCATCGCCACCCGCAGCGCCCGCCGCGCCGCCTCGGCGGCCAGTGCGTCCTTGACCTCCGGCGGCTCGTCCGGGCTGTCCGGCGCCGTCTCGGCCCCCACCTCGTCCGCCGTCACCGGCAGGTTGAGCGTCTGCTGGTGCAGCGGGATCTTGGGCGCCAGCGCCGTCACGTCGCCCTCGGCCATCCGGGCCTCGAGCTCGCGCTGCCGCTTGGCCGCCAGCCGCCGCTGTTTCTTGGATTTGGCTGGGGAGCGTTAGTCGATGGCCAAAAAAAAAAAAAAAAAAAAAAAAAAAAA
>PCDN01000002.1:1339357-1366880 GCA_002778105.1 Ceratocystiopsis brevicomis
CCTTTGAGGCCCTGAACGGCCAGGAGCTCGGTGGCCGCAACGTCCGTCTGGACTACTCAACCCCCAAGCCGCGGGGTGAGTTTGGCGACCGTGGCCGTGGCGGCGGCGGCCGTGGCGGCGGTGGCCGTGGCGGCGGCCGTGGTGGCCGCGGTGGCTTCGGCGGCCGCGGTGGTGGCGGTGGCTTCCAGGGCCAGATGAAGACCTTCTAAATGCAGAAGGATGCGACTCGACCTGTGTAGCGCACCCGGGACTGGATGGTTTGTGCTGCTGGCTGCTGTGACGGGTGCGCTCCCGTCCGTGACCCGTTGGCTCCTATGCTCTTTTTTTGCTGCTCAAGCAAGAAACCGTCCCCGAGGGCTCGTTTGTCTTGCGACACATGTTGGTTTTGGCTAGGTTGGCTGTCGGTCTGCGCGAGTGCTCCGCATACCATGCGCATATCCTTGACTGGTGTGTGTGTGTGTGTGCTGAATGCTCATTGTGCTAGATGCTCGTGAGAGAAGGATATTGAGTCTCCTCTGCAAAGAGGGGGAACAATATTCTACGATACAACTGAGGGCTCGATCCGAAATCTGTGGGACCTGATACATGACCCGATGACCGGTTGGCTTTTCCTTTACTGCTGGCTCTGCAAGAACGAGAACGATAGTGTCTTGTTTATTTCTGTACGATTCTCTTTATTTTTTGGTTGGGATACCGTCCCATAAGACTGTATGGCCGAGGGCTTTTCCTGTGGGCTTTCCGAGGACTTAACCTGGGGGCTTTCTCTGTGTGCTACCGTGGGCTTCCTGTGGGCTTCCTGTGGGCTTCCTGTGGGCTTCCTGTGGGCTTCCTGTTGGCTTCCTGTTGTCGGTTGGGACGCTGTTCCAGAAGCAGGAGCGGACCAAGATTGGACACGGCCACGGCTACGGCCACGGCCACGGCCAAGACGGCTTGCTATCCCGAGGGCTCATTTCTCCTATGTGTTTTGGTCGTTAAAAGCTCGTTATGTACTTGGGTTGGGGAATTTGAACTTATTTACTACGCTGGCGCATTATCGGCCGATGGATGTCGATCACGGACTAGGGAGGTAAGTTGTGTTCGTCCTTTTGTAACGTACGACTATTTCTTGTTCTACCAAAAAGGCATCTGGGCTTTTGCCGTTTGCAGTGTTCTTATTTCTTTGTGGTGCCCGTGTGACCAACGAAACCAATCAGCCCCGAGCACCTTTGCCCGTCGTCCGCCTCAGCGAGGGTGTGTGACCGTTCACCCACGATGCGGGGAAGGTCACGTTTTCTATCTCTTGTCTCCGTGACGTTTCTGACGCCAACAGGGTTGATGCCAGTGGAAAAACTGCCCGTGCAGATGCATCAACGCCCAACACCGGTCGTGGTGGCACCGCAGCTGAGGTGGGTGGGGCTGCCCGCCTATCTCGCTCCCAACAAGTCCCCCCCCCCCCTCCCCGTACTAAAATACTACTACTGCGTACTCGTAATACTGCTCCTATTGCCCAGTTTCCGGCCACGCTCGACTGTTCGTGTTCATCTTCCGTGTCTCGCCTTCTCGTGGTCGTACCTTCTTTCTGAACAACGGCGCAGCTGCTCCTCTGTTCGTGTCTAATTTGCTGTTTGCTTGCTCCTTCCAGGCTGGGTTTTCTACAAGTCAGATTTTAGCCCCGTCACCGCCGTCCTATACACAGTTGCCCGCGCCTAACAATATCCCTGTCTCCCAACTCTAACGCTCCTGCCCCCTTTCCCCTGTCGGAAGCGAGTCCTACATACCCTTTTCCGTCGACGGGCTCTCCCCACCCCTCGCTCTTGCTCCATCGCACTTATACTCTCTTCTTCCCGCCTTTCTGCCCCCTTTCTGCCGTTCTTTCTCTGCTCGCCTTTGTCCTCTTTACATCTCACCGCTTCTATCAACGCGATGTCTTCTCGACGCCCCGACGGCTCGGAGCGTACAACACCGAATGCGAGCCGTATGGCTGCCTACGTTCCTTCACCCGTCTCGACTTCTGCCAGCGCGATGCAGCCCTCTAGAGGCCGGCGTTACGATGGTATGTCTCTCTATTCCGCAACGGTGCTGTGCTGTGCTGTGCTGTGCTGTGCTGTCGCTTGCTTCGTTGTTGTTCGCTAACATTACTGTTTTCGTAGAGTCCTGGGTCGAGATCGCATCGCAACCCTCGTCCTCGTCCGTGTCCTCTATTGCCGACGAAATCATCGTCACTGGTTTACGCGTTGGCTCGAGTGCTATCGACCCTGATGGCGCCATCATCCCCCAGCGCCGACGTCGGCTTCTTCAGCAGGTCGAGGCAGCCGCCGCGGGCGCGAGAGCCGCCGTCGCGACACAGTCGTCTGCTCCAGCTGGCTCTCCCTTGACGCGCAGCTCTGCGGGCAGCAGCCAGGATGAATACGATGAGACGGAAAGTGAAGAGGACCAGCCGGCAATTCCAGGCTCCGTCGGGGCAGTAGTAGGCGGGGCCCACTCCTTTGCCGTTCGTTCTTCTCCGATGCCGCCGGGCCAAACTCCGGTCCCGGCGCAGCACAGAGCGACTGCCAGCGACGGCGACGACGAAGGGGAAGACGGCCACGGTGACGACGACGATGATGACGACAACGTCACTGCACTGGGAATGCCTTCGTCTGGGCCTCCAGTGTTTCGCCCTCAGCCGAACGCCTTCACCCACCCACCGAGTCTTCTCCAGCAGGCGCCGCCACCACCACCGTCGCAACACCGTCCTATGCCCACTCCTCCCCACCAACATCTTACCTCTCAATTTCCCGGAACCACTGTGCCCCAACGCGCCGCCCAGGCACGGGCATCCCGCGCGTATGGCGCTCCTCTCATGGCGCCCTCTTACCGAGAAGATCATGACGCCGCGCTGCGTGCTTCACTTACGACCCTGCTGTCGTGTGCGGCTGCGGCCCGCGGCTTGTCAAAGAAAGAGGGCGAATTGTACGGCGAGCCGTCGAGTGCCGTTGCAGCGGGCATACGGCCGAGCAACCAACCGATGGGGCTACGACTTGCTCCCGAGTCGGAGCTTTTGGCTGAAGTTCCCGTGACGCATGCACACCCTTCTCTGTTCCACCAGCAGCAGTCTCGTGCGAACCCTGCTTCCCACAGGCAGTCGACCGCTCGAGCGGATGCTACCGCCGGTACCGCAACAGGTTCCGCTACGCAACGCCATGTCTCCCGAGGAAGCACGGGGAGTGCCGTATCGACCTCGAGCAAAAGCAAGCGGACGGCAGCAGCGGCATCAGGGGCAGGGGCCGCCAGCCGCACATCGCCGCGGGCCATAAAGAAGAAGCGCACGTCTGTCTCTGCTGCTGCCGCTGCGGCTGCGGCTGCCGATGGAGACGCCACGTTTATCAACCCGACGCTGTTGACGTGGGTTGTCAGCGCCGGCGTGGTCGTTCTCGTGTCGGTGGTAGGGTTTGGCGCCGGCTTCGTGATCGGCCGCGAGGTGGGCCGCCAAGAGGCTGCATCGGCGGCGCTCTCGTCTTCGGGCAACGGCGGGCTCGGTGGGGGCACCGTGGTCGGCGCAGCAGGCAACGCGTCGGCTGCCTGCGGGTACGAAATCCTGCGGTCGTCCACTGGCAGCTCGCTGCGACGTTTCCAGTGGGGGACGGGCATGACGAAGAGTGTGATGGCGTGAGTATGTTTACGAACATTTTTTTGCATTTATGCCCCCGGTCTGTGCTGCGTTTTGGTTTATGAACCGTCAAGAATGACATGGTCGAACGGAAGTTTTCTTTTTTTTTTGGGTTCCCTTTTTTTTCACGTTTTCTTTCCTTTTCTTCTCCTCGCAGAAGCTACGGGACGGTGTATACCCGCTTGGAGGCGATTGAGTATTTAATATGGCAACTTGGTATTTGATGCTTCAGGTTAAGCAAATGATTTGATAAACAAAAAGGATGCCATTTCCATGCGTGTCTTGTCTGTATATGCATTTTGTGATGTTTCTGGGGTTTAGAAGCTTCACACGTCCCAGGAAAATAGCCCTTCCATACAACAAGAGAGAACCCGATCGAAAAAAAAAGAAGAAAAAATAAACAAAACAGCGCACCGCACCGTCTACTCGCAAACGACCTACGTCAACTCCAAATCACGACAGCGAACTCAGGTCCAGCGGCACCGTTGTGCCGCGCCCGGCCCGGTACCGCTTCACACCGCTTTGGAAGGCCCGCACCTTGGGCAGCTGGTCGTCGGAGATGAACCGCCACCGCGTGTCCTGCACAATGTAGCGCCCGCCGCCGCCGCCCGACCCCTGCGGCGACAGCGCCCCGGTACTGTTCGCGCCGCCCACTGCCGCCGACACCTTGCGCGTGGGCGACGGGCTGCCCGCGCCTGACCCATTTGGCATCAGCGTGTATGCCGACGGATCGAGCATCGACACGCGCATGGCCGGCGGAATCGAGCCGCCTCCGCCGACCGAGCCGCTGTGGCTGCGCTGCTGACTCGGCGGTGGCGGCGGTGGCGGCCCCAGCGCGTGGTGGTCGGACGCCGGTGCCGATGGCGGTGCTGACGGCGGTGGCGGCGGGCGAGAGGCCGGGCCGGGGGACAACATGGACGACACCGCCGGTGGCGGCGGCGGCGGCGGCGGCGGCGGCAACGGCGGCGGCAACGGCGGGGCCGAGGGGGGTGCTGAGGGAGGTGCTGGGGGGGGCGCCAAGGCGGGCGCCGGCGTGGAGGGAGGGGACGGCGTCGAATGCGACTGCTGCGACTGGCCCAGCGCCCGGATCATGGCCTGTGCCGCCAGACTCTGGCTGGCGCCGCCGCCGCCGCCGGCACCCGCTGACGAGGGGGAAGAAGCGGGTGGTGGAGGTGGCGGTGGTGGTGCGGGAGGAGGTGCTTGTGCACGGGCAGCTGGCGGAGGCGGTGGTGGTGGTGGTGGGGGGGGCGCCGCTGCTGGCGCCGGTGCAGAAGACGACGGTGGTGGCGGAGGTGGCGGAGGAGGAACGGGAGGTGCAGCTGGCGCGGCAGCAGCTGGCGCGGGCGGCACGGGGGGAGCGGCATTTCCTGGAACAGGAGGGGGTAAAGGCAAGTGTGTGGATGACACGGAGGCGGCCAAGCTGGACGAGGACTTCCTAAAGCCCGGCGGCGGTGGCGGCTTCTTCCCAATAGGCGGCGGTGGGCCTTTTCCGAGGGAGACAGACGCGACCGGCCGCGACGAGTCGCCGCCGGCGCCGCCGCGGGCACCAGACACTTTGCGCAGGTTGGCGATGGACGGCTGGAAGGAACTGCCGAGCGGGTTGGGCGGTGTGCTGGTGGGAGCGCTGGGCGCAGGCGCCGCTGGGCGGCCGGGCACCTTTGGGGGCGCACTGGCCGGGAGGCGAGGAGCCGATGAGACAGGAGGACGAGGGGTGGGCGGAGCGGCGGTTGGCGGCTTCGGGGCAGCTGCGGCGGAGCGGTGGTTTTCGGAGTCGGTCAGGTACGACGCATGCGAGTCGGCTGGTGACAGGTGGTCAGCAAAAAAAAAAAAAAAACCCCCCACGGCGGGCCACACAAGCAAGCAGGTCGACTCACCGCCCGTCTTGACGCCACCGCCGGTCTTGCGGAGCTTGGGCATGCCGCCGGCGAAGAGGCCGCCGAGTTGCGGTGGGCCGGCGCTATCCATGCCACCGCCGCTGCCGGGCTGATCGCTGTTGCTGCGGGGGCGGTTCCCGAGCGCAGGAGGAGCCAGACCACCCGGGACCGGGGGAGCACCGCCGAGCGGCGACGGACCAGGGCCGCCGGAGACCTTGCCGACAATGGGCGCCGAGCGGTCGTTGGTGACCGTCTTTTTGAGGCCACGTTTGCCGACGCCCTTGTTGATGTCGCCCAGGAAGGCAGCCTGAAGGCGTTAGCGATCGGCCTGCGCAGGTGCGGCAACCTAGCATACGATATTGTGGGAAGGACAGAAGGATGCTTACAGCTGCTGCTGGAGGCCGTGGTGCCGGCGCACCTCCCGGCGGTGGCGGCGGCGGCGGCGGCGGTGCACCGCCCATCTTGCCTGGAGGCGGCGGCGGTGGAGGTGGCGGCGGAGGCGGCATTGCTCCTGTCGGTGGCGTCGTCTAGGTGAAGGGAGAAACGCCGCCGATGCTCGAGAGAGTGTCGTGATGCTGTCGTCGAGACGGACCGGGGAAACGATGCTGACGGTGTATCGCGTGCCTGGTCAGAGGGAGGCAGAAAAGCGGTCGTCGGTGAGGCAGCTTTCCGGAGCACGGGCAGGAGAAAAACAAGGCGACGTCGACAGGCCGTCGTCTTGCGGTGAAGAGCCGATTTCTCGTTGCGGGCACGTATCACGGCGAGGGCGGGGGGAGGACGAAGCAGAGGAATCCGAGAAGAGCAAAATTTGGCCGGTGCGTGCCTGACGCACTCGAGGGAGATAGGCAGGAGACGCCACAGGCCAGGCAGGCGCGGCTTTACAGGGAGTGGGGCGCTGGTTTCGTCACTGCGAGGCGCTGTATTGGCCCGCCTGGAGCGGCTATGCAGGCACTGGCGCCCTAGCGGCCTTCCCCTCCTCCACTCGCCGGCAGCCATTCTGCGTCCGATGGATTTTTCGCCGACACCGACAACCACACAACACTCCTCAGTGGCTCAACCGGCCACCAAACACATGCACGCCATGTTTCGTCTGCAGGCCGGCTGCCGGGCACGACCACCACGGTTCTGGCAGGCTGTCGAGACCGCCACCGGCCGCGTGGCCCGGAGCGAGCCGGTGACGTGGCGGGCCGGGGTTCCGGCGGCGGCAGCGGCGGCAGCGGCGGCAGCGGCAGCAAGGAACGCACAACCGATGCACACATGTCGGAGGAGAATACGGATACCGAGTGCGGTTGCAGTTGCGGTGGCCGTCGCCGCCGACCGGCGCCGCGCCTTTGCGACGACAACAACAACCTCGAATCTGCCTGACCTCGACAAGGTTGTGGCACTCGTGGATGGTGCGCGCAACCGGCTGTTGACGCACCCGGCCATTCCGTCCGAGCAGGAGACGGCCACGGCGCTGCAGATCTGCGCCGAGGCCGCCGACCTTATCATGGACGCCGCTGTGCAGCCGCAGCTGAGCAGCATCGACCACCAGGCCGACACGGCGGCGTCGGCGCTGCTGACGCTGGACCGCGGCCGGGACACGCCATCATCGGCGGTGGCGGCGGCGGCGACGGCGGCGGCGGCGGCGGCGGCGGCGACGACGACAAACGCTTCTCCGTCTTCCGCTGTCCACCCAGCACGGCTGCGCAGCGTTGTTGCCCACATTTCGGACGCGGCCTACGCCATCGCGGACGAGCCGCGCGTGCAGATCACGCCGCGGCTGCTCGAGCAGTACGTGCACATCCAGGCGCGGCTGGGCCGCCCCGAGTCGCTGCCGCACGTGCTGCGGCTGTATGCGGCCAAACCAGTGGCACGGCCGGGGAACAGCAGCAGCAGCAGCAGCAGTAGTGCACTCGACAGCACCCCCAACGTGCGCTTTGCGCAGCAGAACGCGAACCTGCCGTCGCGCGCGGTGGCCGTGCCCGTGGCGGAGGCGGCGCTGGACGCGGCGCTGGCGGCCAAGAACCTGGACGCGGCGGTGGGCGTGGTCGAGTACACGTACGCGGCGCCGGCGTTTGTCCGGGCCAAGCTGCTGCGCAAGGGCCTGCTGCCGGCGTTTGTGGTGGTGGGCGTGCCGCTGGCGACGTACCTGCTGGCGCAGCAGCTGGCGGCGTACCAGAACACCATGGAGCCGCAGGCGGCGACGGGCGTGGCGTTTGTGGCGATCCTGGCGTACATTGGCTTCACGGGCATGCTCGGCTTCGTCGCCAACGCGACGGCCAACGACCAGATGCGGCGCGTCACGTGGGCACAGGGCACGGCGCTGCGCGAGCGCTGGCTGCGCGAGGACGAGCGCGCCGCGCTGGACAGGGTCGCCTGCGCCTTTGGCTTCTCCGAGACCGGCCGCTTCGGCGAGGAGGAGGGCTCCGAGTTCCACGCGCTGCGCGAGTATATTATGCGCAAGGGCATGCTGCTGGACGCGGTCGAGCTCATGGAGGGGATGAGTTCATGAGTTCATGAGCGAGCGCTGTTGTTGTTGTATCTTATCTTACCATGGCCAGTTTCCACAAAATATCCTGTTCTTGCTGTCCTGTCTTATCTACCGCTCGATTTTGCCCGCCCGCCCGACCTGGAAGATCTCGCCCGTCGGCTTGTCCGTGCTGCGCAGCACCGGCCACGAGCTGACCGCGGCCTTGACCAGCGTCAGCTCCAGCTTGGTGCCCAGGATCGCGTACTTGGACTTGGCCGGGTCGATCGCGCCGTACAGCGGCACCTGCTGCCGGAACCGCTTGCGCACGGGGCTGTCGGTCGTCGGCAGGTCCAGGTCGACGGCGCGGCTCGCGAAGCTGACGACCGCCTGGCTCTTGTCGATCTTCTTGAGGAAGAACGACGCCGTCAGCGACGTGGCCGACTGGTAAAAGTCGAAGCGGACCGTGTCGAGGAGCTCTTCGTCGGCCTCGTCCTCGGCCCCGACCCCGTCGGCTGCCGCCGCCGTCTTCGTCTGCTTCTTCTTCTTCTTCCCTCCGCTGCCCACAAACAGATGCCGGCCCTTGGTCCGGCAGCCCTCGAGCTTGAGGAACTGGTCAAACTCCAGCACCCGCCGCTTGCAGCAGCTGTAGCCCTTGCTGCCCTCGTGGAACACGGGCGCCCCCGGGTGGTGCACGCACGACTCGCCGTCGCGCGACGCGCCCGCCTCGTACGTCGCCCCGCACCCGCGGCGCCGGCACACGCGGCCGTCGGGGATCGCCAGCTCCGCGTCGTCCTCCTCCGACTCGACGGCCGCCAGAGGTTCCGCCGCCGGGGCGACGGCTGCTGTTGCTGCCGGTGCCTCGTCCCGTGCTGGTCTCCGCGGCACCGCGGGGCCCACGACGGACAGGCCGTCGATCTCGATCGCGTCGCCGGGCTGCTGCTTCTTCTCGATCTTGGGCGGGAGGTCGGTCGTGCTGTGCTTTCCGGCCGTGCACGGCCCAATCTCCATGAACTCCTCAAAGGTGAGCACACGCGGCTTGCAGCAGGACCAGCCTGGTCTGTCAGCAGTGGTGTTCTGGCAAACGGGCCGAATGCTTCTCTCTTCTTCTCTCTTCTCCCTGACTCACCCTTCTGCCCCTCGTGGAAGACAGGCGGCCCCGGGTGGTAGTGGCAGTCCTCCTCCGGGTCACTGAAGGTCTTGCCGCAGCCCTGGTGAACACACTTAAAGGCCATGGTGGGCAAATTGACCAGGATGTTTTCTTGGCTTTTTTACGTCGAGGGCAAGTCTGGTCCAAAAGAACGAATGGGATATTTCGTACAGCAGTCGCGGCAAGACAGATCAACCGGGGAGCGGCAAATCAAAAAAACCCAGAGCTTTAGCAGTCGTGAACCCGGCGCCGTTCTTCTATTTCGCAGGCCTAAGCTGGGAGGGTCCGTCTTGTGTTCGGGAAGATTCTATTGCGATTGTACACCTTTTTTGCGTCTGTATTTTCGCGGTAATCGCGGTCACGTGCTTTTGTCACATGATCATCGAATTGCCGTCTTGCAACGAGAAAGACTATTCCATCTTGTGTCTCACATCCTCCTTTCGAATTGTGGCATTTCTACTTGCAGTAGAAGGATCTCGCCCGACGTATCTGAAGGACCAGGGTGCTGCGTTGTGCTGGTGTTTTACAGCCACAGCTTGTATGTAGGAAGAAACTGGCAGGCTGGACGGACGATAACGGAAGACAGAAAGAAGAATTTTTTTTAAAAAGAAAAAATCAAAGTGAAATCAAAGTGAAATCAAAGAACAGCCGGAGATGGATTTACTGTTGTGCATACTCCGTACTGACAAGAAGTGGCCTTATACTCAGTCAGGAGAAGCAGACCACCTTGCCGCTTTCGGATTTCTTCGATTTTCTTGCAACTCTGCATCTGCAGACGTCGGATTCGTTCACCGGCCTTCAGCATGCGTCCCGCTGCACGCCTGTTGCAGCACGCCTGCCGCATCACCCTCTTCACGCGCCCCAACTGCGGGCTCTGCCTGCGCGCCAAGTCGGCCCTGTCCCATGTGTGGGACGCCCGTCCGTTTGAGTTCCGCGAGATTGACGTTGTCGACCCAGCCGCCCAGGCCTGGCGCAACCTCTACGATTTGGACGTGCCCGTGGTTCGTTGTGCCTCTCAGGATGCCTGTTCTTTCCGCTGCCGAGCTGACCCTATTCAGATCCACGTTAGCAAGGCGTCTGGCTCCGAGGAAGATCCCAAGCTGGCTTCCCGCGCCCTCAAGCTCATGCACCAATTCGACCCCGAGGAGGTGCATGCGAAGATGGACGAGGCCGAAAAGGCAAAATAACCTAAAAAAACCCCCCCCGAAATATACCAAAAGAAATGATGAATGACAGACACATGGACATATGAGAATTTACGTACCGCCTGCACTCAACCGCTGGAGAACTCGCTGTAGTCGCCGTGGCTAGTGGGGCAACGTGCCACAGCTCGGATAGCCCGCATCGCAAACCAGTGTTTTTTTCCCCTTCCACGTCCCTGCCGATTCCCCCGCGCCCAGACCCGACCGAGGGCCGATCCACGAAAGAACAGAGCGATTGCCGACATCTTACCGTCCTGTTATCCCGGTCCGTTTACTTGCCGATAGGCCTTTGTTTCGTCTGGTTCTTCGTTCGTTCCGGAGAGAGCAGCGTGGTCGGCCACCGAGGCCATCAACGGCACCATGGCCGCCCTCTTGAACAGCTATGTCGACAGTATGTCTACCTGCGCTCCCTTGTTTCTGCTCTGTCCTTCAATGTGCTGACGCTCGCCCACAGAAAAGGTCCTTGTCCTCACGGTCGACTCGCGAATCCTTGTCGGCACGCTGACCTGCATCGACAACATGACCAACTTGGTCAGACAGGCCCCTCTCTCAGTTCATTCGCATGCCTCGCTCTCTCCTGCGCCCTTGCTGACATTCCACCTCTAGGTTCTCCAAGACACCATCGAGCGCGTGATCAACACCCCCGACGACGACGAGCCGTCGACCGAGGTGCCCCTGGGCCTGTACATTGTACGCGGCGACAACGTGTGCAGTGTGGGCTTGCTGGACGAAAAGCTGGACGCGTCTATAGACTGGACAAAAGTCAAGGGCAGTGTCATTGGCACGACAAAGCACATATGAGGGAAGAGAACGTCTCGTCTCTGGCCTGGCGGGACAAACGCGGCTAGCTCTCCACGCCCCCACGGGCAGATCGAGCTGGGGACAGTAGTGGCAAACCCCCCCCCGAGAGACTACGTCGACCCCTAGGCAGACCCGCGGTAGAGGGGTCTCGGAGTCGACCATTCGGCGGGTGACCTTGCTCCCGCATGTTCCTGGCTCTCGCCCGACTTGGAAGTCCTTCTGCATGCGACTGGGCAGACAGGTAGTCAGTCGACTTGGGCAACTCGGGCCAGGGCCAGATGGACGCTTCAGATGGCCGCGGGGGGTTGCCAGCCGTCTACCGCGACGAAAAGAATCCGACGGGGGAGATACCCAGTACATATCCTCGAAAAAGATAGCCAGGAAACAGGAAATGGAAATACAAATGCATCGAATTACAGAGCAGTCCGATATAAAAGGACCACTCTTCTTGTTTTCTAGAACAAAAGAATAACCAAACACTACTCGAAAATCTTCCGCATCAGGTACTCGGCAAACGCGTCGTGGCCCGGCGTGCCCACTATCCGGTTGATGCGGTTGCCCTTCTTTGCACTGAGCCAACCCATGGTGTCGCCAGGCACCTCGCCGTCGTCGGCCGCCACTTCTGCTCCGCCCTCGGCAGCAGTGCCGTCACCCGCCTGACTGTACCCCCGCCGGTCCACCACGTGCATGCCCCGGGTCCACTGGCCCGTCGTCTCGACACGGATGTCCTCGAGCTTGGGCACGGGCCGCCACAGCGGGTCGTCGCGCAGCAGCATGTACCAGATGCACAGCGGGTCGTGCAGCGGCAGGCCCAGCTCGCCGCCGTCGCCCACCATGGACTCGATCTTGCGGAACGTGCCGACCATGAACGTCTTGACCCAGCGCGCCAGCGGGCTTCCCGCCTTCTCGGCAGGCGTGATGCGCTCGAGGAAGTAGTCTTCGTTGAGCATATGCGGCGTCGTGACGTCAAGCGGGAACAGCGTCAGCGGCAGGGGCCGCGGCAGAGGCGGCGCCCCGTCAGCCGTGTAATTGGCCGGCAGCACCGACTTGCCCTGCAGCACGGGCGGCATCGTGGACGACGGCATCGGCGATGTGAGCGCGTACACGCGCGCCGCAGCCACAGCATCCGCGTAGCAGTTGAACTCGGCGACCGGCGTAATGTTGCCCTCCAGCGTGATCGAGCCGCCCATGACGACGAGCTCCTTGACGCGCAGAAATGCGACCGGGTCCTCGGCTGCGGCCAGCGCCACGTTGGTCAGCGGGCCAATGGCCACAATCGTGACCGTGTCGGCCGGCTCCTCGCGGAGAATGCGCAGCATTTCTTTGTGCGCCACCGTCGTCGACGGCCGGAAATAGGGCGTGGCCGCATCGTTGCCACCGTCCTCGGCGAAAAGGCGCTTCCAGGTTTCGGCCGGCGTAAGGTCCGGGTGCTTTCTGTGTCAGCAGGGAGCTGATTTAGTCATTGCAATCTCCTCCTGGAGACACCTACCGCATCGTGGACTCCATGTAAGCCATCCGCGCCATCTGTGCCAAGCGTGCCAAGCAGGTTAGCGAAAACGCGGAAGGACACGCCCAGGCCTGGGACCAAACGCACGGTAGTAGTCAGCCATGAGCAGCTCATCTTCCAGGGGATGCTCAGCGCCGATGGAAACGATGGGTTTGTACGTCCTGAGGGCACCGAAGCCCGCGATGCCCGACCGGTTCGTTTCCGCCCGCCAGGCCATTTCCTTTTCCAGGACATGGAACATGGCCACGACATTTCGCAGACATCTTTCCCACAGTTAGAAAATGAAAAATGAAAAAAACGGCACGATATACACCTATCCGCGACTCGCCAAGCAAGATACCCTACCTGTCCAGCGGAACATTGCCATAGGTCACAGACACCATCAGCACCTCGAGCTCTTCCGGAGTGGCACTGAGAGCCAGAAGCATAGCCAGCGTGTCGTCCACGCCTGCACCGAGTGGTCAGCAACCAGAACTTAAAAGAGCGAACACCAGGTCCTATGGGCCGCCACCCCGCACTGACCTGGATCCGTGTCGATGATGATGCGGTTCTTGGGCGCCATGGCGAAGGATCAAGACGTATCCAGATCAAAGCAGACAATACAATAAATCGAGAACGCAGCCAAACCGATAAACAAAGAAACGAAGGCGCATCCAAGAACTGCCCACACAGCACGATATGGTAATACTATCAGCCTGCCCGCCCACGATGCTATCCGATAGCAACTTGTCTCTGTCGGTGAATAAGAAGTTACTAATCGCGTGGAGTTTACGAGAAAAAAAGGAGAAGTGCAGCAGGCCTTATTCAGCCAATACGAGTACGAAGTCTCTCGATGACGCCGACCTGTGAAAGGTCCCTTTTTGTACCCGATTCGCAAGAGTGATAGTGGACGCATAGATGCTGCGGGAGCAGACTCGATGTTCGGGATAGTTGCTCTGCCGTGGCAGAGATTAGTTGTGCGCCCAGCCGCAGTTTTAAATATGGCGGCAATCAAAGAGGAGTAGGAGTAAGATACGAGGCTGGAGTACATTGTACTTGGGGATGGGGCGGCAGCGCCGCACTCGCAGAGACTATTTCAAAGTACCGGAGACTCGCGCTACGCATGGCCGGAGCTCCTTCTAAAACGAGCGTCTTCTTAACAATCTGTCCAGAACAAACACCACATCCAGCTGCCCTTTCCTTATTCGCTGCATCTCTGCGGAACGTGGTCGAATTTCGCACCATTCTCGCGTTTCATTATTCTCGTCTGCTCCTTCCTCTTTCACCACGCATCGCCTCTCCCTTTCCTTCTTCGTCTTCCCTCAACGGCCGTTTCTCCCTCTCTCCCCTTTCCATCACCACTAACCCCAAACCGGACGGACTCCTTACTCGTGTCTTACCTTTGTCCCCTTACTTCGCCATACTGCGCTTTCCCTTTTCTACTGTCTTCTCTACTTCCCACATTTCCCTTTGCTTCATTCGATCAAACTCGGTGCTTCGAGACAATCAGGTTCATTGCCTCTTCTCCAGGCTTGGCAGAGAGGTCTTTACCGGAGTACTTCTCCTATCTCTCTCGTTGTCTTCTGTCGTGCCACCGTCGTCGTCCTGTACGTTTCCACCTCACATCTGCCGCCTTGCAGAGTACAGCCCTTCACATACACCCTTCCGCCCCTTACTCCCCCCTTCTTTTCGCCCTTTCTAACATCTGTCGGAACTTTAGACACGCTTGACCCTGTTGTCTCATCTCCAACATCCGTGCGTTTCGTTTACGCTACGCAGTGATCCAGCTTTCCGGGAATCCAATCCATCAACCTGGGTCCCTATCGATCAATCAATCTACATCAATCAAACCAAACGGCTGCCAACATCTAACGAGCATCGGATTCGGCCCGTCACCATTCGTTCGGCGACAAAATCACTCAACCCCCCCCCCCCCCCCCCCCCCAAAAAAAAAAAGACNCCCCCCCCCCTCCCCCCCCCTCAGGCAACACACCAACCTCCTTTCATCATGGGAGTCTCTATGTCCACTTTGTACGGCTGGGTCGCCATCGTCGTTCTTTCAGGTGCTTACGGCTATCGCGAATGGGGCCGACACAATGCGAGGCGCCAGGTTGCAGCACAGCGGGTAGTTGCACAGCGGCCTAGTCGGCAGGAGCGCGAGCGCCAGAATGCGCCGACGCGGAAAGAGCCAAAAGAAAACAAAGTCCGGCGAGTGGCTCGGCCAGACAATGCTGCCGCGGCGAACTCCACCGCACGGGTTACCGGAGCCGTTTCGACGCCGTCAATGACGTATGTCGATAGCACTGACGACGACAAGGACGAGGCCGCAAGCAACCGCGAGTTTGCACGCCAGCTAGCCAGCGTGAAGCAAGGCACCAAGATCACCTCCAAGACGAAGACCGAGACGAGGCAGAAGAGTGTCAAGCAGTCCCGTGTCGAGGAGCGCCCTCTCCACAGCGACAATGGCGCTGCCTCGGCCACGTCCCCGCCATCTTCAACGGCCGGTATTGACGCCGACGACGACCGGTCCTCTGTCGCGTCACCGCTTCTCAATGCCACCGAGGCCGGACAGGTGGATGATATGCTCGAGAAGAAATCGCCCGGGCCATCGGTGCTTCGGTTGACAGGCACCGAAGAGGCAAAGCCGGCATCTCAAAAGAAAGCAAAGGCATCGCCGCAGCCAGCTGAGACGAAGAAACAGCGCCAAAACCGCCAAAAGGCCGAGCTGGCAAAGATTGAACGGGAAGAGGCTGAGAAGGAGCGTAAGCTGAAGCTGGAGGCGCAGCGCCGGTTGGCACGGCAGGCTGAGGGACGGGCTGCCAAGGATGGCTCTGTTTTTATGGCTGCACAGGCCAAGCAGTCCAATGCCTGGACGAGCAATGGCACCGCCAACGGCAAGCCCACTGATGGCTTGAATTCTGTGGTGCCTCTGGACACCTTTGAGACAAACTTTTTGCCGACCAACGGATCCAAGTCGTCGGTCCAATCCTACGACAAGAACGACGACTGGTTGTCTTCCCTTCCCTCCGAAGAGGAGCAGATGGAGATGCTAAAGCAGGAGACCGATACCTGGAATACGGTGACAAGCAAGACGCGCAAGGCCAAGGCCAAAGTCGCTACCGTGGACACGACATCCTCGGTGGACGTGGCGAGCACGACTACCGCCACAGCAGCTCCAAAGACGGTGGAGGGCACAGCAGCAAAGGACGTGAAACGACTGACGAAAACGCCAACAGCATCAGCCTTTGCGGCCCTCAGCACCACTGCCGATGACGAGGAGGAGTGGGATGTGTAAATACCATCAATGGGCACGACAAAATAACCTTTACTCGGTGCCTATAACAGCTTCCGGCCGACACCAAACAACGAACGCGGCACGAACGACATTTTTTGTCGGTGTGATTTTTTTTTTTTCTTTTCTATTCTTGTGTATACTACCATGCCCAAATCGAGGTAAGACCGATAGCAATGTTGCTATCGTGGCCCTCAGCTTTCAAAATCGGGATTTATTGAATGAAAAGAGTTGCAGGGGTTTTAGCAACGCGGAGGAACACCAGCCATTCCTTTCGGATTCTCTTTAGTTACTCATGTTTTTATTTTTATTTTTGTCGTTACTATTTTCCATTTCTTGTGCTGTTTTGTTTTACGTATTTGTTTGGTCAAGCATCAGGGCCCTGTATCATCTACAGAGGACAGGCCAGACAGCGAGCTATGCCGCAGACTGAAATACCACGTCGAGGGCGATTCGTCCATTCTTGCTTTCACTTGTCATGCAAGCGGGAACGTAGTGTGCAACCATCCTGCCGATATCTTGCATACATTCCCGCAGGCCACGTTTATGACGGCAGGCAGTCGCATGAAGCAATAAATTGACTGGCTTCTGCTGCGTTGTAAGATACCCAGCGATACTATAATAAGAGTAAAACACGATTTGCAGATCGGCAGAACAGGGGTCCTTGGAGAAAAGGGGAGACTCGCATGGATAATTAAAACAGTCTTGTATTGTTTCTAAGTATCTTACTGTGTCGCTTCATGATTATGAACGAAAAACCAAGCCTTTTCTTTTTGGCAGAGTGAAGGCAATCCGTCGTATGTAATGTAGGCTCCCTGCCAGGTATGGAAGAAAGAAGATTGCCTCCTGGAACCTCCGAGGCTTCTCTTTAGCGAACACCGTAAATTAGCCCGGGGTAGCCTGTTTCTGTCTCTAGTGCCCGCGGACAGACGCTAGACACCCTGGGAGCCATGCTACTCGTCAGATTTTCTTTGTTTTTCTGTTCCGGTTGAATTCCTCTTTCTGTTGGCGATTCTTTAACAACTCTGCTCCATAGACCGAAAGGCTCGCCTGGTAGAGAATGGAAGTGGGTATGCAGCACAGACGATAGCTACGCCCACAGCTATGCCTCTGAGCTATTTTCCGAGACTCGGTAAAATAGAGCAAATGATGGAGAGCCACTGTTAGGCAGAATGGCTCTTCCACCAAAGAGCACCGGTCGCGTGTTCCCCCGCCTGCGGATAAGATTCAGAAAAAGCGCAGGGCAGTTTCCGTTCTGGGCGAATTCTTCGCGCCGCATAGCTGCCCCTACGCTAGCGAGCGTGCGTCGCACCCTGGGGACCAACTCCACAAAGAGACTGGCCTCGCACTAAGATCCTCCCCTCCTTCTTCCCTCATTTCACCCATCCTCCTTTGCGGATGATGCCCAGTTGATCTTCGGACAACGGGATTCGACCAATTCTTCTCCTTCCGTCCCTCCATCCACACTCTTTGTCTACGCCCCCTTCGACGACGCGGGTTTCGTCGATCGACACACTTCTTCTTGCTTCTCCTACTCTTGTTTCACCCTCGCTCGTCTCTCCGCCTCCTTTCCCTTTTGTACCTGGTCATCCCTTGTCATCTTTGCAGAAACAACCAAAACAGCCAACCTTCGTTACATTCTTCACACCTAAAACAAACCACATCTCTAAGCCACGGTTTCTGCCTTTTCATTTTGATGGGTTCTGTTGCCAAGACACGCGCTGTGTTTCTTTGATTTGGTCCGAGAAGCCGGTGGTATTCCGCAAACAGCTCCCTCGGACTCGACAAAGAAAGAGGAAAACGGACACACCCTACAAAGAGCTGACGGCCCCCCCCCCAAAAAAGGCAGCAGCCGCCTGGAACCTACTAGGCACGGAATTGTCCGTGTTTCTCACTCGATCCCGTATCGCCTCCTTCCATTCCACCCTAACCATACGACCGCGACGTGCCACCAAACAGACCATCTCGATCCTTCCACCCCGAGAGCACCCAAATCCTTGCATCCATTCGTGCACACGACGCCATCTTCTCACACGACGCAACCGACTAGTTGCAGTCGGCGTGACAATATCCGGGCAGGGGGGGGTTGAGAAATAGTGGAAGGTGGACGGAGATTCCGAAAAGCACAACAGTCGCGACGATGTCGTTTCCCGTGGCCGTTCAGTCGGCTATCTTCTACATCATAGCCTGCACGCCGTGTACGTCTGCACGGGGCCGCTATCGTGCAAAAAAGAAGTTTGAGAAGGAACGCAAGGAACGCGCCGCTCTCGAAGAGGAACAGCCACATCTGTACCGCCACCCAAGTCCCTTCAGTATGAATCCATACTGGACCGAAGAGATCATGATGGGCCCAAGCTTGCCGAAAAAGGGCCGTGGCAACAAACCCCAGAGTCAACATAAGCTCGTTAGTGCTGGTGGAGACAGCAGCGCGGCGACACAAAGCAGTCTTGCGTTTAGCAACCAAGGGACCTCTGCACCAAACACTGCTGTGGGGGAGAGCTCGGCGGCTACAGCGCCACCGGCGGCTACAGCAGCACCATCCACACAAGCGAAACCAGGAGCACCTCCGCCGTCTCGAAAAGGCAATGCCCCTGCCAACGCGGCCTCTGCCAAAACGACAATAGCAGCGGCAGCAGCACATCCGACGCCAAGCCCGACACTCATTCCTGACGATGCTCGTAGTATGAGCTTTCTCGAGAGGACCGCCACGGCAGCAACAAGCATTGATGGCTGGAACCACAAGCGATACCAGCGTGAGGACGAGGAGCTTTGGGGCACGGAGCCATCTAGGACGCACAAGTTTATGGACGCTATTGTTAAGGCCGGTTCGTCGGCTGGTCGTCTCCTAGAAAGCACACTCGTCGGAAAGGAGCGGGGTGTGACGGAAGACGACCGTGCCCGCTTCTACGCGCCCACAATGATCTACCCCCCCGTTAATGAGTATCACCCACCTGTGGTCTCCAACAAACCGACGGGCAAGGGGGCTTTGCTGTGGATGTTGCAGCCGCCACCGCCGGCCAAGGTCATGGAGGGAAAGGTTCCTGTGAGCCGTAGCGGGAGCGTCACGAGTTCTCTCAACGCCAAGGGTGCCGGGAGGCGGCGGACCGTTGGTGCAGAGTCGGATGTGTCTCTGTCACGGCGCATGGCACGAGAAGCAAGGCTGCGTCAAGGCGAGCCGGGTGCCGGCGGCATGGCCAGTAGCAATGGCATCAAGCTTTCGTCACACTCGTCGACGGAAGAACTGACCGTCCGCGGCGTTTCACGTCGGTCAGCGGGAGCCGGTGGTGACTCGCGCCCGAAGAGCCGACGGAACAACAGCCACCAGGCAATGCGAAATCGGAGCGATAGTCTCGCTTCGTCGTTTGATGATGCTGGCTGGTCGTCGGACGAGCATCCGGGCACGCTCAAAACCCGCTGGCGATTCCCCGCGGCAGTTCCGGCAGCCGTTGCTGAAGGCTCTTTTATCGGGGAAGAGTACGGTTCGAACCGCCTAGCCAACGCCGAAAACAGACAATCTGCGGTTGCACAAAGCCAAGGCGCAGCACAGGCACCACAATCCCGCACGCAGCGGGCCAAGCTGGAGACAATCCTCAGCACCGGCGTGGTCAGCAAGGTGCCCGAGGAGGAGTCGTCGAGTTCGGTGCAGGCGAGCTCCAGCCAAGCGAGCAAGGCCATGGGCAAGGAGAACACACGCATGGCCAGCGCCTCGATGGACAGCGGCCTTGCGCTTACATCCTAGTTGGACAACACGGTCCAGAAGGGGGCCGTTGTTGCCCCCGCCGCCTACCGAGCCGCCAACCGAGCCGCCGATCGACACGGGCTTCCGCCCCGACGTACGCGGCTCTTCCTCAACGGCTTCTAGCAGTGGCAGGAAGGGCGGTTCCTGGGCATGTATCGGTGGATCGGCAGCAGCAAGCTCCTATCGATCTCCTATGTTTCTCTGCTTTTTGTTTACTACAGTTTGGTTTCGGTCCTTGCGTGGCGTTCGCAGCCGGCCACGCATCCTCATGACATTGCATTCTTTCCTTGACGGCGTTGTTGGAGGTTTTGGTATGTTTCTCAAGGAGGGGCGTTTCTGGTTTTGGGAGTCTTTGGTCTTTCCCTTCCTTCTTTTCCTACTCTTTACATCCTTACGCTCTTTATTATACTTGAAAAGTTCCATTGTAGTCAAAGAACCAAAAGCTGTGTCCGTTCTTTGTCTTGACTTGGACTCGGCTTATCGGATTCCGACCTCGGCCGATAAGCTGCCCCGACGCCTCGCCACGTCACGAAATGCACTACACCCGGATCTTACAGAACCTCGTGCGCGCCTCTTCCCCGCCAATGTTTTATACGGCGGTTGGTTGCTTGATTCCCTGATTCCCTGATTGCTTTCCGAGATCTGCATCCCAAGGCGCATTGATCCGGCCACACAATGGGTTCCGTCGCCGACCACCCGGACGAGTTTGTTGTCCTCGTCACTGGCTACGGGGTGGGTTTCCGCTTCTTGTCTTTTGCGAGCCTGTGCCTGTGCCTGTGCCTGTGCCTGTGCATGTGCCTGTGCCTGATCTTGTCTGACCTGAATTCTGCAGCCATTCCGAGCCGAGTACCCGCAAAACCCATCATGGGAAATCGCCCGTGACTTGCCGGCCTACCTTCCGCCGGCGGCAGAAGAACGGGCAGCGGCGGCAGAAGCCACCGGCGGGCGCGTCACGCTGCCGCCGGTGCGCATTGTCGTGTATCCGGAGGCGATCCGGGTTTCCTATGCGACGGTGCGCAGGCTGGTGCCGCGGCTATGGGGCGATGAGCCGGACGGCGAAGGGTGGCAGCCCCCGCCCCGCGTCGACCTGGTGCTGCACATCGGCATGGCCGGCCCGCGGCTGCACTATTCGCTGGAGCGGGTCGGGCGCCGTGACGGGTACCTGCTGCCGGACGTGGACGGCGCCTTTGTGCGGGACCTGGACGACGAGGCGAAGAAGGGTGGCGCGCCCGGGGTGTGGGACGGCATGCCGGCCGCGCTCGAGACGCATGTCGACCTGGACGATGTGCTGCAGCGGTGGCGGGCGTCTGCGGGCGAGGGGCAGCCGGACGTGCGCATCTCGTTCGATGCAGGGCGGTACATGTGCGACTTTACGTACTTTTCGTCGCTGGCGCACCTGTACAAGCGGGAGAAGGCCGGGAAAGAGAACGACAAGGACACCGACAACCGCCGCCGCGTGGTCTTTATGCACGTGCCGGCGTCGGCGGCGCCGGAGCGCATCGCCTTGGGCCGGGCGTTGGTGCTGGGTCTGATCCGGTCGCTGGCGGAGACGGAGGTGGCGCGCGCACGACAGGGAGGCGCTGTGGCAAAGGCGGCGTCTGCCATGGAGGCAGCAACGGCCACGCCGTTCGGCACAGATGCAGATGTTGCGACGGGAAAATGGTACCGAGAATAAGCTGATGGTTCTGGTTTATGATGCATGAGTTGGCTATACATTATTGATTCTTTCTGTCTTGGAAGATTTTTTTTTTCGATAATGCTATTAGTGTTGATTCTGATTCCATGTGTCTCTTTTACTTCATGGAGATCTGCTGTTTGTTCTATTCTATAACGTATCTACTGTCATGCAGCCGTGATTCAAAAAGACACACGATGGTACTGGTTTGGCCACCGGACCGACACACCCAGCTCGTGTGCCGCGCGCAGCACAAACTCGGGCTCGAGCAGAAAGTGGCGGCCGACAAAGGTGAGGTCGGCCTCGGGGACGCGGCCGCTGCCGCCCTTGTCGGTGCCGATGCCGCCGACCTGGGTGGCCTCGAGCGCGCGTGTGGCGCTGTTGATGAAGCCCGGGTAGCCAATGCGCAGGGTCTCGGGGGCGATGCCGGCTGCGCGGACGGCCTTGCGGATGGCGATGAAAAGGTCGCAGTGCAGGTACTCGTTGGAGAAGTCCGCGTTGGGCTTTTCGTTGTTGCCGGACGAGCTGACGTCGAGCACGTCGATGCCAACAGAGGGCAGCAGCTTGGCGAGGCGGATGGAGTCGTCGACGGTCCATGACTCGTCGACGACGCCGGTCATCCACTCGCTGCCGGAGATGCGCAGGAACAGCGGCATGGACTCGGGGATGACGGCGCGGACGGCGCGCGCGACGTCGAGCACGAGACGCGTGCGGTTCTCGAAGCTGCCGCCGTACTCGTCGGTGCGTTTCTGAGGAGGAGGGGGGGAGGGTTAGATTCGATTGCAAACCAAGGAACCGTCCGATGACGGGAGGAGAAAGTACACACGTTCGTAACCGGCGACAGAAACTCGTTCAGTAAGTAACCGTGGGCGGCGTGGATCTCAATGACGTCTATGCCGGCGGCGACAGAGCGCTTGGCGGCACTGACAAAGCTGCTGATGTAGCTCTGGATGTCGTCCTTGGTCATGGCCAGGGGTGTGGTCCAGTGCGGCGCAAAGGGAATTGCCGACGGCGCCCACACGTTGTCAGGCCAGCCACCGCCGGCAGCGTCGACGATCTCGTGCTGGCCACGCGGGCCGCGCTCCATCCACGGCGGGCGCGCGCTGGCTTTGCGGCCGGCGTGGGCCAGCTGGATGCCGATCTTCTGGCCCTGGCTGTGCACAAAGTCGGCGATGCGCTTGAGCGGCGCGATCTGGCTGTCCTTCCATAGGCCCGAGTCATGGGGTGTGATGCGCCCGTTGGGCGTGACGGCCGTGGCCTCAACAAAGGTCAGCGCCGCGCCGCGCAGCGCAAACTGGCCCAGGTGCGTCAGGTGGAAGTCGGTCAAGTGGCCGTCGTCGGCCGAGTACATGCACATGGGCGACACCACGAAGCGGTTCTGCAGCGTCACGCCGCGGATCGTCAGCGGCGTGTACAGCGTCGGCACGTTGGCGTCCGGGCCCGGCGCACTGCTATCGCGGCTGCTGACGGTTGCCGTGCCAACCGCGGGGATCTGGGCCGGCGTGTAGTAGGGCACATTGGGCGCGGGTTTGCTGATGGTCTTGAACCCGCGCGTGGTGGTGAACGTCTCAGGTTCGGGGGAACTCATGGTGGCGGTGCGGGGAGAGGCAGGCCGGAGGGGTGGTTTCAGCAAGTCGGGGAGGGAGGGGGGTGGGTTGGAAGTGGCAAGGGCGGGAAAGGGTGCGGTCCACGAGGCTGCTTTTATAGACAGACACGCGGGGTTCGCACGAACGGGACGTAAAAGATTGGCGTCCGCAGAGATCTTTCGAACAACGGAGGGAATCGCCCCACTTTTATGGCACTCACTCTTCTTCTTACCAAGTATCTTGCGTTGCTTCCTCGGCTACGTCCCTAGAGACGATTCTAGGGACTCTCCTTCCCTTCATTCTAACGCGTTGTTGCCGTGTCTTTTTTTTTCTTTTTCGCTTCATTCCCAGCCTCTTTCCCGGTGTATACAGACTCGCTGTCCGGTCGCTTCGGATACGTAGATTCAACGCACTCCACTTTCCCTCGTTTTGTGATCGGCCATGATCGGCTTTAGCGGGTCGCCGGGCCCGAGCATTACAAATCGGCCGGCCGCGCAAACATTTCTACTCTGTTGTTGCCTTCGTCGTCATAATCGTTTTTTCTTCGGTCCGTTTGAACGAGAATTTTCTTTCCATTTGTCAGGTAAATGCGGCTCCGACTCCTGTAAGATACTGCACCGGGTCGCCGGCTCTGATGGCGGGATTTCCCAAATACGCGTACGGCCGGTTGGAAATGTGCGGCTGATGCGAGCGCCTTTTCAAACGGCTTGATTCGGTTGCTGGTCATCTATCTTACCATCGTCCATCCTCGTGACTGGAACGGCCTGTTGGCGCTTCCACGCTCCGTGCCGCCTGCTCGACGCCACCGGCGCTTCCACGACTCGCACCTGCCTGCCAACTTGACGCCGTCTGCCTCCTGCCTCTGGGTGCTGCCTCCGTATGCTTCGTGTGCCTCGTGTTCGAAAATAGGAGGCACAGCCCCCTGTACAAGTAATCCGGCCCCTCCCAAGGGGATTGCGTGCTATCTGGGGTCATGGCGGTCGCTGAGGCTAGCTATCTGAAAAAAAGAAGGCCCCGGTTTTGGAGAACCGGAGGCGAGAACGGCCGGTTTCCGCACTTCTTCAAACACTGGGCCCCACATGGTCAAACCCAAAATCCATCTGGAGCAGCACCTCACAGCACCTCCTGCATGAAGAAGAGGTCTGTGCCGCTGCCCCCGACAACGGCCAGAGCTCCGCACCCTGGCCCCGAGCCCGCCAGTTCCTCCTGTTTCTCACGAGATCCCGGCACGGCAGCGCTCGGCCGCGGCGGTTTCGAAACGAAACGGCTTGGTCGAAATGAGGCAGGAGGATAGGAATGTGTCGAAGCTTGGACAGAAACAAGTCAGCAGTTCAAGGGGCAAAGGAGCGAGGACGAAGCCAAGGAAGGCTGCGATGCAGGGCGGCAGGACGGCAGTGCGACTGAGCGCACCAGCAGTGTCTCGATGCTACCGATATTCGCTGCTCAACCGAGCTCAGGCGAGCTCAAAGCGAACCGAGAGAAAGGGCAGAACCGCCCGGGCATTCTCCGTCGTGCTCAGTTCCCTCGGCACAAGTTTGTTTGTTCCCCTGCCACGCGGGCACAACGTGTCGTAAGATTCTTCTTACTCGCGCGAGTAGCAGCCCCTTGCGCTGCCGCCAACGACAGGGGCGCGACCCCGTTTCTGGTCGCCAAGGCTGCCCTGGTCAAACCCCTCCTCGCGTGCACGGAGCTCTGGGCTGGTCACAGACGGCCTTACTATGCAAGATAAGCTTCTGCTCGCCCCAGACTTGGCGGCCATATATACACCCAACGTGCCGACTTGCACTCGTTTCTTCTTGCCTCGTCATGCCACGGTGGTTCGATCCAGCAACGTGGCTTTCGTCGTTTCTTACTGAGCTTTCCTTCAGCTCTCTCCACAACATGACCTGACGTCTCCTGAGCGAGCATCATCATCTAACACTGTAAAAACCTTGCTGTTCAAGAACAACAACCGAGCGTGGTGCCATACCCCTCATGGAGCTGTGAGTATTTTAGTATTGTCTCAACGTCTTTATCACCATTGTTCAGTCCTCCTTTTATGCTGTTCTGTTTGTGTCGTCGATCTTACTCTATCAACAACTAACCTGTCAGTCTGTCCAAGCCACATCCGGATGTGGTCTGTGTCCTCGTCGGTCCCGACCAGCGCGAGTTTGTCGTCCACCGCAAGCTGCTCTGCGAGAGCAGCTCGTTCTTCCGCGACAGCATCGATGCCGTTCCCGAAGGCCTGACGTCTCCGTCAGCATCGCCATCATCCAAGACCACTACCACCAACGCCACCGCGCCCCGCACTCCTCTGACCATCTGGCTCGCCAGCGAATCGCCGGGTGTTTTTGAGTTGTTCGTTCTTTGGCTGTATCGCCGCCATGGCTTCCGCACCATCATCGACGAGGCGGCGGCTATCCTCATCTCGCGGGCCGGAACCGAGCGCATCGGTTTGTGTCCAGAGGCGTCTCCTTCCAGTCCCTCCTCCAAGATTTCTGTGCCTCCTGCCGCCCAGGCTTGCACCTCCCTGCATTGGAACCTGGTCCACCTGCACCTGTTTGCCGCCCTGACCGACATCCCGGCCCTGCAGGACACCGCCATGGACGCTCTTCAGGATCTGTACCTCCGCTTCGACTGGGAGGCCACACCGGGCTTGGTTCGCTTTCTCTATGCCGAGTGCGACGCCTATACCGCCTGTCGTCTGCGCAAATGGGCCGTGGCCTTGCTGGCCTGGACGCTCTCGAACCGTGGCAGCGGACCGGCAGCGGCAGCGACAGCAACGGAGGGGGCCGCAGAGGCCGCGGAGGCCGCGGAAGACAACGACGCCGCGGAAGACGACGACGCCGCCTTTCTGCGCCTGCTGGGCGAGCTGCCGCCGCTGCGGGCCGACTACGACGCCCATCTGGCCAAGATGCAGGCCAGCCGGGCGGACGTGCGGATCAAGAACCCGCAGCTGCGGATCCAGAGCAACCATTTGCGGCGCAGCGACCGCAACTTTGGCTTCCGCCAGTGCTCGTTCCACAGTCACCGGCGGTCTGTCGGCGAGGGGCGCTGCCCGCACATGGCGGCTGCGCATGGCCGAAGCGGCAGCAACAGCAGCGACAACAGCGGGCTGAGCGGGCACAGCGGACACGGACACCGACGCGGGCATAGTGGGCACAGTGGGCACGGCGGGCACCACGGCGGGCACCACGCACATCACGGACACAGTGAGAGCATCGGCAGCCGGATGAGCGCTACCTTTCCGGCCGCACCGCCCCCTTCCATGCCGGCTGTGTATGTTAAGACGGCTGCTGGCAAGACGACGACGCAGACCGCACCAGTGCCGGCCACCGGTCGCTCGACCCCGACGAGCCGGTGGGGTGTTCAGCTGTCGTCTCGGTCCTCGCCTACGGCCTCGAGACGGGCTGCTGCTGACATGGCCCCCCTCGGTATGGAATGTACGATTTAGTCCTTTTGTTTTTTTCTTTTTCTTTTCGTTTCCTTTCGGCATTGTTCTTTCTTTTGGTTTTTTTCCTTGGCCCTTTTCTCTTTTGTTCTTCCCCTTCTCGACTTTCGTTTGTTCTCTTTGCTTGTTGTTTGTACGATGTAAGATCTATGAGGAACGGCCGATCTGTATGATAGCCGAGCCGCTGGTGGCTCTCTCTGCCTTGTTTCGCTTGTTTTCCGCCATTGGTCCGTGTGGCAGCAATATATACGCTTCTGCAAATCACGTCAACGGATTTCAAGGTCTTGCGCGCCCGTGTATTACGAGTACGTATCTTATGTCTTGCATGGTGAATGAAAATAACCGCCCTGCAGGGCACACGATAGCGTGCAGATGCAGAAGAATGCACGGCACAGCTCGCTGCATCACGGTTCCCCAAAAGAGGAAAGCGCATAAAGACTGCGCTCTGCGGTGAAATTGAGCATGCTAGCGGCCTAGGTGACGAGTGGCTGCGGCGGCGGCCGCTGATTGGCCAGATGGATCAGGCACAGGGGTATCTCACATATGGGGGGTTTTTTCTTTGGCGCAGGGATCTTTCAGGGGAGAGAGAGAGTTGTGGTTTCTTGCAGAAACGCTATGGGACCGTCACAGTGTAACTCCACTTTATGACGCTTTTGGACTACGGATACGAAGCTTCAGGGGACTTTTTTAATTGCTGAGCGGTGGCCATGCCCAGAAGGGAAGGGTGCGGAAGCCCGGACGGACTGGAAGATGAAGAGGAGAGAAGAATCAGAAGAATCAGAAGAATCAGAAGAATGAGAAGCGAAACAAGGACGAAGAACAAGAAAAGAAAACGGCAACGAAAAAGAAAAGAGACCAAAAACAACTCCATTCTCGCCACCTCTCCCTCCCTGCAAACGCCCTAGACGCGTCGGGCGTGACGCCGCGATCCCTTGGAGCTGGCTGCTGCTGCAGCCGCTATACGGGTCGCTCCAGCCGGCCCCGTGCAGCTCCCTAGACCCAACTAGGACACGCTCAATTTCCCCAGCCTAACTGATTGGCAGTCTGTCTTTCCTATTCTCGTCTCAACTCTCTGCTCTGCAATCTCGTGTCGTTCTCATCATCCCCTATCCGGCCCCCGGATGCCACCCTGTCTGCCCAATCCCTTGCCATTGCCAGCGCTGGCTGCGACGTCGTTCCGGCGCACACCGCTCCATTTCCCCCCCCCCGTC
>PCDN01000002.1:1366890-1377615 GCA_002778105.1 Ceratocystiopsis brevicomis
CCCCCCGTCCCCCTCCTCCGAACCGCCCAGGCCCGGCTCGGTGCTCACACGTTCTACCACTCGCATTGACCCGATCAGTTAATCAAAGACGAGATACTACCACCTGTCTGTCGCCATGGCTTTTGACCCGCACGCGTCCGACAGACGGCCGGATCTGCACCTCTTCTCTCCTTCCTCCTCCGATCCCTTCAGCTCACCTGCTCCCTCCTCTGCCCTATCCCCCTCTACCTCGACGTCGTCTCTGGCCTCAACTGCTACCTCCTACATCCCGTCCCCTTCCCCGGCGCCGCCGCCGTCGTCGTCCGCGTCCACTGCCACCGCCCGGCATCAGTCTGTCCGTCCCTCGCCCCTGGTGTTGAAGACGAACCCGCCCCGTGCCACGTTCTCGCCGCGGACGTCCTCGCTGGGCAGCAACACGCGCATCTCTACCGTCACCGTCACCGCCACTGTCGGCGCAGACGTCCGCTATAGCAGCAGCAGCACCATCACCGCTGCCAGCGACGACGTGCGCCAGTCGACCTCGTCGTCTGTTGCCTACCTACCGGCATCGCTGCCTCCGACGCTGCCTCCGCCGCCGCCCATTCGCCGGAAACCCCTGGCCGCAGGCAACCGGAGCCGCAGCAGCAGCAGAAGCACGACTGCGACGACGATCTCGACAACGACCGTCACGCTGCCCTTGGTCGACAGCCCGGCACGCCCGCCCCTGACGTCCACATCGATCACATCCTTTGACGCCCTCTACGAAGACGTCTTGACTGCCGGCGTCGACGACTCGCTTGCCACGCCCGACACGCGCTTCACCCGTCCAGGCTCGGTCGACAGTCCGACGCTGTACGAGTTTCCTGGCGGCGACGAGAAGCAGGCATCGATTCAGTCTGTATTGGAAGGACAAACGTGAGTTTTTTTTTTTTTTTTTCTCTCCTCTTCTTTTTTCTGCTTCTTTGTTCTAGGGTCGTCTTTGTTCGGGGTCGCTCTCTATTATATACGTGTCTCATCTGACACGCCCCTGCAGACCATCCACTGTCGCACCGTCGTCCAACACCGACAGCGCACGCGCCCCGACCCCTGTCTCTTCTCAAACACCAACCACCAGTTCTGTGTCGCAGCATGTGCACGACCTGACCCCGAGCCCGACACTGGACCTGGATCTGTACGACGCATACAACACGGAATCAGAGGCCGCGGAACCCCAGGAACCCCAGAAGCCGCTGTCTGCCTCTGACAGGCCGTTATCTGCCATGTCCCAATTTTCCCGCAAGACCAGCCCGCCTCATCTGCAACTGGGAGCCCTGAGCAACACGGCCGACAACAAAGAATACGACAGCACCAACCCCCCCTCTGACCAAGACTCGCTCTACTCCATTTACAACCTCGACGACAACGACAAGGACGAAAAGACCGGATCCGACCAAGAACCCGACGACGCCTTTGTCCTGCCGGTCATCGCCACCTCGTCTGCCACGTCTGTGACCACCATCCTGACCGACGGGTCCAATACACCCTCGCTCCTCAAGCCGCAGCCCAAGTCGCCTGGCGGCTCGTTCAAGCTGGGCAGTCTGTTTGGGTGGTCGTCCACATCACCCGCGTCTACTGATTTCTCCGACCGGGGCTCGCCGCTCACGTCGCCCTCTGCACCTCTGCAGCCGTCTTCGACATCCGCTGCCCATGCATCGTCGCAGGAGAGTGCGTATACCAACGACAGCCAGAAGACAAAAACCGAAGACCTTTACAACAACACAGCAAATACAAACACAGCCGCACGAGCACCTCCCTCTCCCGTACCCCTACACTCGCCGTCGTCGGCCTCGGCCAAGGCGCACATCGAGGACATGGAGGACGAGCTACAGGCCATCAGCGCCGAGCTGGCGGCGTCCATCCGGCGTGAGATGGACCTAGAAGACTTGGTAGACCGGTTACAAACGGAAGTGGGCAACGGCCCGCAGCCGAGCCGGCGCACCAGCGACTACTTTTCCGACTCCGGCTACAACTCGACCAGCGGCAAGGCCGGCGCCGACGCGGATGCATCGTCTGCCGCTGCCGCGGCCCGGGACGAGGTCGCGCAGATCCAGCGCTGGGCCGAGCAGGAAAAGGCGCGGGTGCGTCTGGAGTTGACAGAGAAGTTGACCGACGAGCGGATGCGGCGGCGCGAGCTGGACCAGCAGATCCAGGAGCTGGGCGCGCGTGCGGCCGAACTGGAGGAGGAGAATGCGCGCAACGCGAGCAGTGCTTCCGAAAGCGACAGCGCGGAGACAAGCGAGCGCGTGCGGCAGTTGGAGAGCACGTGCGAGGACCTGCGGCGGCGACTGGCCGAGGAGCGTAGCGTCAAGGAGAACTTTGAGGACCTGCTGGCGGCGATGAAGATGGAGCTGCAGAGCGCAGCCAACGAGCGCGACAACCTGCGCGAAGAGGTGGTGCCGCAGCTGCGGGCGCGCGTCGAGGGCCTGGAGTCGCAAGCGGCGGAACACGCGCAGAATATCTACGAGACGACCAAGGCGGCGCAGCAGCAGGAGCTGCAGATCAACAAGGGGCTGCCACCGCCACCGGCAGAGCTGCAGTCCCAGCCGCCGTCGGCGACGCCAGCCGCCTCGGGCGAATCCCGCGAGGCCATCGCAGAGCGGCTCAAGGACGTGGAAGCGCAGCGCGACGCGCTGCACCAGGCGCTGCGCAGCCTGCTGGAGCGGCAGGAGTTCCAGAACCGCGAGAACGACAAGCGGATCCGCGGGCTGGAGCAGGAGCGGCTGCGGCTGCTGGCGCTGTCGCCCAAGAAGGCGGGCTACGAGCGCGACGTGGCGATGCTGCGCGACGAGGTGGCCGTGCTGCGGCGGCGGGCCGAGGAGGCGCTCGAGCACAAGTGGCAGGTCGAGAAGGGGCTGGCCAGCCTCAAGATGGACCTGGACCGCTCCGAGGCCGAGAT
The DNA here is from genome assembly GCA_002778105.1 of Ceratocystiopsis brevicomis. NCBI lineage: Eukaryota > Fungi > Ascomycota > Sordariomycetes > Ophiostomatales > Ophiostomataceae > Ceratocystiopsis > Ceratocystiopsis brevicomis. The sequence goes on from PCDN01000002.1 coordinate 1,369,805, forward strand.
TGCCCACCTGCACATGCTGCTGCGGCAGAACGACATCCTGGTGCCGGAGGCGGGTGCCCATTCGTCGTCGCGCAGCCTGTCGGACGTCAGCGACGTCACCAGCAGCAGCTCCAACGGGGTGTCTACGACCACGGCCGCCACGTCGGTGACGTCGTCGTCGCTGATCGGCGCGTACCGTGCGCTGCAGGCGTCGTACGCGGAGGCGGTCGTGCGCATCCGCCAGCTCGAGGCGGCGACGGCGACGGCGACGGCGACGGCGACGGCGTCGCCGGCGGACACGGATGCGGCGCTGCAGCGGCTCGAGCAGGCGTTGGCGACGGCCACACTGGCCGAGCGCGACGCGGTTGTTGCCGGCGATGTGGATGCCAAGGCAGCTGCGGCTGCCACTGCGACAGCAGCCAATGCGGACGGCAGCGAACGCACCCTCATCGAGCAGCTGGGCGCGGCAGCGGCGGTGGTCGAAGCGCTGGCGGCGCAAGTGCAAGGGCAGCTGGCGGCCAACGCGCAGCTGCGGGACCGGCTGGCGGGCCTGGCGGCGCGCAGCGGGGCGGACCAGCAGACGTACAAGACGCGCATCACGGCTCTCGAAGCGCGGCTGCGCACGCTCGAGGACGAGCTGGTGGCGGCGCAGACGGCGGCAGAGGACCGGGTGGCGCGGCACGAGGAGCAGGTGTCGGCGCTGCGCGAGGCCAACAGCGCGACGCTGGTGCGGTTGCGCGACGCGTCGGGCCAGCTGCGGGCCGGCACGGAGGGCGGCAAGGCAGGAAACGGCGGCAGCCCGGGGCTCAAGTCGCCGCTGTCGCCCATGTTCTCGATCAACGGGCGGCTGGTGCCACCGGCGACGCCGTCGCGGCCAAGCAGCCGGGGCAGTGCGACGAGCGGCGCGTCGGGGTCCACAGAGCAGCAGCAGCAGCAGCAGCAGCAGCAGCAGATCCAGGACCAGGCGGCGCAGATGGCCAAGCTGCGGTCGCGCGTGGGCGAGATGGAGGCGGCGCTGGCGACGGCTGAGCTGGAGATGCAGGAGGTCGTGGGCCGGATGAACACGGCGCAGATCGAGGCGATGCAGCTGCGGGAGGAGCGCGAGGAGGCGGTGCGGGCGACGCGGCGGCTGCAGCGGGAGCTGGAGGCGGAGCAGATCAAGACCTTTGAGGAGCGGTTTCGGCAGCTGGGGCGGGCGTGAATGACGTGTGTGTACGAGACGACAAGGACCAGGGAAGCATGCAGGCGTCTTTTATTTTTTTTTATTTTTTGTGAGGGGGGGTGGTATTTGGATTTGTTTAGCATTCGGGACTGTCTGTAGGATAGGAACAAACAGGCAGGAAAACTGCGTTCATAATACAGCACACTGCAGTATACACATCACGACGAGGAGGGGACAGACACTGCAGTATACACATCACGACGAGGAGGGGACAGACACTGCAGTATACACATCACGACGAGGAGGGGGACAGATCCAGGGCCGTATTTTACAGCAGCAGCCTCGGCATCGGCAGGGCAGGGGCTTGTGTGTTCGATTCTGTCTGTGGCCTCTCGGACGTTGCCCGCTCTTCGCTTGCGGTGGCCCTGTATGGGGGGCAAGTGTAAGATATCTTACTGTATCTTATCTTACTCGTATGCAAATCGGGTTGCCCCTGAGATCGCCACATCGTATCGTGCCCCTGAGCCGGCGGCGTGCTAGCAGATGAGGTAAGATACGGAGCAATGCAGAACATTTTTTTTTTTTTTTTGCTCTTTTTTCAACGAGGAGTAATGTCCCGCGGCAGCCGTGGTCTTTTGTGCGTTGTTTTGAATGGCATTGTTGTGTTTCGCCAATCTGGTGGTGGTTGCGAGTTGTGAGCTTCGTTTCTTCTTCTGACATACCCACTTTTCTCCAATATTCCCCTGACCGCCCCCCACTCCCAGCCGCTGGAAAAGCGACCTGGACACAGCCAATGGCAGGCTGCAGCAGTCCTTATCTTGACATCAGCGTCTTACGAGTAGTCGCAATCTGCCCCCGCTGGCAGCTGCATGAGGCGCTAGGCTGGAAGGAGCGCTAGGACGAGAGGGGCCTGTGGCGCGACCAACCTGGCAAACCCGTCGAGTTCAGAACTCGAGTTTTTGTGATACTTCGTACGACAACCACGCCGCCGCAGCGCCGTCGCATGCAAGGATCCAGCCTGCTCGTTTTTTCTTTTCTTTTTCTCTCTTTCGTTTCGCGTGGCCGGACCACCGGTGTTAGGCGTTTTGCACTATTCTAGGGCCCTTCTGGAAGGTCTGCGAGTATTCCGTATCTTACGCCGCAAGATACTCTGTCACGTATTGTCGTCGTCGGACTCCATTCTCTCTCTCATGCGCGTCCTCGTATCCTCATGCCAGGACGGACGTGGTCGTGTGCTTCAGGGTGCGAACTGTCTGCAACACCGGGTCCCCCCACAGCGTGGGAATTCTTCGCCATTGGCCCTCGATCGCCGCTTTCGCCGCCCTCACGCAGCTCAGCCCTCTTTTGCCGTTTCACGGACACGTCGCGTGCAGCGATGAGCCGAGCGACGATGGGCGGCCATCGTCGCAATCCGCGTAGGGGCCGCAGCCGACCGCCACTCCCCGCTTCACGACCAACAACGCCTTCCCACCGCAGAAAAGACGCAGGGGGCCCGGGCCAGACGCACGCCATGATCCCTGCAGCCGCATCCTCATCTCCGCGACGCACGCAGGGGGCGGGCACGCACGTCCCACGCGTAAGAGACGGAGTATCTTACACGTAAGATATCTTTACCTACCTGGCACGGCAGCGAGGGAATACGCTGCTCGGGCAGATGCGACAGGCCACCGCATGCTGGGACGGGAACGACGAGAGGCTTTCCGCCATTAAAACTACCATCGTCGCTGAAGCCGTGCGAGTAAGACGGCTTGTAGCTCCTCGCAACGGCCAAGCCGGCCCCTCCCACCCTGAGGGACGAGGCTAATCGAGAGCCTGCGCCGCCCACTTTTTCTCTCTCACCCTGCGTCTTGTGTCTCGCTCGGTCTCGCGCCGTTCTTCTTCCTTTTCCTCTTTTGCCGCCTCCTTCTTTCTTCCTTTTTTCCTCTTTTCCGTGCCGTTCTCTCCTCTGCCCTTCCCTCCCTCTCCCTCCTCTCCACCCCCGGGGCAAAATCCAAGATCCAGCGCATTCGCAACGCAACGCAACGCAACCTCTCTCCCACCCTCGCCATGGCTGTCATCGACGGCGTCGACCTCAACGCCCTGGACTATGTCGTCAAGGTGCAGGAGTACAATGGCACCGGCGCCACCGGCGGCGACTCGTTGAACTCGAATCTCAATATCTGGTATGAGGTATGTCATAAGCCCCCCCCCGGACAACCCCCCTTGGACAACCCTCCTTGGACAACCCTCGGACAACCCTCCTTGGACAACCCCCCCTTGAACACCTCGACTAACCATCCACCCAGTCCGGCGACGTCGCCTGGATGATCACGGCCACCGCGCTGGTGCTGCTGATGATTCCCGGGGTCGGCTTCTTCTACTCCGGGCTGGCGCGCCGCAAGTCGGCGCTGTCGCTGATCTGGCTGTCGGTCATGGCCACCGCGGTCACCACCTTCCAGTGGTTCTTCTGGGGCTACTCGCTCACCTTCTCGCACTCGGCCGGCAAGTTCATCGGCGACCTCAAGAACTTTGGCTTCAAGGACGTGCTGGCCCAGCCGTCGGTCGGCTCGGCGCGCATCCCGGACCTGCTGTTCGCCGTCTACCAGGGCATGTTCTCGGCCATCACGGTCGCGCTGGCCACGGGCGCCGTCGCCGAGCGCGGCCGCATGCTGCCGTGCGTGCTCTTCATGTTCATCTGGGCCACGGTGATCTACGATCCGATCGCGTGCTGGACCTGGAACCCCAGCGGCTGGTCCAACCGGCTGGGCGGCCTCGACTTTGCCGGCGGCACGCCCGTGCACATCGCGTCCGGCACCGCTGCCCTGGCCTACTCCATGATGCTGGGCAAGCGCCGCGGCCACGGCACGCACGAGCTCAACTACCGCCCGCACAACGTCACCCACATTGTCATCGGCACCGTCTTCCTCTGGGTCGGCTGGTTCGGCTTCAACGCCGGCTCGGCCCTGTCGGCCAACCTGCGCGCCGTGCTCGCCGCCGTCGTCACCAACCTGGCCGCCTGCGTCGGCGGCATCACGTGGTGCGTGCTCGACTACCGCCTCGAGCGCAAGTGGAGCACCGTCGGCTTCTGCTCCGGCGTCGTCGCCGGCCTCGTCGCCATCACGCCCGGCTCCGGCTACGTGCCCGTGTGGGCGGCCGTGCCCTACGGCGTGCTCGGCGCCGGCTTCGCCAACTACGCCACCAAGCTCAAGTTTGTCCTGCGCATCGACGACGCCCTCGACATCTTTGCCGTCCACGCCATCGGCGGCCTCGTCGGCAACGTCTGCACCGCCTTCTTCGCCGCCGACTACATTGCCCACCTGGACGGCACCTCCTCCATCCCCGGCGGCTGGCTCAACCACCACTGGGTCCAGCTGGGCATCCAGCTGGCCGACAGCTTCTCGGGCGGCGCCTACTCCTTTGTCGGCACCAGCCTGATCCTGTTCCTCATGAACATGATCCCCGGCCTGCGCCTGCGCGCCAGCGAAGAGGCCGAGATCCTCGGCATCGACGACACCGAGATTGGCGAGTTTGCCTACGACTACGTCGAGCTGACCCGCGAGGTACTCAACGAGGCCGACAACGAGAACCAGAGCCTGTACTCGGCCGACGGCGGCAACCCCGCCCACCACCACCACAGCGGCGGCGGCGGCGGCGGCGGCGGCGGTCCCCCGATGCACATGGCCGGCAGTCCCGTCTTCGGCCAGGCGACGACCGCGCCCGAGAAGAACAACATCCCGCTGCGTGACATGCGCATGTTTGCCAACCAGGCAACAGGACTCAACAACCACCAGTTCCAGCATACGCAATGACAACGACTCCATGGTTGACGAGCAAGGCATCGGGTGTTTCTTTTTCTTCTTCCTTTGTTTTTTTTCTTCTTCCTTTGTTTTTTTCTTCTTCCTTCGTTTTTTTCTTCTTCCTTCGTTTTTTTCTTCTTTCCTTTGTCCTCTCTCTCTCCCTCTCTTGGGGGGTTTCTTTTTTGTCTTTTTGTCTCTTTTTCCCTTCATTGTTTTGGCGGCTTCGTGCCTCGCCACGTCTCGCGTATACCCCTTCTTCCATGCCCTTGTCCTGTCGCCCGTCAACCGGAGGAGTACAGCTGGGCCCGGCGCCGAGGGCCATTTCCTTTGTCTGGGCGTTGATGGTCTGATCTCTTTTTTTTTTTGCCTCTCCCTCTCTTGTGTGTACAATATGCGTAGATGAGGAGACGTGTATAGAACAACGATGCAATTTGATAGTATGAGGCCCTGGGATTCCTGAGAGGGAAGACGTACTCTGATGGAATCCACTGAACGGAAACGAACACGATGGGAAGAAACGCCTACCGCGACGGACTCAGCGGCCGGTTGAACCCCCCCACGCGGTTCATGTACTGCCGGTACTGCACCTTTTTGTTCTTGTGCACCGCCCCGACGTTGTTGCCCGCCACCTTTTTGCCCTTGGTCGAGCCGAACCCGCTGAAGCCCATCATCGCCTTCATTGCGTCCGACGTGCCGTCGTCGTCCACCTCAATGTCGGCGTCGGCGTCGTTGTCGGCGTCCTCGGCCTCGCTCTTTTCCCTGCCGCCGTCATCGTCGTGGCCGTCGAGCCGGTCCTCGTCGCGCTCGGCTGCCCGGCCGCGTGCCAGGCCAGAGCCGTCCCCGTCGCGCATCGGGCTGCCGCCGCCACCCGTCTTGGCACCCACGCGGAACGACATGGACGGTGTGTGGCCACGCCCGCCCTGGTGGTTGCCCGGCCGTGGTCGTGTCGGCAGGCCGCTGCTGCTCCCGTACCGGACAAACCCGCTGTCGTCTGCCTCTTCGTCGTCGTCGTCGTTGCCGTCGTTGTCGTCGTCGTCGCCCCGGGCGTCGCCCCTCGCCTGTTCTTGCCGGCGCTTGTGCGGCGGCAGCGGCGGCCGGCGGTGGATGGGCGGGCTCGGGCTGCGGACCGGCGACGCAGACCTGCGCCGCCCGGCCCGGGTGTCGTCGCGGTTGCCACGTGCGTCGCCAGTCCGGCCGTCGTCGTGGCCGCCGCGTCTTCCACCGCGGCGGTCCCAGTCGCGATCCCTGTTCCGATCGCGGTCCTGGTCCCGATGCTCGCGCGAACGTGAGCGGTGCCGCCGGTTGTGGTCGCGGTCGCGGTCGCGGTCTCGCCGGTCACGGTCACGGTCGCGGTCGCGGTCGCGGTCGCGATCACGGTAACTCCTGTCGCGGTCGCCGTCTCGGTCGCGGTGGTCGCGCCCGTGCGCATCGCCGCCGCGACGACCTCCGTCTCGACGGCCGCCTCGTCTGTAATCGTCGGCCATTTTGACGAGAAGGAGGGATTGTCGGATGCTAAAAGATGAAGTCGGTACGAAAAGGTGGGTTCGGCTGGGCGAAGAACGAAGATTCCGTGTCGGGAAGGCTGGATTTCGGCACGTGACCTGTATTGGCAACTTCACGCGAGAGCAGCAGACACAGAAAGGGTATCATTGAACACGAAAAGAAAAGAAAAAAAGAAAAAAAGAAAAAAAAAACGCCAGTAGCGCACACACTAAATCTCGTCCTCCTCGTCGTCAAAGTCGTCCTCTCGCCCCATATCGTATAGGATGCGGCCGCCCTCGCCGGCGCCAATGTCCGTCTGCGCGTCAAAGTACGGCAGCTCGATGCCGGCGCGGGCGTGGCGCTGCTTGTCGGTGAGGCCGAGGTCGAACGTGGACGCGGGCACATCGGCAGCGGGAGCGACAGGAGCAGGGTCTCTGGTGGTGCCACCGCACGGGTCGGGCGGCGCCGCAAACAGCGGGTGGTCGGCCAGCACGCGGACGTCGCTGCACCGCCGGACGCTGCCGCCGCCGCCGCCGCCGCCGCCGCCGCCGCCGCTGCCGGACTTGGGCCCAAACGCCAGCACGTAGCGCTCCACGACAGAGCGGCCGCTGCGGCGGCGCAGCTCCATGGTCAGCAGCAGGCTGTCGCGATAGAGGGCGCCGGCTAGGTCGGGGCTGTCGCCCGGGGCGGTGGTCGCGTCGTTGCTGCCGCCGCTGCCGCCGCTGCCGCCGCTGCCGCCACCGTTCCGGCTCCTGGAAACGATCGCCCGCCCCCACAGGCCAAACTGCGGCTCCTCCTCGCTGCGGTCGCGCGCACGCTTGCGGGCGGTCTCCTGGAAGAGCGACTGGACGCGCAGCACGGCGGTGGCCAGGTGGCAGAGGACGCGCAGCGGGGGCGGCTTGCCGGCAGCGAGGTCCTCGAGGCCGAGCAGGCGGGTGGCGGCAGGGGAGCCGAACGCGGGAGGGACAGAGGCAGGGGCGTAGACGGGCGTGTACGCGTCTGTCGGTGTTGTGCCGTCGGTGTGGTACAGGCCGACGACCGACGCCGCGGGCGAGACCAGGCTGGCGGCAAAGGCGGCGACGGCAAGGGGGTCGTGCTGGGCAACCTGGCACAGCGAGTCGACGATGACGAGAGACTCTTTGGCTTGGTCAGCAGATGTAGGATGGATGGCTGGGCGGATAAACGGATGGACGGATGGATGCACTCACTTCCCCCGTTGTGCGCGCACTGCGCGCGGATGTCGTCGCGGAAAACGGCCAGCGGACGGCCGCGGCGCTCGACCACGATGTCGGCGAGCGGTGCGGGGTGGGGCGCGGCGAGGGCGGCTGCGGCGTAGACAATTCGGGCGGATGCGGCGCGGGCGCGCAGGACGAATTCGTCGAGCAGGGGGCCGGCGGGGGCGGCGGGGGAGT
>PCDN01000002.1:1377720-1390645 GCA_002778105.1 Ceratocystiopsis brevicomis
CAAAAGGAGGAGGAGGAGGAGGAGGATTGTCAAAAGTTCAAAGACGAATTGGGAGTTTCGGTTTTCGCTTTGTGCAACGGCCCCACTTTTCCTAAACGCCGAAAGTCGTATTTACAGATTCTAGTCTCGTCCTATGCAAGATACACATCTCACGGTCTACCAAACGCCGTCGCCGGCGTACGCACCAATGTTGGGTCTGCGGCCGTCGACGCGCTCGCCCCAGAAGTCGAGGCCGCAGTTGTTGGGCACGGCGGAGCCGCGGCGCAGGGCCGGGCTCCTGGCGGCCAGCTTGTAGCCGTCGAGGCCGGTGCGGGTGTTGGTGGTGATGTTGGCGCGCACGAAGCCGGCGTCGCGGACGGGGCGGGGGAAGAGGCTGGGCGGCAGGGCGATGTCCTGGTACAGGTTGGAGCGGTAGTCGATGCGGGCGCCGACGGGCAGGGTGCTGTTCTCGGTGGCGACGACAATGTTGTTCCAGAAGTGGGTGTCCGGGGGCAGGTGGATCTCGAGGTCCTTGTCCGGGCAGTAGACGACGTTGTTGTAGAACCAGAGGGTGGGGGCGTCGCCGTTGCTGAAGATGCGGCAGTCGTGCTCAAAGATGTTGTAGCGCACAATCTGGGTGGCGCCGCCGGGCTGGGTGCCGCAGCCGTCGCAGTTGAGGAACATGCCGCCGGCGTTGTCGTGGCTGTAGTTGTACTCGACGGTGCACGTGCCGGTGTTGCCCCAGTCGCAGTCAAAGGCCTCGCTGTCGATCTCGGACATGAGCGAGCCGTAGACGACGTTGTAGCGCATCAGCGCGTCGTGCGAGCCCAGCACCCAGATGCCGGCAAAGTTGCCGCCCGCGTACGGGTACGCGCCGTAGCCCAGCTCGCCGGCCACGTTGTTCTCGATCAGCGGCGCGTACGCGTACGACACGACAATGCCGTCGCCGCCCACGCCGACAATCGTGTTGCCGTACACGTGCGTGTTGCGGCCCTGGTTCGCCAGCTGGCCCACGCGGATCTTTATGCCGCCGCCGCCGCAGTTGGACAGCGTGTTGCCGTAGATGGCAATGTCGTCGTAGCGCGAGTGGTTGCTGTTGCCCTGCAGCAGGATACACGCCGCGTTGGCGTAGTCCGCCGAGTACGTGCGCTTGTTCGTCTGCCCGGCCGTGCCGTTGAGCACCAGGTTGCGCAGCGTGATGCCCGCGTGCACCTGCCCGTCCACCGCCTCGACGTCGATGGCCTGGAACCGCCCCAGCTGCGGCGCCGGGTTCGTCACGTACAGGTCCGCCACCGTCCAGTAGTCCAGGTTGAGCAGGTACACCGTCGCGTTCGTCTTGCCCTCGCCGTTGAGCACCGGCAGCGCGCCCTCGCCGTACCGCGACACCGTCACCGGGTGCCCGCTCGCGCCGCTGCCCTTGGGCGCCAGCTGGCCCGTGCAGTTGACGCCCGACTTGAACAGCAGCGCGTCGTCCGCCGCAAACGTCAGCCCGTTGACGGCTGCCAGCGAGTTGTACGGCTGCTCCAGCGTGCCGTTGCCGCTGCCCGCGGCCGAGCAGTCCACGTAGACCGTGCGGGCTGCGGCCGTCGCGGCCAGCCCGAGGAGGCAGCTTTTGACTAGCATTGCGGGAGGAACACAGGCAGACAATGCGAGCGAGACTTGGAGAGCAAGTGGAAAATCAGCAACGAGAAAGCGTCCAGACCGCTCAAGATGTACTCCCACGCCTTCCCCGGATTCGCAGCTGGTCACCGCCGCATGTTACGTTGACCGTTATCACCACCCTCCACCGTTCGGTCCTTTCCTCTGGTTCCTTCTGCCTTTCTTCCGTTTTCCGTTTTCCGTTTTCTCCGCAGCGTCGTCCTTCATCCGAAAGAATCGGGATATTGGCCGTTCGTACTCGTATCGGTTGCGTACTCCCTCCGTATTACGGCAAGCCACCCCAATGGTCCATCCCACGGACCCGTAGATACGGCTCGACGTCAGCATGATGGGACGACAGTTAGCCGGCGGGGGGGGGGCATGCGCCCCTGGGGAAGAACGCTTTCTGGCTGCGGGCTGTTTGTTACGTTGTACCGCGGGGCTCTAGGCCAGGCACTAGCACCGGCTGTTGCCCCAGGCGCGGCACGTGTAACAACACTAACACTGCAAGAAGCCGGTGCAGGTTGCAAGGAAGATACAGCGTAGCAGGTCCCGGGTGACAGCTGCACCGGATAGCTCCGCGGAGGTTACAGCCCTTTGTGCGAGCATCGGGACAAGTGTTATCGCGGCCTCGGAAGCGAAAGCAGCTCGCTCCGGTCAGACGAGCTCGCCGTCCAGAACCCCCCCCCCCCAATTGCGTCGAGCTGCAGGAGCTGCTACGTTCCACTGCGAGGCCGCAGCATGGGAGACAGATGACGGCGATGGTCGCGTCGGAGCCAGAGCCCCCTCGTAGAAAAGACCGTCGCACCCGGCTGTCCCTCCCGGCCATGGCTCGCCACACCCCGTCGCCATCGTTGCTACCCACCACCAGCCCTGCCGCCATGAACGCCCTCGCTCGCATGCTGGCCGCCCTGGCCCTCCTCCCGGCCGTCTGCCTGGCCTCTCCGACCGCCTTTGCTGCTGCCGCCGCCGCGCCTGCCGGCCCCCAGCCCACGCCGCCGCCGCCCGCCGGCCCGCCGGCCCCGAAGCATGACAGCCGCGCCGCGAGCACGTTTGTGCACCCCGGCGTGCTGCTCGGCGCCGAGCACATCAGCATCATCTCGTCCAAGGTCGCCGCCGACGAGGCGCCCTGGAACACGGCCCTGTCCAGCATGCTGGCGTACTCGTACGCGTCCAAGACGACGGCCACGCCCTTTGCCACCATCGCCTGCTCCAGCGGCGCCACCAACGACGCCAGCTGCACGTCCGAGGAGCACGACTCGCTGACCTCGTACCTGTACGCGCTGGCCTGGGCCGCCACCGGCGAGACCGTGTACGCCGAGCGCGCCATCACCATCATGGACGGCTGGTCCGGCGTTGTCGAGACCCACGCCGGCACCAACGGCGGGCTGCAGGCCGCCTGGGCCGCGTCCAGCTGGACCCGTGCCGCCGAGATCATCCGCTACACGGACGCCGGCTGGACCGACGACGGCATCGCCGCCTTTGAAACCATGCTGACCGAAGTCTACATGCCGCTGGTGCTGCCGGGATCCGACTATAACGGGAATTGGGAGTTGGGTATGGCTTTTTTTTCTTTTTTTTATTTTTTTTTGTTTCTTTTCTTTTTTGTTTTTTTTTGTTTTTTTCTTCTTTGTTTCTTTTCTTTTTTGTTTCTTTTCTTTTTTTTTTCTTTTCTTTTCTTTTTTCTTCTCTATTCTTCTGTCTTTTCTTTTCCCTTCTTTTTTTCTCTTCCTTTCTTCTTTCTTTTCTTCTTCTTTTTTCACCCCGGTTTCATTTTCATTCCTCCTAACACACCCAGTCATGATGGAAGCCGCTCAAGGCATATCCATCTTCACCGAAAACCGCACCAGTTACGACATAGCCATGGAAAAGTACAAGGCCCGAGCCGCGGCCTACGTATACCTGACCAGGTCCGTTCCCTAGAAGCACCTCTCTTTCCTTCCCCTCCCACCACCCTAACACCGGCCCAGCGACGGCGACCTCCCCAACGCCATCGACGAGAGCACTACCGCCAAGCTCATCGCCTACTGGTACAACCAGACCGTCTTCAACACCAGCGGCCTCTGCCAGGAGACCTGCCGCGACTTCGGCCACGTCGGCTACGGCCTCAACTCCATGGCCCACGTCGCCGAGACCTCGCTCATCCAGGGCGAGGACCTCTACAGCGGCGACGTCGGCGAGCGCCTCATGGCCGCCCTCGAGTTCCACACCGACCTCGAGCTCGGCAGCGACGTGCCGGCCTGGCTGTGCGACGGCACCGTGTCGCTAGGGATGAAGGATGGTGAGCTCGCTTTTCTCTTTTTCTCTTTTTCTCCTCTTCTCTGTTTCCCTTCCCTCTGACCACCCCCAGCCACCGAGGTCGGCTACAACGCCATGTCCTTCCGCCTCGGCAACGACATGCCCCGCACCTGGACCTACACCAGCAAGCGCCGGCCTGCCGGCACCAACACCGTCTTTGTCGGCTGGGAGACCCTCTCGCACGGCAACAACAGTGCGACCGCCTGAGTGCGCTCCATTGGTCCAGCGCGGCCTGGTCGACACGCCTGTGCTCAGCACCACGACCCGTACATCGGAGGAAAACCAATGTCTGTACACACGTCCATAGACGAAGAGAGATTGATGTCCCCAGACCGCCGCCTAGACTCTGTCATCTCCGGCATCTGCTGGACTCGGCGGCGTCTTCTTCTTGCGCCCGCGTACCGCCACTGTCGATGCTGCTCGCCGCTTGGCCGGGGCCCGGCGTGCCGCTTTCCTTGCTGGCTTCCAGTCGGCGTCCGCGTCTGCGTCACTGCCCGTGTCCGTGTCTGTATCGGCTTCTTCTTTAGCCAGAACCGGGTCGCCGAGTTGGACCGGCGTTTCCTTCTCGTCCTCGTCGGGAAACTCCCAGTCGATGGCTGCCGCCTCGTCCGCTGCCCGTGGCCCTGGTGAAATCTGCTTCTGTCGCTTCACCGTATGGCCCTGTACTCTCTTCTTCTCCGCCTTCGCGGCCGATCTGCTGCGCGGTGTCCGGTTTGCGGGGCGCTCGGCCCGGGCCGGTGCTCTCCTGCTAACTGCCGTCCTTGGTTTGGATGGCTGCTTCATCGGTACCGCGGACACTGCATCGACCAGTGCAGGCACGCTCTCTCTGTCTTCTGGCACTTGTGGCCCTGTATCGGCCGGGCCTGGCTCTTCGCCCGATGTTTTCTGTACTTCTGCCTCTTCGGCCGGCCCTCCTGACGGCACCACCGTCTCCTGTGCGGAGAGCTCCGTATGCAATGTCTCGGCCTCTGCCGCCCCTGCAGTGGTGTTTTCGTGGTGCTGGTGGCCTTCGTCCTCATCCTTCTTCTCCTGTTGCTGCCCCGGGTCCATGCCACCGACAGATGCCGGCCGGAACTCGTCCGGCAGCGGGATGCCCCAATTGGCCTCGAAGGCTTCGGCCACGTACGCATTAAAGACACCGCGCGACCGCTGCGCGTGCGCCGAAAACGCATCCGCCAGCCACGCCTTGTCGAAGAAGCCCGTCTCCAGGTCCGATCGGAAGCGCGCGCAGTCGTGTCGGAAGTTGTCGTCGTTGGCCAGCGCCACGATGGCAGGCGGGCGTTCTGTACTATCTGTCGAGGCGTCCGGTTGGGTGTCTGCTGTTTGCGGAAACAGCGCAAGCACGGCTGCTTGGTCGTCTTTGTTCAGCGCTGTCCACGCCTCGGGCTTGCACAAAAGGGCCTGCTTTTGTTAGTGTTGTCAATGTTGGTCTCAAGGAGATCGAAAGGAGAGGACGCACCCGCAAGTCAAAGTTGACCAGCGGCGATCGTTTGTTCGACAACACAAACGCTGGCCGCCACCGTGCGGCTTCCCGCTTGAGGCGCTTGCTGACTGCCGCCGCCGACGGCGACGCCTTCTTGGACGACGTCCGCTCGTCGGTGGGGCTGTCGTCGGCTGGCCGTTTGCGCACCACGCGCCGCCCGGACCGGGTTGTCGTCACGGGCGGCTGAATTGAATCTGGCTGGTCGTTGGCATCGATCTGCGTCTGCTCGGGGGATGGAGTCTCTGGTTGTCTATCGGCCGGCCCGGCCGGGGTCGCAGGGATTCTGGACGACGGCGGGGACGACGGCGATGGCCTGGTCGGAACAGGGGCCCGCGGAGAGGAATCGTTCGAGGGCACCGGTGGCGAGGACTGTGGAGAGTAGGTCCACAGCCGGTTGATGACACTAGATGGCGGAGGCGAAGACAATGGCGACGAGCAGTCGGGCGGACTGGCCGCCTTGTTGGGCGTGCTCAGGACAAATGGGGGCATGGTGTGAAGTGTGAGAAAAAGAACGGACGAGCTGGTCACCGTTCCTGTCAAACAGGAGCCATCTCAAGATACTTGAGTAAGAGAAACAGGGGACGAGAGCATAATAGAGACGAGAAGCTGCGGGGATGAGTATCTGGTGCAGAGCGAAGCGAATAGAGGTTGGCAGATGGAAGAAGTTGAACAGAAAACAAAAATATATATAGAAGCAGGACGCCAGAAAATTCAGAGAAATGGCTGTAGCACGAAACCCGCAAAGCTTTGCGTGTTGCATGAAGCTGCGTTTGCTGTCGGAAGCTCAACTGGGGCGATGTCGGTATTGGTAAGAACGCACCGCCTTTTGTTGAGCTGTCATTGAACCGGCAAAATAAAGCGGTGTAGTCGACTAGACGATTTGACCAGTCTTCTCAGGGGAGCTCATAAACGCGATGTGGCCCTAACTAACATCGACAACGACAGGCGAACGCGACGGATACCAGGGACCGACAGGAGCAACCAGCATCTTTATGGCGGCATCTTATTGAGCGGAAACCACGAAAGAACAAAAAGAAAACCGGAATCCGACGACAGCAACAACCCTCAACACCCAGAACGAACACCCCGAGGCGTGCAAAAAGCCGTCCTCCCCCCCCCCCCAAACGCCCCCATGATCCACTCGACGCAGATTGCCCGCATTGACGGGCTGATGCTCTGCGCGTCGGTGGACGACGAGGGTACCGAGTCGGCGCTGGCCGAGGTCAAGGGCCAGGTGAAGCTGATCCTGCGGCGGCTGAACCGCAACGCGGAGCCGCAGGCGTCGATCGAGGCAGGCAGCAGCGGGGCGTACACGGTGCACTACCTGATCCGCGACGACGTGGTGTACGTGTGCGTGTGCGAGCGGGCGTACCCGCGCAAGCTGGCCTTTACGTACCTGGCGGACGTGGCGGCGGAGTTTGCGACGACGTACCCGGCGGCGCAGCGGACGAGCCCGACGCTGCGGCCGTACGCGTTTATGGAGTTCGACACGTTCCTGCAGCGGACCCGCCTCACGTACAGCGACGCGCGGGCGACGCAGAACCTGGACCGGCTCAACGACGAGCTGCGCGACGTGACGCAGGTCATGACCAAGAACATCGAGGACCTGCTGTACCGCGGCGACAGCCTCGAGCGCATGGGCGAGCTCAGCAGCCGGCTGCGCGACGACAGCAAGAAGTACCGGCGCGCGGCCGTGCGCATCAACTGGGAGCTGCTGCTGAAGCAGTACGGGCCGCTGGCCGGGCTGGGCTTCTTCGTGCTCTTCTTTCTGTGGTGGCGGTTTTTCTAGGCCGACGAGGACGACGGGGGACGACGGGGTGGATGGCGTTTTGGCAGCGTTCTTTTCGGGAATCCATTCTATATTCTTAAGCATACAGGCAGAGCGGCATGCTCCATCTTGCATCTGTGAGAGGAGGAAAATGAAGAGAAAGAAGAAGAAAAAAAGAAACCAAGAAAACAAGAAGAAAAAAAACGACCATGTCTCGAAAACGCCCCAAGCCCTGTGCAAACCACACGGTATCCCAAGAACGACCGTAATACCCCAAAGAAACGAAATCAAGGAATGCAGAAAGACGTAAAAAGAACAAAGAAAGAAGAAAAAAAGAAGAAGAAAAAAAGAAGAAGAAAAGAAGAAGAAAAAAAGAAGAAAAGAAAAAAAGAGAAAAAAAAAATACAGAAAAAAAAAAGAATGTTTCCGTGCTGGCTGTCGTTGTTCGTAAAGCTCATGCGCATGCGCGTTCGTTTTCGTCACATCACGGCGCACCGGTCTTTGGCCGCGGTCGACAGCGTGGCCATGTCCGGCAGCGGCAGGGCCGTGTGGTGCCACTCGAGGTGGGCCTGGAAGTCGGCCAGGCCGTCGAAACCGTGCTCGTCCTGGGCGTAGCGCGCCTGGTCGCCGGCGGCGCTGTCAAAGTACAGGTACGCGTCGCAGTAGGGGCACCACAGGCGGGCTTCCCAGGCGCCGGGCGCGGGCGGCAGGTGGTTGGCGACGGCCAGCGGGGCAAACACAATGGTGCGCGCCGTGTCGGGCTGCGACGCGGCCACGGTGGTGGCCTGCCAGCGTGGGTACGTGTCGGGGTCCGGGACGGCGTCGTCGTCGAGGGGGTGGGCGGGCTGGTCGTTGGCGGTATTGGCGTTGGCAAAGGTGTTGGCAGCCGGATTCCGTGGCTGCGGCGGCTGCGGCGGCTGCAGCGGCTGCAGCTTCAGGGCCAGCGGGAGTGCGCCCGCTGCAGAGGCGGAACGTGCGCGGCGGCGGGCCGCTTCGTCCGCGGACGAGACGGCGGGCGGCGGGTCGCGGGACGTGGGCAGGCGCTGGACGTCTTTCCAGACAATGTGGCCGTCGCAGAAGTCGCAGATGAAGGCAATGTCGTAGTCGCCAAAGCGCTCGAAGCTGCCAACGGTGCGGCAGAAGGGCGCGAGGGCTTCGAGGGTCAGCGGGGGTGGTGGCGGTGGTAGTGGCTGGTGGCTGTGCGGGTGAAGATCGGCCGTGCCCTGGGCCGCGCCCTGGGCCGTGGCCTGGGTCGTATTTTGTTGGCTTTTTCTTAGAGCAGACCTTGGTGCGGACTGCTGGCTGCCCTGTGTGCTCGGCTGTGGTGTCCAATCGACAACGACAAAGCCGTCGCTGGACCCGTGGACGGACCCGTGGGCGGAATCAGCAAACCCGACGGTCCGGCGGCGGCTTGGATGGCCGTTGGCCTGGCCATTGCTGCTGATGGTGCTGTTGCTGCCGGTGCCGTGGCCGGCGGCCATGGGCTCCCGGCCAGTCGACTCCCGCTTCTCCCGTGCGTGCAGCCGTGGCTGCTGCTGTTTCCACGCTGGGGTGTCGGCAGCATGGCTGCTGCTTGTGGGTGCAGCCGCAGCAGCCGCAGCAGCCGCAGCAGGGGCAGCAGGGGCAGCAGGGGCAGCAGGGGCAGCAGCAGCAGCGGCCGCATAGGCCCGACGCGCATCCGCGTTCTCCCGCAGCCGGCGGTACAGCAGAAACGCGCCGAGGCAGCGGGCGCCGCTGGCGGCACCGTCGGCGTCCGGGTGCTCGGCATTGAAGATGCGGCAGGCGGCGCGGCACTGGGCGCGGTGCAGGCGACGGCGCAGGCCGAAGGTGTCGCGGACCCAGAGCGGGTTGATGGGGCCGCCGGCGCGCAGCCAGCCGCGGAAGACCTGGGCGTGGGCGTGGACGTCGGCACGGAGGGCGCGGAGCTCGTTGAGGGAGGCGACTGCAGGGATTCGTTAGGACGGACGGGGAGCACAAAGGAAGACGATGGAAGAGAAGAACGCACGCCGCCGGTCCCCCTCGTAGTAGAACTGGCCATTGACCAGCGGCGCCATCGTCTGGAAGTCGCGGCGGGCCTCGTCCAGCGCATCCTCGACGGCGCGCACCTGCTCGAACTCGTCGGGGCCCCAGCCGCGCTTGTCGGCAAACATGAGCAGCCGCAGCGTGTCCTGCAGCGCCGTTGCGATGTGGGCCAGCAGCACGCCGACGGTGTCGTGTGCGGCGTCGGGCCAGGCGGCATCCGCGGAGGCCATGCCGTAGGGGGAGGAGGAAGAACGCAGAGAAGAAGAAGAAGAAGAAGAAGAAGAAGAAGAAAAAGAAGAAGAAGAAAAGACAAGCCAGACGATCTCGATCGAAACCGTCTACCGGCCGCGAAAGCTGGTCGCGCACGTCGAGCAACGACGGCGTGATGGCAACATACTCCGAGCAGAGGCAGGATAGGTGGATGGATGGACGGGCGTGCGGCGTGGTGTACAGATTTGTGCGTGCGTGCGTGCGTGCGTGCGTGCGTGCGTGCGAGAGTGTGCGTCGTGGGGTGTGGCTCTTCTTTCTGCGGCGTCGTCCTTTCACGTTTCGCCTGTCTGGCCGCAGCGCTGGCCTGTCTCGTATTCAGCTGCAGGGGGTGTGCGGTTGCCTGTATCTAACGCCCTTACGCCGTGGCCGTTAGGGCATTTAGCGTAGCATGACAGCGGTGGTTGGCGCTATTAATAGCGCCTGGGCGCTCGACACTCGGGCATGCCAGTGTCAAAAGGCCTGTAGAGCACGAACAGAAAGACCACGCCCCCCCCCCCCGCAGCGCTTTCGTCATCCGAGAAAGGCCGCCGGTCCCAGATCCGTTTTGGCTGCAACGGTTGCGTGGCTTTCTTCGTACTCCGTACTCGTAGTATCTTACGCGTCTTCGGACGCGTAGCGGTTCTCCGTGAGGTTTCCTAGCAGGGTGCGCCCTGGATGATGAACGCTATGTTTCTCCGGCCCACTAGCTGCCATTCTGTTGAGCTGCTAGCGGAGGGGGCTTGACACGCTGCCGGACCGGCCTGTCTGCCGCCTCTCCAGCGTGCTCCAGCATTGCTCCAGCGGACCCATCAGCCTTACGGCCCACTAATCGACAGGCTCTTCCCCCCCCCACCCATCCATCCATCCCCTACCAGCGTTTGTTTCGTTTGCTGCGCCTTTCAGCCTCTTTCTCTCTTCATGACGAACTGCGGCCATGCCGCGTATTGCTCCGTCGCTCGTGCGTCAGGCCGTCCGCCGTCTCGGACCCGAGGCCGCCCTGCTGCTGCCGGCGTGCCGCGACCTGGCGTCGACCCGGGCCGAGCTGCGCTGGCTGACGGAGCACGTCCGGGACACGGCCGGCCAGCAGCAGCAGCAGCAGCAGCAGCAGCAGCGTCTCCGAGCGCTGTGCCGCCGCCGGGGCCGCGGCGAGCCGCTGCAGTATGTCCTGGGCTCGCAGCCGTTTGGGCCGCTGGACCTGCTGTGCCGCCGGGGCGTGCTGATTCCGAGGTGTGTTTTTGTGTGGTGCTCTGTCCAAACGAGTGCTGCAGAATCGTAGCGTCTTCTCTCTGACTGCCCATCACAGACCTGAGCCCGAGGCCTACGCCATGTATCTGGCAGACATCCTTTTGCGCGAGCGCAGGAACCCGGTCGCCGTCCTCGACGTCTGCACCGGCTCCGGGTGTATCGCGCTGCTGCTCTCCGCACGCCTCTGCGCTGCCGGCCGCTCGACCCGCATGCTCGGCATGGACGTCGCGCCGGCCGCCGTGGCGCTGGCCCGGGCCAATGCGGTGCGCGTGGCGCGCAACGGGTGGGAGCTCGGCAACGCCTCCACCCTGACCTTTTCCCGCGCCGACGCGTTCGCCGACGACTGGCTGCCGCAGGTCCCGCGGCCGCTCGACCTGCTCGTCGCCAACCCGCCGTACGTGTCCGCGGCCGGCTTTGCCCACGACGCCGCGCGGTCGGTGCGGCTGTTTGAGCCCAAGCTGGCGCAGGTGCCGCTGCCGGCCGGGGACGACTCCGGTGCCCACCCGGACGCGTCTGCGGAGCCCCCCCACGACCGCTTCTACGGCCGCCTACTGGCCCTGGCGGCCCGGCTCGATGCCCGGCTCGTGCTGTGCGAGGTCGGCAGCCTTGCACAGGCCCAGCGCGTGGTGGCACGTGCACTGGGTCCGCAGCAGGAGGCCGGGGCCGTGCGCGAAGCGGAGATCTGGCGGGACGCGCCGGACATGGCGCCAGACGTCGAAACGGAGGACCCGGATGCCATGCAGAGCAGTGTGGTGGCTGGCCACGCGGTGCGCATCCGGGGGAGTGGCCACGCACGGTCGGTGTTTCTTCGACGGAGGTGAAGGAAGAAAGCGACGTCATCAAGCGAACAAAAAATCCAAAAAATCCGAAAAATCATACAAGCATCAAACGAGTTCAGGCGAGATTCCTCGACGATCGTACACGCTGTCCCCGCTACAGCAAAAGGTTGACCAGCTTGCCGTCGCCGACGACGATGGCGCGCTTTGCCTGGCGGATGTCGCGGTCGCCGCTGCTCAACTTGGCGCGGCCCTCATCCGTGGCCAGGATGGCGTTGACGAGCCAGGCGCACAGGGCGTCGCCAGCCAGCTCGGCGGGCGGCGGCGGCAGCGCGACGGCGCAGCGCAGACGGCCGTTGACCTGGACGGCGCACGGCCTGCGGCGGGGCTGCAGCCAGGCAAGGGAGCCGTCGGGGTGGGGGAAGACGGCACGGGCATCCGGGCCGAACAGCAGCCCGGCCCCGGGCCGTAGGATGCTCCAGCACTCCTCGGCCACGGCTGGCGCGACCGGCGCCAGCATGCGCACGAGGGCCGACAGTGCGGCATGGACGACGGCGGGCGTCGCGTCGGCGGCGGCAGCGGCGGCGGCGATGCGGTTCGTCAGGCGCATCAGGTCCGACACGACCGTGTTGAGGGCGTAGACCTTTTCGTAGGAGGCTGATACCGACACGATCGTCGTCTGCACGTCACGCCACAGCCCCGCGTCTGCGTCGAAGACGGCCCGCTCGGCCGGGGATGCCGGCGCGCGCTGCCGGAGCTCGTCGGCCACGGCGGTGTCGCCCACCGCCACACCGCCCGCCGCACCGGCTGCCGCACCACCCGCCGCCTCCACCAGCTCGTGCAGCCGCCCCAGCCAACGGGTCACGCCCGGCATCTTGTCCTCGTCCCAGAGCAGCACGTCAGCCACCGGCGCCTGGAACAGCATGTGCGCCCGCGTCGCGTCCGCGCCGTAGCGCGCAATCATCTCTGTTGGGTCGACGCCGTTGTGCTTGGACTTGGACATCTTCTCGTACACGACCGTTGCCGGCGCGCCCGTTGCCCGCACCACCGGCGCCGGCCCGCCGGCGTCGACGTCGACCTCGGCCGGCCGCAGGAACCGGCCTGTTGCCGGGTCCACGTACGTCCGGCCGTGCACCATGCCTTGCGTGACCAGCCGGGAAAACGGCTCGTGCACGGCGGAGGTCGCATCTGCCGCGTCCTGCCCCATCAGCACCTTGTAGATAAATCGCGAGTACAGCAGGTGCAGGATCGCGTGCTCGATGCCGCCCAGGTACACGTCGACGGGCAGCTGCGCGCGCGCACGCGCCGGATCAAACGGCGCCGCGGCGTTGTGCGCGTCCACAAACCGCATGTAGTACCAGCTCGAGTCGACAAACGTGTCCATCGTGTCCGTGTCGCGCTGCGCCGCGCCGCCGCACGACGGGCACGCCACCTCGGCCCAGGCGCGCGCCGCGTCCGACGCCAGCG
>PCDN01000002.1:1390725-1438968 GCA_002778105.1 Ceratocystiopsis brevicomis
CCGACAGGTCCGGCAGCTTGACGGGCAGGTCCTCCTCGGGCACCGGCACGGCGCCGCACGAGGCGCAGTGCACCATGGGGATCGGCGTGCCCCAGGCGCGCTGCCGGCTAATCAGCCAGTCGCGCAGCCGCCAGCGCTCGGTTTCCTGAGCCAGTCCGGCCGGCGTGAGCAGATCCAAAAGCTGTTTTGCTGCTTCCGCAGAAGCCATCC
Source organism: Ceratocystiopsis brevicomis (assembly GCA_002778105.1). Classification (NCBI taxonomy): domain Eukaryota; kingdom Fungi; phylum Ascomycota; class Sordariomycetes; order Ophiostomatales; family Ophiostomataceae; genus Ceratocystiopsis; species Ceratocystiopsis brevicomis. The sequence continues at coordinate 1,390,936 of PCDN01000002.1, forward strand.
CGCGGAAGGGGCCACTTTCCGCCGTCATGTAGCCGCGGTCGACGAATGGTGCGCCGTCTGCGGTCTCGGTGGCCTCGGTGGCCTCCATGTCCTCAGTGGCCTCCATAGTCTCCGTGGCCGCCCCCACCACCACACGCACGGGCTCGTCGCCGCCGTGCTCTTTCCAGAAGGCGTGGTCGCGCACGTCGTGGCCGGGCACACCCATGACCGCACCCTCGCCGTAATCGCCCAGCACGTACGGCGCCACAAACACGGGCAGCGACGCCTTGGCCGCGGCCGGCGCGTCCACGTGGAACGCCAGCGGGTTGATGGCGCGCACGCCCGCCAGCCGGTGGCCGGCCTTGGCGTCGGCCGGCAGCCCAGGAACGGCTTCCAAAAACGTCTGCAGCGCCGGGTCGCCGCCCGCGGCCGCCAGACGCTGCACGAGCGGATGCGACGGCGCCAGGGCCAGGAACTGCACGCCGGCCAGCGTGTCGAGGCGGGTGGTGAAGACGTCGAGGGCTGCCACCGCAGGGTCGTCTCCGTCGCCGCCGCCGCCGCCGCCGCCGCCGCCGCCGCCGCCGCCTAGCAGCCGGAACTGCACCTTGGCCCCCGTCGACCGCCCCAGCCAGTGCCGCTGCATGGCCAGCACGCGCTCCGGCCAGGCGCCGTCGCGCGCCAGCAGACCCAGGTCGCGCAGCAGCGGCGCGCGGTACGCCGAGATGCGCAGGAACCACTGGCGCAGGCGCCGCTTCTCGACCCGCGCGCCCGACCGCCACGAGCGCCCCTGTGCGTCCACCTGCTCGTTGGCCAGCACCGTCTGGTCGACCGGGTCGTAGTTGACCTCGGCGTCCGCCTGGTACGCGAGCCCCAGGCGGTGCAGCCGCAGGAAGAGCCGCTGCGTGTGCGCGTAGTATTCCGGCTCGCACGTCGACAGCGTGTCTGCCCAGTCCCAGCTGCCGTTCATGCGGTCTAGCTGCGCCCGCATCTGCGCAATGTTGGCCCGCGTCCACGCCGCCGGGTCAATGCCGCGCTCGCGCGCCGCATTCTCGGCCGGCAGCCCAAACGAGTCCCAGCCCATCGGCAGCAGCACATCCGACCCCTGCAGCCGCTGATACCGCGCCACCACGTCGGCGATCGTGTACACGCGCAGGTGGCCGAGATGCAGGTTGCCTGATGGGTACGGGAACATGGGCAGAATGTATTTTTTCCGGCCGGCAGACTCTGGCGACGACAAGCTCCTCTGCTCAGCCCACTTCGCTTGCCATTTTGGATCAAGCGCCAGCAGGTCCAGCTTCGTTCGGCCCTGGCGGTGGGTGGCATAGCCTCGGCAGCGGCAGCGCCGGCCGGGGGTGTTTCGTGATGAGCCGGCGAGAGACGCCCGGGCGACCAGGGCACATGGCCGGCCCGGTGCCGCTCCCGTTGCCAAGAGGCCGATCAGTCGTCCATTAAGGATGAACATTGTGGCAAGGACATCGCCAGCTGCGGGCCGTGTTTGGTGGAGGGTCAATTCTTTCTGGAGCTCAAACTGCCGCGGTTCACCGCCAAGAAAACTGCCGCATTTCACCGCCCGTGTCTTGGCAAAAAATAAGCTTCTCCAAAAGCGGCCAGTGGCGGGCGATCGCGGATCTTGAACGTTTTAACCCCTTTCGTCGCTCTTCAGGCTCAAAACACGGCCACACACCGACTCTGGCTGCCGGCTCGCCACGTTTCGTTATCCGGTTCCTTGTTTCTCCTCATCTGCTTGGGTCTGGTATCTGTTGGCGTTTGTTTTGGGCTTACCTACTTACTGCCTTACTGCGTCTTGACGCGGTCGCCTTCCTTGGTTTTCGACCTCGACCACCCTCCTCGACTGACGGGCGACCATGACCGCTGCGGCTCCGTGAAAGCATCATTGATTTGAGCACGACGCGACGGCAAGAGAGCACGCTCTCTTTCCACAACCTCCCTCCTCTCTCCTCTCTCCCCTCTCCAGATGCCGCTTTCCTACGCGTCTCTTCCGCCACAGGCCCGGGACTCGCTGGAGCTCGCGTCGCTCGCGAGCTCCAGCCAGTTTGACGGTGGCGGCGGCGGCGGCAGCGGCGGCAGCGGCGGCAGCGGCGGTTCGGCGGCTTCATCGCGTCCTAGCATATCGTCGTCGCGCAAAGCATCATTAGAACGCGAAGATCCGCTCGATTTTGATAACCCAGCCGCCGCCGCCACCGACTTTGGCCGGTCAGGACACGGTCACCGCGGCCGGTCCTTTTCGGTGTCATCCGGCTTTGATCTGGCAGCCAACCTCTTTCCCTTGTCGTCGACGGCTGGCGCTGGCGGGCTCGACGGCTACGCGCCGCTCGGGGTGCCGACGGCGGCGGGCGGGCGCGGCGGCGGCGGGCTGCTGGGCGCGGGGTCGCTGGAGCGGCACAAGACGCTGACGTACGTCAACGGGCTATCACTGATCATCGGCCTGGTGATCGGGTCGGGCATCTTCTCGTCGCCGAGCCTGGTCAACACCAACGTGGGCTCGCCCGGCGCGGCGCTGATCGTGTGGGTGGTGGCCGGCGTGCTGGCGTGGACGGGCGCGAGCAGCTATGCGGAGCTGGGTGGCGCCATCCCGCTCAACGGCGGCGCGCAGGCGTACCTCTCCAAGACGCTGGGCGAGCTGTTCGGGTTCCTGTTTACCTGGGTGGCCGTGCTCGTGCTCAAGCCCGGCAGCTCGGCCATCATTGCCATCATCATGGGCGAGTACCTGGTGCGCGCCGTCGTGGGCGCCGACGCCGACGCCGTCGTTAGCCCCTGGATCAACAAGGCGGTCGCCCTGGCCGGCGTCGTGCTCATCACGTTTATGAACTGCGTGTCGACCCGCCTCGGCACGCGCGTCAACGACCTGCTCATGTTCCTCAAGTTTGTCGCCCTGCTGGGCGTCACCGTGACTGGCATCGTCGTCGCCGCCACCGGCTACTCGTATTCCGGCACGCCCGACGTCAACTGGAAGACGCACCCCTGGTTCGCCAACACGAGCACGGACGCGTCTGCCTGGGCCGTCGCCCTGTACGCCGGCCTATGGGCGTACGACGGATGGGATAACGTACGTCTTCTCCCCCCCCCCGCCCCTTTTCCTTTTTACGAACGCTAACCCCAGCCCCCAGACAAACTACGTCGTCGGCGAGTTCCGCAACCCGCGCCGCGACCTTCCCCGTGTCATCCACACGGCCATGCCGCTGGTCATTGTCAGCTACGTGCTGGCCAACGTGGCCTACTTCCTCGTGCTGTCGCCTGAGGCCATCAACGCCACCAACACGGTCGCCGTCGTGTTCGGCGCCAAGGTCTTTGGCCCCGTCGGCTCGCTCATGCTGGCCCTCATTGTCAGCGCCTCGTGCTTTGGCGCCTTGAACAGCTCGACCTTTACGAGCAGCCGGCTGGTCTACGTGGCCGGCCGCGAGGGCTACCTGCCGGCCGTCTTCTCTCGCATCGGGCTGGGCGGGGACGGCAACGGCGGTGGCGGCGGCAGCGGCGGCGGCGGCGGTGGCAGCGGCAGCGCCATGCGGTCGGCCGAGATGCTGCGCACGCGCGGCCGGCTCGCGCGGCTGGCGGTGCGGGTCGTCGGCGACGCGGACACGGGTCTGTTTTTCACGCCCATCTACGCGCTCGTGCTCAACGGCGCACTGACGCTGTGCTACGTGCTGGTCGGCGAGTTCGGCACGCTGCTGACCTTTTACGGCGTGGCCGGCTACACCTTTTACTTTCTCGCCGTGCTGGGCCTCATTGTGCTGCGGGTCAAGGAGCCCAGCCTGGAGCGCCCGTACAAGGCGTGGATCACGACGCCCATCATCTTCTGCTGCGTCAGCCTCTTCCTGCTGAGCCGCGCCGTCTTCGGCCAGCCGCTGCAGACACTCGTCGTCGTCGGCTTCGTCCTGGCCGGCATCCCCGTCTACTACTGGCACATCCGCAAGCCGGACCGGCGCAGCAAGCGCGAGCGCGGCGGCCACGACGTGCCGTGGTGGAAGTTCTGGGCGCGGTGGCGGCAGCAATAAATCTGTTGCACCGGGAGGGATGCAGTGGAGATACAATGTGAACGAAACGAGCCTGCATGGGATTTGTCCTTTTTTTTTTTTTTTTCTCTCTCTTTTTTTTTTCTTCTTTTCCTCTCTTGTACTCTATGCCCACCCCCTTTTTTTTTGGTTATTGGATACACCGTTACACCATTTACATGCGGAAGACCTCTCCCCGGTTGTCAATGGCCCCCCGGAAGTGCTCCTCAACCACGGAGCCCTTGAGGATGGTCTCATGCACGAGCCCCTCGACGTGCTCGGGCTCGACGCGCCCGTACCAGATGCCGTAGCCGGCCAGCGGGTGCGGCTCGCGCTGGTCGATGGTGCGCAGCCCGGGCGGCAGGTTGAAGATGACGTTGCCGGCGAACTTGTGGCCGCCAATGTGGCTGACGAGGCCGACACGGGCGCTCATGGGAGGAGGCGGTGCAGCGCGGGATCGTGGGGAGGGGGGGGACGGCAGCGGTGCATCCGAGCCCTGCCGCAGCAGCCGCTCGACCTCGTGGGTGGTGGTGGCCTGGGCCTTGGCCTCTGCTTCTGCCTCGGCCGGGTCGACGACGACCGGCCCGCGCTGCACGTGCACGCCCACGCGCGCCAGCTGCGCCTCCAGCGCCGTCTGCAGCACCGGCCCCAGCACGCCGCAGCGCGCGTCGCGGCCACCGTGGCCGCACACGAGCACCAGCAGGTCGTCGACGCGGTCGCGCACGCCCCAGAGCAGCCGGCGGTACGCGGGCTGGCGCGTCAGCAGGTCGCGGTGCGCGGGCGACAGGCGGCCGTCATGGGCGGCGTGCAGGTGCGCGGGCAGCAGGTAGCCGCGGGCCAGGGCGTCGACGCTGTCAAACGAGACGCGCGGCAGGAAGGGCACGTAGCGGAAGCCGGGCAGCAGGTAGACAGAGCTCGACTGGAGCTCGGCGCGGGGGGGCGGCGACGAGGGGAACGACGTGTTGAGCACGCTGACGTGGTGGTAGGGCTGCGGACAGGAGTCAGCAACGGCCATGACGCAGCAGCCGGCCTACTCACATCGCTGTACTTCCCCCCCCGCCCAAACAGCTCCTTCAGATCCGCTGCCAGGTTGTCGCCGCTGCTGGCGTCCTCGATCCGCGACGGCCAGTCCGCCTGCCCGGTGCACACCAGCACCTGCTCGTCGTACCGCGAGATCAGCCCGTGCAGCGGGCTCGTCCGGTCGATCGGCAGGCCCTCCGGCATCGCCGGCATCGGCTCGCACCCGCATGTCGGCGCCGGGCACACCGCCACCGTCGGGAACGGCAGCGGCCGCGGCGGTCGTGACGGCCGTGACGGCTGCTGTGCCGCCCTTCGTCCCGCAGCCTGTGCTCCGTCGGCGCTCGCCATCCCGCGCCGCGTCACGCGCGGGCCAGGGCCAGGGCCAGGCACCTCTCCGCCCAGGCCGTGTCCGAGTCGGCGTCCGTGCCAGAGCCCCGTGTCCGGTCGGAGCCCCGCCGCCGCCGACAACAGCCGCTGCACAATCGGCGCGACAGCCATCGAGGAGGTGAGGCGGTATGGCTGGTTGAGGCCGTAGGAGGCAAAGTTGCGCCGTCCTATTTGTGGTTTTGGGCCATGCCTGCCTGGCTTTCGTATCTCCGGTCAGCAGGGCGGATACAGTGTCAATTTATATATGATTCGCACAGTGCCCTTGCATCTATCAAGCAACGTGTGCGGACCAGAGAATCGCGGCCGAAGAACAAAGCCACAAAAGCCGAAGAAGAAACCTCATGAAAACCACTTGGTCGTGCATAACACAACGCCCCGAACCAGTATCCCATACAAATCTTCAAGTCCACCTAATCCACTCCAATGCTCCTTATACCAGTAAAACAGAACCCCTGCGCCTTTAATCACGCCTGCGGATTCGGAGGACAACCGTTGTTGGATGCCGCACCCAGTCCCTCCTCCCGCATGAGCGCCATGCTAATCCACTGACGGTGCATGTCGATCCCGATCGAGTCGATGACCTCGGCCCACACCGCAGGGCTGCCCAGGTTGTCCCAGCTGCCTAGCCTGGCTGGCCTGGCTGGCCGGGCTGGCCTGGGCCGGCTGACCGGGCTGGTCTCGATCTCCGGACCGGTTCGGTGGTCGGCATGCGCTTGAGCTCGTGGACGCCGCTGTCGACCACACCGGCTGGTCATACAGAATCTGCGGCGCGCCCGCGGCAGCGGCAAGGTTGATGCACTGGTGCACCGCGGCCGCCTGCTGTTCCCCACCCCCGGCCATCGGCTTGATAGTGGCGCGCATTTTCGTGAGCAGCTGGTTGAACCGGTCGGCCAGGCAGCGCATAATGTCCAGGATTGATATGGCCATGCTCGTGCCCGACTGCCGCCGCTTCTTGCGGTACACCTCGCGGCCGATGCGGCCCAGGATCCGCGTCATCAGCGTGTAGTGCCGCAGCACGTTGGCCCGGCGGATGTCGCTCTCGTCACCTCCGATCGGGCTGGGAAGGCACACGTCAATGTCGTCGTCCGAGATCGACAGCGGGTGGCCCGACGTCACACGCTGCAGTCGCTCAAGGCTGTAAACAGACCACCAAACGCGGCGGCGGCGCTCGCGCACGCAGTCGTCCAGCCCGTGGTGCAACAGGTCCCGCACCTCCTGGTGCAGCCCCAGCGAGACGGCCATGCGCTGTGCCTGACCAATATACAGATACGCCGATCCACGGCCGTTGAGCTGCCACGAACAGCCTTGGCCGGCGAAAACGGCTTATCGGCGGCCCAGGCGTTCATCCAGGCACGCAGAAATACGGTTAGCGATTCTGTATCTTACACTCACAGATAGCCTCGACGCCACGCCAAGGCCTGGCACTTATCATCGGCCCCGGATCCCGACCCGATGGCGGACTGCCCTGGGCTGCTGGCCGCCCGGCCGTGCCTGGTGTTGTATTGGTTCTGCGTGTCCAGGCTCTTGTTCAGGCTCTCTCTTCTGCTCTCGGTCCTTCATCTACTGTCCTCCTGTCCTCCCCTTTTTTTCTGGTCTTCCGCATGCCGCACGCCGCACGCCGCACTGCCGTGCTAGGAACTCGCCCGGCTGGTCTGCCCGGCTCCTGACCCTGCACCAGAAGCACAGCCGGCCCGAGCGCTGGCTGGAGGTGGCTGACGACGATGACCGCCGCCGCCGCATGGACCGTGCCTTTCTCGCCTTCAGCGCCGGCAAGCATGCCTGCACTGGCATTCACATTGCCTGGCTTGAGATGAAGAAGACGCTGCCGCTGATTTTGATCAACTTCCAAGTACGTGGAGAATCCATTTCTGTGTTTTTGGCCTTGTGCTGACATTGCAGACTGATCTTGTCAACTCCAGCCAGGATGTCAAAAGCAGCATACGTATCAGTGCCGTCAAGTACCCTCCGCCAATTTGGGTTAACATTTACAAGAAAGAGTAGGAGACGGCATGAAACTACCTAGATGAGCGACAGAACATTCAGCGGGACGCTGTTTAGAAGACGCATTTTCAAGCAAAATAGATGCACGCAATAGCATTTACTTATGTACCAATTTCATTTTTCATAGAGTCTATCTACGGTTCACGTTGTGCCCAGGTACTCAATACCTCTGGGATAAGGGAACCCTGTTGCAGTCTGTTTCTCTACTGTGGAGGTGTGTCCCCCCGGCCAAGGACTGCTCGCCCAAGTTCGAAGACGAGACGAGACGACCCCACCGCGACCTACAGGGTTTCTCTGGAAGCATCCTGTATTGGACGGACTACAGACGCAAATGGTGAAGGCTCTTGTTTTTCAAAGCTTCCAGATTTCGGGGGAATCATCGCTTGAACAGCAAGGGGACTCTTTTTACAACATCAAGGCCGGTTTTCGTCTGCCATCTTTCATAAAAATAAAAATAAAAAATGCACGCTGGATACGGGGCCATCCAGCATGGTAAACACATCGCCAAATTCCAATACGGCGCCAAGGACTCGGGCGTCCCCAGAAGCAAGCGAAGCCGAGCGCGCAAAACGAGAGGAGACGAGACCGAGGAAGAGGGTCATGACGCATGTGACGACGTAGAGTGGGACGGAGTGCAGCTGGGCAGACGTCGCCGTCCAGCCGAACTCCCGGAGGATGGTGGGCGCAAAGGCACCGAGGCCCTGGACGGCCTAGTTGGTGGGTAAGAAGCCCCAGGCGCAGACCTGGGTGTGGACGTTGAAGACGGTCCGGCGCATGTGGTGCCATGTGACGCGCTCGGTGAGCTGGGCGGCGTGCTCGCGCTGGATGCGCTGCTCGGCAATGTAGCGCTGGCGGGGCGTGAGATACTTCCAGGAGCCGGGGCTCTGGGGCATGAAGGGGACGGCGGACAGGGCGATGAGAATGGTGAGGAGGCCCCCGAAGAAGAAGATGTTGCGCCACTGGACGACGAGCGTGGGACGCGTCGGCGCCCCAGGTGGGGATGCGCGTCAGCGCCGTGGCCAGCAGACCGCCAAAGGAGTTGGCCAGCGAGCTCGACGAGACAAAGATGCTCATGCGAAAGAACAGCTCAGACTTGCAATAGTATCAGCCGAGGAAGAAGACGGTCGCGGGCATGGCGCCGCCCTCAAAGACCCCAAGAAAGGCGCGGGTGACGGCCAGGCCGGCGTATGACTTGACAAAGGCGGTGCACATGGACACGAGGCCGAAGCAGAAGACAAGGCCGGGCACTAGTGGTCAGAGCACGACCCAGTACAGAAAGGCAAATTGAAGAACGTACTGTATAAGCGAGGACCAACGCGCTTGAGAATGGCAATGCTGGGAATTCGGACGCAAGCGTAGACAAGGAAGAAGATGGGCAGAACAACGTTGTACCGGTAGCCGCGCAGGTCGAGGTCTTCCGCCATACCCTCGATCTTGGCGTTGCCGGCGTTGGACCGGTTAATGGCGCAGCACATGTCTGGAAAACCCAAAGCGATCAGCACCTGTACGCCGACGACAGCAATGGCAATGACGGCGCACTTACACAGCAGCGTCACCATGGGCGTGATGGTCAGGTCAAACTTGAGACGCACGGTCGCCTCCTCAGCCTTGGTCCAGTCTCCGGATACCAGATCGGCAGCGACCGCGTCGTCCGAGCTTGACGCTGGTCTGGCTGGACACGGCCGGGTCGGGGTCCGTCTTCTTGATGTGGATGTTCATGGTCGGCGGAGAGGAAGGGGGGATCCGAATGGTGAGTATCGGGCAAGGAGGCTCTCGTGTTGCTAGAGCGGTGTCAGTTGCTCCGTTTCATCCAGCTGCTGCGCAGGCAACCGAGCCACCGAATCGTTGGATCTTGGCAAGGGGACCATTCTCCGGGTTATATGGCCTCTGTCCAATCCCGGCATCACCCAGTCTCTTTGATCACGTCCTACGCGTGTTCTCTGCCATGTGCCATGCAAATCAAGCATGACCTCAATCGCTGGACCGCTTGGCTTGTCCCTTGCTATCACACGCCCTCGGCCCTGGTTTGCATCGCAACCAAGCAAGCAGTAAGATAGGCATGTGGGTCCCACAACGGTGACCGGCGGACAGCCTTGTGTCCCATGTGCGTGGTGGAGCCCCGGCTAGTTGCACTTCCTGAAGCGGCCGTTCTTCCACTTCGGACGGGAAGGAACAAAATAAGATAAGATTCTCACATCGGAGAGTGGGGTCGGCTCATGATGCCGGTTGTTCGGCAGCGTCTCCCGATGCATGCGACGTGCCGACGGCAGTGGATGGCGACGACGGGATGCGGCCAACGTGCTGACTGTTGTCGGTTCGCGGGGTAGGTGAGCGACGGAAGCAAGACGGGGCCGTCTCATAGGCACACCGATCGATAACGGTGGCGACCAACGCGCTGCTGGAGCGCGAGGGGGCGCAGTCGACGCTGCTGACGACCCGGGGCTTTGGCGATCTGCTGCGCATCAGCAACCAGGCGCGGTCAGACATCTTCGACCCGTCGGTGCGGCGGCCTTCGCGTCCGTGGCCGTGGCGCTGGTCAGCTCGTTTGCCTGCCCGGAGCACGAGCGCGTCGTAGGCCGGATCGCGGCCGGGCTCGGCTTCTCGGTGGCGCTGTCGTCGTCGCTGCAGCCGATGATCAAGGTCGTGTCGCGCGGCATGTCGGCGAGCGGCATGTTGGCCACGGCGGGCGGACGCATACCTGACGCCCGTCATCCAAGCGCACGTCGACGTCATCTCGGCCAACTCTTCCGGCGGGCTCGGCGGCGCCCACGGCTGCCGCGTCGAGCCCATGCAGAGCGACGGCGGCCTTGTCGACTTCCGCCACTTCAGCGGCCTGCGCGCCATCCTGTCCGGGCCCGCTGCCGGCGTCGTCGGCTTCTCAGCCATCAGCTGGGACCCGGAGGCGCGCGTGCCCGTCATCGGCTTCGACATGGGCGGCACGTCCACCGACGTCTCGCGCTTCGACGGCCACCTCGACCACACCTTCGCGTCCAGCATCGCCGGCGTCAGTATCCTGGCGCCCCAGCTCGACATCAACACCGTCGCCACCGGCGGGGGCTCCGTCCTGTCCTGGCGCAACGGGCAGCAGGTCGCGCTCGGCTTCCTGCACGGCGCCGACGAGCCCATGACACGCCCCATCCGCAATCTGACCGAGGCGCGCGGCTTCGATACGGCCGCCCATCACCTGGCCTGCTTTGGCGGCGCCGGCGACCAGCACGCCTGCAGCGTGGCCGCGGCGCTGGGCATCGCCCGCATCCTCGTCCACCGCTACTCGTCCATTCTGTCGGCGTACGGCCTGGCCCTGGCCGATGTCGTCCACAAGGATCAGGAGCCTATGGCCGCCATCTTCTACGACGCCCGCGCCGCCGTGCGCGCCCGCCTGGCCCGCCTCGCAGCCCAGGCCGAGGCCCATCTGGCCCAGCAGGGCTTCGTCCCGGCCCAGCTGCGCCACGAGCGCTTCCTCAACATGCGCTACGACGGGTCCGACACCAGCCTGATGGTGCTGGCGCCCGCCGGCGACAACGACGGCGACGACGACGACGACTTCGCCGCTGCCTTTGTCGAGCGCCACAACCGCGAGTCCAGCTTCGTGCTTCACCGTTCTGTCCTCGTCGACGACGTCCGCGTACGCACCGTCGCCACGTCGCGCCGCTGCTGCAGCTCAAGGCCGCCACTCTCCGTGAGGCCACCGCCGCCGACCGCGACACCGTCACACCCGTGTACTTTGACGCCGCCCACGGCTTTGTCGACATGCCCGTCTACCGCCTCGGTGCCCTCAGCAGCGACGTGCGCCTGCGCGGCCCCGCCATCATCATCGACGAGACCCATACCATCGTCGTCGTTCCTGGCGCCGTAGCGTCCGTGCTGCAGACGTGCCTGGCCATCGACCTCGAGACGGCCAAGCCGTCTGCCAAGGCCGCCTCCGCCGTCGCCGACCCTGACCCCGACCCCGAGACCATCGATCCGATCCGGCTGACCATTTTCGGCCACCGCTTCGTGTCCGTAGCCGAGCAGATGGGCCGCACCCTGCAGAAGACGGCCGTGTCCGCCAACATTAAGGAGCGCCTCGACTTCTCGTGCGCCCTCTTTTCGCCCGACGGCGGCCACATCGCCAACGCGCCCCATGTCCCCGGCTTCGGCTACTACGAGACCATTGCAGGCGGCGCTGGCGCCGGCCCATCCTGGCACGGCGAGAGCGGCGTCCCACGTCCATATGACTAACACCCGCATCACCGACCCCGACATCCTTGAGAAGCGCTACCCCTGCGTGGTGCGCCAGTTCTCCCTGCGCCCCGGCACCGGCGGCGCCGGCCGCTTTCGCGGCGGCGACGGCGTGGTGTGCGAGATCAAGTTCCTCGCCCCCGTCCAGTGCTCCATCCTGTCCGAGCGCCGCGTCCACCGCCCCTTCGGCATGGTTGGCGGTGCCTCCGCCGCCACCGGGCTCAGCCTCTAGCTCAGCAAGAATGCCTTCACGGGCGAGGACCGCACCGTCAACATGGGCGGAAAAGGCAGCGTGCGCATGAGCCCGGGCGACCGCGTCGTCATCATGATCCCGGGCGGTGGTGGTTGGGGCACACCACCGGAAGAGGCCGAGAGCGCCGATGCGGAGAACTTCACGCCATGCGAGGAGACCAGAGATAATCATAGCTGTTCGTTCGCCACTTGCCAGTCGGACATCATAATCATCATCATCGGAAAATGAAGAGGGCCCCTCGGGATGGCAAGGACACGAAGGTTCTCTCGCAACCGCTAGCCGACGAGCACAACCATGTCGTGGCGCGTGAGCTCGTGCAGTGTTAAACGGTGCGTTGCGTCGAGAGCCAGGCCGTTTTCAGTCTCAGGATACTCGCGGCTCGAGACGCAAAATATCAATCGCGCCATCCGCCATTTTCTTCAGCTGACGCACAAGACCAGCGATGGTGTCGCCGGCCTCGCCATACTCGTCAAGGTCGTCAATAAAAAACAGAAGCGATGTCGGTGGATAGCACTGCTGTGGCTGGCGCCAGCATCATCGACTGCCCCCCGATCGAAGGCGAGACGCATATCCCTGTCTGACAGCACAATCTGCACACGCGTTTCAATGTCCGGCGCTTGCCAAATGTCAGGGACAGCGCTTCCCCGGAACTATGGCAGGCAGCAATAACGCCATGCACAAACGTGCATTTCAACCCCAGAATATTGCGCAGCGGCGGCGTGCCGGGCTTCCGGAAGAAGCAGCTGACAATGGCAAATGTTATGCTGTGAGCCCATTCCTGTAGCAGGCTCTCGGCCTTTTCGTGTTCAAACACGTACTTCATGATCGTCGACTTTCCAGACTCTGGCTTGCCGGAAATATGAAAAATACCGTTGCCGTGGGCCAGCCAAGCCACGAAGTCGGCCGGCACAGGGCGACATTTCTCACCCGCGCTGTCGAGTATTTCGTCATCGTCGGAGAGGTAAGGAACGCGGTCCTCCGCACTCTCCAGGATCCAGTGAAATGTATCTTCCGCGGCCTCGTGCACGACACTACATCGCTCGCCCATTCCAGGAAAGGCGAGTGCTTTGAGCAGGAGGTCGACTTTCTTTTGGTGTCGCAGTTGCGTATCTTACGTTCTTCCCCCTGTCGAAATAGTTGGCCCCATTGGTTACTGTCATTGGCCTCCTTGGCGGCGTTCGTGGAGATGAGTGTGTTACTGGCAACGTCAGCAGCAAGCCCCGTTTGCTTTTACCATACTGGCGTCAAGCACTTACACTCCATTCTGGGTCTGAAAGCGCCCCAGGGCCTGTAGACAGGTGTCGAGGCCACGTTGTAGCTCGGCGAGCTCATCCCTGAACCATGATAGGATGTAAAATGGCGACGGCCAGCGTCTTTGGGTTCTTTTTCGCGGTTGCAGACGGCCAAGTCTGCGGCCGAGGGCGACGGCGAGGTTGTGGGCTTGGTTTGCAATGGCTCAAGCGTCTTTGAACTCCTGGGAGGAGTTCGTTGCGTGCTTCGTGAGAAAGGCAGTGCTCGGTCTGCAGATTGGAACAACTTGTTTCAACGCAACGTTCGGCTCCTCGTGATCGCCGCGGGGGACAGCATTGATCGTCAGCGGCGCTTGGAACATGATGGTGGCAAACGGCAGGGCAGCGCCCGATGCCTCTGAAGTCGAAAACGTGGCCTCACAAAAAAGGATAAGACAGAAGAAATTTGGTGAGAAAGGAAGTTCAGTCCGAATAAGAAGGCGCGACCGAGGACCGAGGGGACTTGGGAAGTGAGGGGCTATCTCGGTCAGCACAGCCACAGCTGCCCAACGCCCGGGTGCACCTGCCGCCGAGCTGCGTGCCCTGGCGGATCAAGGACGCCGTGGTCGACATAGCCTCCATACGGCAAAGGCTCTCGAGCAAAAGGCTCTCAACAGGTTTTGCCTGACTCGCTCTCGCGTTACTATGAAGACTGCGCCAGCGGAGACGACACCGACGATGTGCCCCTGCTGGCACTGTCCTCATCCAGGTGGCCTCCTCCCGGACCGCTCGCCTTGACACCCGCTATCGTGTCTGTGTCCGTGTCCTGGTCATCGCTCCCCCCCCCTTGCCTGACACTGCTGGCCCGGCTGCCGTCTGCGTCCGCCGCGTCCTCCACGCGCAGACCCAGGCGCGTGTTGGCCCCAGGGTCTTCGCCGTTGCCGCCCTTCCAGTCCGCCGGCTGCATCTGTGGGACCGCGCTGTCTCCGGGTATCTCCGTCCCCGGCACCGCTTCCTTTTCTTCTTCGTCTTCCCCCTCCACCACCCGCCACACCACCTCGAGCCGCTCCGCCGCCCGGCTGCCCCTCTGGCTGCTGCCCTTGATCCCGTCCAGCTGGTCCCAGGCAATGGCAAACACGCCGCTGCGGTCCGCCTGCCCGCCCTGTTCCGGCCCATTGCCCTCAAAGTACACGTTGAACCAGACGTGCGCAACCGCCGTCACGACGGCCAGGCCCGCACCGCCCAGCAGGCTGCTGGCCGTACGGTTGCGGCGCTCCAGCGCAATGTTGACGTCGCTCGTTGGCACGCGCACAGGCGTCTTGGGGCGGAACAGCACCGCCTGGCCGCCGGGCTCGTCTTTTGCGGCAAAGCGAGGGGCTGGGCTTTCTGACTGCGGGCTGTCTGCGGACGAGCCAGGCGCCGACGGACTTCTCTCTTTCGATGTAGACGAACTGCTGCCGGCACTGCACGCTAGCGGCGTTGCGGCCGGGCTGGCCATGTCGGCCACCAGGTCAAAAAAGCCGCCGCTGCCCGGCGCGTTGCCCTCGACGACGACGCGCTCGTCGTTCTGAAAGGTGTGAAAGACGCGGATACGGCGGCCCTCGTCGACGTAGCCCTCGACGGCGAGCTTGACGCCGTGGCGCAGGCCCCAGACGCGGATCTCGACAATTTCGACGGGACGGTCGGTGTACGGTGGCAGTGTGGCGCTGTTGTTGACACCAATGTTGGCACCGGTATTTGTGCTGGCACTGGCACTGGCACTGGCACTGGCACCTCTGGAAGCACTTCCCCGTGCCCACCTCTCGACATACCCCAGCCAGCGCAGCTGTGACGGGATCGTCACACCGCTGCCGAAGCGCATGCGGCGCGCCGTGAAGCGGTCGAGCGCCTCTTCCAGCGGCCAGTCGCACGCGGCCACGAGGTAGCTGCAGGCGGCGGTGCCGGAGCGGCCCTTGCCGGCCTTGCAGTGGACGACAACGATGCGGCGATTGGGATCTGCCGCCAAGGCCTCGTCCTCGCCATCCGCCCCCTCTAGCCACTGCCGCATGCTGGCGACAATCAGCGGCACCAGATGGAAGGGCGGCGGGTGGTGGTCGGGCCAGGGGTAGTGGCGGATGCGGTGGTGGACGGCCTCGTCCGGGTAGCCAGTGCCCTCGGCGCGAAACTCCCAGATGGCCCAGCGGTCGCCGTGGCGGGCGTCGAGGAAGGCGACGAGGCGGTCGAGCGGGTTGCGGTACGCACGCTGGGGGTAGGATTGGGACGGTCCGGAGCTGTGGGGTGGGGGGCACAGGAAGTTAGCACAGAGCGCACGCGTGGACGACAGGACGACAGGACGACGAAACCCACGTTGCAATGATGTTGGGCGTCACATAGCACAGATCCAGGCCGGTTTCCGCATGCTTGGAACGCGGCCCGGCAACGATTTGGCGCAGCAGAGAGGCCATCGCGACGGGTTGGTGGCAGACGACAGGGATAATGCTAAAGACACGACATGTTGGAAGTGCTCGAGACTGTTGACCGCCATGGCAGAACACAAGCCCAACCGATGAACCGACGTCATTCAACTTAGCGCCCGGTNCCCCCCGCCCCCCGTATTTCAGGGAGTTTTACGCCTTGTGGCAGTCGGTTCAAAGAACTAAATTCCACTATAACGAAAGCAATGAAAAAAAAAGACCCCCGGGACGCGAGACCAAAAAAAAACTTGATAGGCGGCAAGAAGCAAGGGAAACGATAAAAAAGGCAGGGAGGGACAAAAATGCACAAAAATGCACAAAAAAGGGGGAGAAAAAAAAAGGTACACAACGTCCTTTAGCTGGCCCCGAGAAAACGCCTCAGCTCGTTCGTCTGTATAACAGCCACCAGCTCATCTCCCGTCAACATCTCTCCATAAACTGACTCCCGCCCATCGCTCGTGATAATACGGCTCTTCTAGCGATGGGCGTACACTGTGGGACAGGCATTCCCCACAAGCAAAGATGGGAAGCAAAGACCTCTCCTGATGAGGTTTGGGATCCTCTGCACAGGTCCTGCTGAGACAAAAAGCAGCCGGCCCGTGGATCGGTGCCTCCGCATGGCTTTGCGTGGCCAGACAAGTGGCAGGACTGCCGACGGGAAAGAAAACCCGACAGCTGCCCGGTCTTTCTGCGGGCCGTTTACTGCGTCTTGCGCGGCGCCTGCGCAGCCGCGGCGCCGATGTAGCGCGACAGGTCGGTCGCGGCGTAGGCCTGGCGCACGCCGCTTTTGGCCGTCTGCCAGGCCTGGCGCACGGATGGGTTCATGCCCTGGGCGCCGGTCAGGTTGTCGACGCGGGCCTCAATCTGGGCCAGGGTGTTCTGTACGTGGCTGCTCTGGGCGAAGCGGGCGCGCAAGAATCCGGTGTACAGGCCGAGCAGGATCCACGAGCCCTTAGCAAACGTGACGGCGGTCAGCAGCAGGCGCAGCCAAAGGACAACCTCGAGCAGGGCCACGATGCTCATAGACGAGTCGTAGTACTGCTTGACAAAGCGGCCGATGGAGTCGGCGAGCGGGTGCGGGGCGGCCGCCGGGGTACCGGACGACGACGACGACGACGACGATGCACCGGCAGCGGCGGCGGCGGGAGGCGAGAGCGTGGGAATCAGGTTCGTGCGGGTGTATGTGGCAACATGGAAGACGGAGTAGATGGTGTAAGGGAATAGGGCGAAGAGGTACTGGCGGGAGAAGAGCCAGACCAGAGCCATGACTGAGGGGGAGGGGGCGGCGGGTTAGCTGGGCACGATAGGACAAAGGAGTAGACAAAAAATAAAAATAAAAAATAAAAAAATAAAAAAGACATACGCAGGTACTGGACGTTCTCATCGGCTAGGAGGCCGACGGCGCCGGCGGCACCGGCAGGCAGCCGGCCACCCTTGGCACGGGCGCGGAAGGTCTTGAAGACGACGATGCCGTAGGTAGCGGCAGCGGCGAGAAATGCGATGCGGTAGGAGTAGCGAGCGGCAAAGGAGTAGTAGTTGAAGCGGATCCAAGACAGCGAGTAGCGCAGGGTGCACAGTATCAGGGTGAGGTGACTGGGATGGGTTAGAGAGAAACGTGTGGTTGCGAGCTCGGGAGCATCGGCGACCTACCCGACAAACCAGCCAACTGGGTAAATGGGTTAGCAAACAATCGGAACGCTTCTCCCAGAGCGCGTGGTCTTACATTGCAGCGTCTTGGCCAGCGTGAGCAGACGCTCGGTGAGCGGCAGGCTCGCCGACGGTGGAGGGGCCATCGCGGGGGAGGGAGAGGTTGGAGGAAGTGTCTAGGGAGATGGGGAGGTGAAAACGCTGGGAACGACGATGCGGGCGATATGAGCAACAAATGGTTCTTCAGGTGCTGCGTCGTAATGCTTTTTCCTCTTGTGTGAGGGGATTTGCTTCGACGGCGGAAAGACAGGACAGCTTACGGAGGGAAAAGGAAAAAAAGAAACTTGGTTGGCAGACAAGCGTGGAAACAAGGCCGACTGGGCCCAGGGCAGCCCGCAGGGCCGCCCAGCCACAAAGAGGCCAGGTCAGCCACGCCTGTGGCCTGTGCGTCATCGGGTTACGAAGGAGGGGCAGATGCTAGCGCCCGGCCTGCGCTTGGACCCAGCGCACCCCCCACCAATCAAGAGGCCAAGGAAGACCCGGGCGGCGAGCATGGCGTCACAACTGCCGTGTTTTGTTTAATACGATCGGAACGTCCATACGACGGACGGTTTTGTTTGTCTGTTTGCCTGTCTCTGTTGATTTCGACATCGCGTCTTTGCCTGGTCTGGCCTAGTGCCCCTGTCCGCGGCGGCCTACGGGCATCACTGCCCCCCCCCCCATCATGACGACCATCTACTGCGCGCACACCGTCGCCGTCAACCCGGCCGGCCAGGAGCCCGTGCTGACCGAGGCCCAGGTCTTCGCCGGCTTCCAGCGTAAGATCCGCCGCCCGCAGGACTTTGTACCGGCCATTGTCGCGTGTGAGATCCTGTCCGACAAGGACGGCGTCGTCACGCGCCGCGTCACGTTTAAGCCGCCGCCGGACAGCACGGGCGCCGGCCCAACGGTGACCGAGGTGTGCACGGAGCACCTGCCCCACCGCGTCGACTTTTCCGTCGACAACGGCAGCACGGTGCTCAACATTGTCTCGACGGGCTCGAGCGGCGCACCGACAGACCTCTTTGTCACGTACAGCTTTGCATGGAGGCATCCAGAGCTGGCAGCCGGCAGCGCTGAGGCGCGGGCGGCCGAGGCCCGCTACAAGGCGGTAGGTCGCATTCTTCGACTCCCCGTGCCCGAACAACGGTCGATCGATCGTGCGTGCTGTGCACACTTTCTTGCTAACAAACACAACAAGATCGCCAAGCAGGCCGTCGAGTCCAGCATCGCCACGACGCGCCGGCTGGTCCATGAAGGCGCCATTGTCTGAGTCGGGCCGCGTCAGTGCCGGCGGCAGACGCGTATTTCCACTTGTCCAGCAAGGTCTTTTCTTCTATCTTCTATCTGTACTTTGTCGAGTTCTACTCCGTACAGCCGAAATTTTTGCTTCCATAGCTCCACCGATGCTATGGCTTCCTGCTCTAGATGGCCTCTAGCTGCGTAGAGCCGGCAGCCTCCTTCCTGCTTTTGCGTAGAGCCGGCAACCTCCTTCCTGCTTTATAAGCTAACTGCAAACCTTGATGTGCTTGGCCTCTGGCAGAAGCATGAAAGTATAAAATGAGGCACACGGCCTGCTCTACAATTTTGCCAGACCCGCGTACCAGCAAGATACAGCCCATCCATCTGCCCAACCTCTTCGGTACTCCTTCTGTACTCGTACAGCATGTCTTCCCTCGAGATCGACACGCCGCTGAAGCTGAACAGCGGCCATACCATGCCCCTGCTGGGCTTTGGCCTGTACCAGACGTGAGTTCTTATCTTCGTGCTGCTTCCGCAATGTGCTACCGTTCTTCCGTTCTTGTTTGTATGCGGGCTGTCGTACTTTTATTCGTGTTCTATACTACTTGTGCTTGCGCTAATGCCCTCAGTCCCGCTGAAGAGGCCGAGAAGGCCACGGCCGAGGCCCTGAAGGCCGGCTACCGTCAGGTGTGTTTTTGCTTCTTCTTATCCCATCCGCCACATGAGCTGTGTCTAACATATCCCCCCCCCAGATCGATGATGCCCAATACTACGCCAACGAGGCCGGCGCCGGCAAGGCCATCCGCGAGTCCGGCATCCCGCGCGAGCAGATCTTCTTCACGTCCAAGGTCTCGCCCGGCAACTTCTCGTACGAGGGCGCCAAGGCCGCCATCGAGCACACCCTGAGCGAGTCCGGCCTCGACTACGTCGACCTGTACCTGCTGCACGCGCCTTTTGGCGGCTCGGCTAACCGCAAGGGCGTCTGGCGCGCGCTCGTCGAGGCCGTTGAGGCCGGCAAGGTGCGCTCCATCGGCGTCAGCAACTACGGCGTCCACCACCTCGACCAGCTGCTCGAGCACATCAAGGAGCTCGAGGCCGAGCGCGGCGGCCCCGGCAAGGGCGGCGTGCTCAGCGTCGGCCAGTGGGAACTGCACCCGTGGCTGGCACGTCCGGACATTGTCGCCTGGTGCCAGAAGCACAACGTCGCCATCCAGGCCTACTCGCCGCTGCTCCAGGGCAAGCGCTGGGGCGACCCGACGCTCAAGGCCCTGGCCGAGAAGCACGGCGTGTCCGAGGCCCAGATCCTGCTGCGCTGGAGCCTTGACAAGGGCTTCTCGCCCCTGCCCAAGAGCGTCACGCCCGCACGCATCGCCGCCAACACCAACCTCTTCAGCTTCAGCCTCACCCCCGAGGAGGTTGCCCAGCTCGAGACCACCGCCTACGAGCCAATCGGCTGGGACCCGACCGTGTCCGGCCTGGAGGATCTGCTGCCCGCGAACCCCTCGCAGTACCGCGGGTAAGAGCATTAGGCCGTTGTTGTCATCGCCCCCATCCCTATGAGCGCATCACGACGGGGGGGGGGGGGGGGGGGGGGGTACGTCAGTCCCCCAGAGCTGCGCTGCCTGGTTTTGCCACTCGAATTAGAATTGCAACATGATTTTCAAAAAAAAAAAAAAAAAAAAAAACATATTCTGCATTCCCCCTTTTTGGTGTTTTTTTTTTTTTTTTGTTTCCTCTCTTTGTTTCCTTTCTTTTCGTGTGCTTCAAGTGTTGCTGCTCAATGCCCATGGACACCTTTCACCTCTTCCCCTGCCTCCCATACGAGCTGCGCGACGCCATCTGGATCGCTAGCCTGCCCTGCCGCCTCGTCCACTCCAGCGCCATCTACGGCGGGCACAGCGACCCCCCCCGCCCGGGCTCCCGCAGCGCCCACACCATGCCGGCCATGGCCCACGCCTGCACCCACGCCCGCGCCGTCGCCCACCGCACCGGCGGCTGGGTCGTCTGCACCGAAGTCCGCGCCCGGCCCGTCTGGTTCGATGCCAGCCGCGACACCGTCCTGCTGTCGCACGTGGCGCGGCTGCCGCCCATGCGCCTGGCAGAGATGGAGAGGCCGAACCACAAACTATCCGCGCACCGTGCCTCCTGCTTCGATTGCTTTTCGCATGCTGCCGGCGGCATTGTCATCCCCCACCTCCTGGTCGACGGAAGTTACGCCGAACGCTGTTTCGGGGAGCTGCTGTATCGGCGCCGGAAAGACACCCCCCTCCTCATGTACATCGACGAGATCACCCTCAGTGGGCCGCGCGCGGCCGCCGTCACCAGCGGGCTATTCCATCTGCTGCACGCCCCTGGCTCTGGCCCATGGTACGCTTGGTGCCTCGTCAGCGTCTACGACCCCTCCACGATGCGCCGCATGCAGGCGTTCACCGCCACCATGGCCCAGCACGCCCGCAACCGTCGCCACGACGACGCCGTCATCGGCAGGCTCGACGCCGCCCACACCAAGCTGCTGCAGCCACCGTCGCGGATTATCAAAAACGCATACAACGATGCGGATCTCGCCGCCCACAAGGCGCTGTTGGCCGTGCGGCACCTCACACAAGCGATACTGGTCATGTTTGAGGAGGACGACGAGGCAGAAGCATCGTGTTTTTCCCCCGTTTTGCAGTAGCCAATAGTCGAAAGATTGGTTTAGATTGATTTGTACAGTAAGCTATATGGCCTGCTTTTTGTCTTTTCTTGATTTCCTAATCCATTTTCCCTCTCATCCCAGTTTGATTTCAGCTAACGCCTTGCTTCGGCAGATGCGCAATCCCGTCCAGCTCGTCCATGATGTCGTCAATGCCCTCCTCGTCCCATTCGTCGTCGCTGCCGCCACCGAACAGCACACTGAAGTCGGCGTACACGTCGTCTGGGTCGTCGCTCGCCCCGTAGTCGTAGCGCTCGCTTTCGCAGTCGTTGTCGTCATCGGCGTCGTCGTCGTTTCCGTCGTCTTCGTTGTCGACGTTCTTGTTATCGTGCTCATGCCCCTCCACCTCTTTGTGCAGACACAGGCTGGGAACCGGTGTGCAGTCCAGGACCGGCCGCAGGCGCGGACTGATGCGCATGGCAATAGGAGCTGGGACCAGCCCGGTCACCAGCCCGGTCCGGGCCGTGACAGGGTGCGCAAGCGGCCAAAACACGGTCGACCGGAAGCCGGCAGGCACGCGCGGTGGGTGGAGGCTGCTTGCTGCTGCCGCCACCGCTGGATAAACAGCCGCCGCTCGCCCAGCGGTCACAGCCACAGTCCCACCAGCTGGCACAGCAGAAAAACGCACGCTCGCCATCAGCTGGGCCGGCACGTCCCGTGTCAGAATCGGACGACCGGTGGCGGCCACCTCCTCAAACAGCCGCTGCCGAAGCCGGTTCGCCACGGCGGCACGGTGTAGCAAGGTGCCCGTGGGGATCGGGAGGTGTGCAGGGGTGGGAAAAGTAGCGGTATGCCCTGGTAACTGCGGCGAACCGGCTGCGGACACAGGTGGTGGTGGTGCCAGCAGGGGCAGAATGCGACGGGCGTTAATGATCGCCGCCAGTTTGAGAAAGCGCTTGTCGCCCGTAGCAAGTGACTCGCGGTTCAAAATGTGCGACGCCGGCAGCGAGAAAGGCTGGGACAGCCGGGACGTGATGAGGAAGCGGCGGAGCCGGCGCTTCTTGCGACTCCGCAAGCCCGTGTCGGTGCCGTCCACGTCCGAAACAGCACGGTGCCGTTTCAAGCTGGTCCCTGGTAGCGGCGTTGGCGCCACTAACACATTCTGCCGGGTCGCCGTGGACGATTGAAGAGGTCGGCTCGGCGCAGGATCCCGTGGCACAACAGGCCGGTGCGCGGTCTCAGACGGCAATTGGGCCGACACTTTGTGACTCGATGGTCCTTGCGTAGCGACTAACCCAGCATCTTCAGCTACAGTGGTAGCCGGTGAGTTGGTCCAAGATGCTAACGATGCAGGGCCCGGCGCAGAGTATGGCGTGTTGTGGTGCTTTGTGTTTGCTGCTGGGAGCAGACTGTGCACCGGGGCCAGTGCCGCTTCTGTTGGTCGTTTCTGCGCAGGGTACGCCCACACGTGTACCCCGCTGTCCGGGAAAGGCAGAGGCGTGGTTCGCCGCACCAGGCCGGTACCGTGAACTGTTGAGTTGGAAGGCCGGAACGTCTCAGGCGGACATTGGGCCAACGCATCCACCTGGGCGGCCATGGCTGTTGCTAGACCTGGCCGTGGCGGCACGAAGTCTCATTTCCCGGCAGACATGTGCTCCGGGACTACCCGCCTACCAAGTCAAGTGGCTGCACTTGCACATGCACACATGAGTAGAGCAGGCGGTGGTCAGGGCATGGTGGCCAGGTAGATGCCGGACCAAGTCAACGGGGCCAAGGGCTTCTTCCTTTTGTCAGATTTTTCACTGCGCCAAGAGGGTCTTTGGTTTGAGACCCAGGTGGAAAAATTCTAGAAAAAGAAAACCGTGCAGCGGTAAAAAAAGAAGTGGCGGAGGGAGCGGTGAAGTGATGCGGCGGGAGTCGGGAAAAAAAGTTCGTGTTGACGAACTTAGGGGGGGGGNGGGTAGATTAGGGGGTAGGAGAGGGAGGGGGGGGTGCGATACGCGTGGTGCGTGGTTTAAGAGGCTGTGTGCGCAGGAAATAAGGAGGAAACACTAAGAGTCAGAAGAGGTAGGCAAAGCAGGAGCTGGATATGAAGAAAGAAAGAAAGACGGCGCGAGAAGGAGGAAAATGCAAGAACGTGGTTTTTCCCGGGGGGGGGGGGGGGGAATCCCTTTTTTTTTTTGCTCTCCTCGTATTTCCAGCTTGGCGAATTGTCTTATTTGACCAAAAGTCAATAAGATGGAGCCCTGCAGGTGACAACGCGTGAGGATAAGGGGGAAAAGGGCAAGCAAGGGGTGCGAGAGAAAGGCTTGAGAGAAAGAAGACGGAAGAGAGAGAATTCAGCATCCAGGCGCGCAACGAGCGCACGAGGCACGAGCATACTTCGTATTGCAGGCGGCGCACGATGCTCCGCTTTCCTGCCGGCACGAATGGGCTGCGAAAGAGTAAAGGGACGGTGCTGTCATGGAACGTGTCCGACGCCGGTGCGTCTGGGGTAAGATACTTACAGACAGGCACGAAGCCGTGCAGGTAGAGAGTACATGCAGGGGGGCAGGGCAGCTGGCCAAGCGGACAGGGGTGCATAGAGATAGGAGTGTGCCAGGTGCGGAGAGCGTCGTTCCGTCTGGTGTGCAGACGCCGCCCATGGCCCTCCTCTGCAGGGCCGTCCAACAGCCGTCCAATCGGCTGGGCTGCGTAACAGCGGTAAAATACGTAGGACGAGCCTATGCATGCCGGAGGCGTCGGGGGCGTCATCGGCGTCATCTGGCTGTCCGTCAGGTATCCTACTTGCTTGAGGTCAGCCCGTGAGCACTCGCGCTTGTCCCGAAGTCAACCATCTCAACGGTAGTCGGTCGCTGGCACACACTGTCCCGGGCGTGCCCCTGCCAAGGATTGAATTGGGGGCGCATCTGGACATCATCTTCATTTTCCAGGGGTGATGGATGGGGCAATCAAATCGGGGAATACCGGTGACGCAGATGATGCAGTTTGTAAGATACCTGCCTGCATCTGCTCATCTGCTATATCTGCTGTATCTGCTGTAGCTGCGTTTTCCTTGAATAAGAATTTCCGTGCTCAGGTCTTTCCTTCGCCCTGGAACAGGCGACGGGGTCCGCGTGTCCCGAGTAGGCAGGAGATGGAACCACAGGAACCACAGAGGACGCGTTCCGGCCTCCGCTTCCGGTCAGCGCACTGCACGACGAATACTACAGAAGGAAGGAACAGGGCTGGCCGCACTGTTGCGGGCAACAGCGAGGCTAAGCGCGAATTGCGGGGAGGCTGCCGAAGTGGAGATGGCTGCACCGCGGAAGTAGCAGGTACTTGCGGTTTGCCAGAGTATCTTACTCGTACGAGTATTTAGGCGCTCGCAGGGCATCATTGCCCTTCTCGTTTCCTCCCCAGCGGCGTTTACCAAGAGCGAGGTCGTTGTTATTGCGAGAGTAAGCTGCTCGAGACATACTTCCTTTGCAGTGCGATGCACTCACTACGTGCTGACGCTAAACAGCATGGCTCCCCTAGCAGAAGTCGTTTTGCCTCTTCCTTCAAGACTCCACGAATGCTCGTAAGATACGCACACAGTGCTCGGTGAGCCGCCTGGGGTGCGTGCCCCGCGACGTTCTAGACACTAAAGACGCAGTCATGGATGGCATCGTCACAAATCCTATTTCCCGGGCATCTCCTCAGTGTGCGACATCCGGCACCACCAAGAACTGCTCGAGTGTTTCTACTCCGTTATACCCATTAGGAACACTGCAGACAAAGAACACCTCGAACGACCTTTTTTTCCTTTTCCAGAGACTGTAAGAGCAAACCGGGTAAACGAGGAAGAAGACGAAAGAGGGAGGAAAGCGAAAAAGAAAAAAAAGAGGCGCAGTGAGAACTCATTTTCAACCCCCCCCTCCCCCTCCCCCTGGACGATGGGGTTCGCCACTACCAGCCCATCGCCCTCCTCTTTTGTCTTGTCTTTTGCGTTTAGTTCCGCAATCTTGCCGCCAAACGGGCGTCGGTATGGCCCGCGTCGCCGATTACCGGGGGGGTTTTCTGTCCGCTGACTAATAATAAAATATGTGGACCTTTTGCTTTCCATTGGCCAAATAATTCTGCCGCTTCTCCGGCCAGCCATCGTAAGATACTTACGAGTAATAGCTACGCAGTGCACACAGCCAATCTGCGCGTAGCACAGACAAATGTATAGCGTATGCAAATGTGTATACTTACGTAGACAGAAATTCGGAGGTATTTTCAACACTGTCTGATACGATCCAAGTGCTACGGGCTCGCCGCCTATGCTTCTGGGTGCTGGAATGGGGTTTCGGCCGTTGTAAGATAAGTATGATATCTGGCTGCCCCTGTATTTCTAGTGCCGGTGCTGGCTGTAAGGCGGTGACAATTTGGCCAATCAGAGCCGAACTTCCCCTTCCTTCAACTCCCAATATCAAGTTTCTTTTTTTTTAGACAGAACCCCACAAAAACACATACCAGCAAAACAGCCTAACATGTGCCAGACGCCGAACAACAACAGACCGTCACAGCCGCCGCCACGACGACCACCATCTGCGCGGCCAGCAAAGCACTCTCTGTTACACTCCATATTTCCACCGGCGGACCGGCAAGACATAAATAGCGCACCAAACGCGCGAAATCCGACCAGCCGCCCGCTCTCTGCCGTGGTTGTGACGCGCTCACCGCCCATTCGACGCCCAACGACAACGGCTGTCTCGGTTCCGGCCACGACAAGCAGAATCTCACGAGCAGCAGCAGCAGCAGCAGCAGCAGCAGCGAAGCCGTCATCCACGCGCACACCACTCCGTGCTTGTGACCGCAATGCCGCATGGGCGGTCCGGCCGGCCAGCACTCCCCGCGTCCCGCCACACAGAACTTCTCTCCTGAGTGATCTGCCTTCGGCAGCGTCAGGCACTCCGCCCAGCTCCCAGAGACAGCGGCAGTCCCAGAAGACGATGCGCAGCCTCAAGACCGCCTCCTCACCCGCCACGGGCTGTGACAAAGATACCCCCCGCAAGCCGACCCTGGCCTCACGCCCGATCTCCCGCGCTCCCCTCACCCCCAAGATTGCCTCGACCGCGACCCCGAGGACGCCATATTCCACGCCTGGTCCAGGCCGTGATGGTGCCCTGGCTGCCGGGCCGTTTATTGCCAGCAACGTGACACCGCGCTCTGGCACGCGGCAGAGTCGCGTCGACAGCGGCTGCAACACTCCCAACTACGGCACGCCAACCCCCACCCAAAACCACTGGGAGGTGCGCCCCGGTGGCCTCGGCGGCTCGAGCCTTTTGCCTGGGGAATGGACCCATGATGAGCGTCTGCGCAGCGTGTCGGCTCAGGGCGGGTCTGCCACCGCCAGCAGCGCCGACTCCAAGTTCTTCTATGCGAGCGAAGCGAAGCCAGCGGCCAGCGGTGCCGCTGCACCACCACCACCACCACCACCACCACCACCATCACTTTCCCTTGCGCCCCCCGCGCGCTCGTCGACATTCTTTTATGCCAGTGGTCAGTCTCTGCCGTCGCCACAGCTACAGCAACAACAGCAGGCGTCAAATACGCCACTCCTTCCCTCCACGACCGGCCCTTCCGGCTCCCCCCCCCCTGATCTCTCTGCGAAGTTTGTGCACGCCAATGGTGCTTCTTTGGACAGACGCCGCTCGGTCTCTTTGAAGGGCCTCAGTTCCGTCATGTCGACGCCGGCCACCGCCCACGGCGCCCTGCCAGCGAAGCGGCCGGCGTTGTCCGGCCGGGCACCGACCACGGGCAGTGCCGCTGCCCCGTACGGCCCGCCGCAGCAGCGGCCACTCTCTCCCGCCATAAAGGCGTCGGTCTCTTCATTTTCTTTACCGAAAAGAGGCTCGTTTCCCCCAACGAACAACAATGTGTCAAGCCGGGTCACAGAGGGGCCAACCTCGCAGCCTTCCAGCTCGACCCCCACCGTGCTGCCCCTGCCGTCCCCGGGTCCTGTGTCTCCTGGAAACGGGAGCGGTCGTCTCGATTACCTGACACGGCAGAGAACGAGCAGCAGCTCTGGTGGCCATTCGCGCAAAGGAAGTCTGACAATTGCCGACCCGCCTACAGTGGCCCGCCTCCTACAGTCATCCCTGCCCGGCTCTGAGACATCTTCCCCAGCCGCGTCAGCGCACTTTGCATCGCTGTCGTATCCCTTCCCCAGTAATGGCAGTGGCGCAACGTCCACGGCGGCCACCGGCCTTGCTGCTATTCTACAGGCTTCGGACGACCTCGCCGACCACAGCCCTGACGAGGACGGCTCTGCTAGCCACGCAGGCAGCAATGGGCTGAGTGACTCGGAAGCCCTGATCCGACAGGAGGCGCCTGCTACGAATCCGGGGTCTTCTTCGCCGCCACCGGCGTCATCTCATGTGGACGAGCTCGTCGCCAACGCCCGTCGCCAGCGCAAAGTGCAAGACCTCGAGATCACCAATGCCTCGCTGGAGGCCATCAACCGGTCGCTGGAGCGGCAGATGCGGAAGCAGAAGGCCGAGCTACGGCAGTTCCGGCGGTTGTCACGATCGGGCCGCCTGTCGCTGGCGCCATCATCGGCTTCGGCGGCGGTCAGCCGTGTCACATCCGGTGCGTCCACCGTGTATGAAGGGCCACTGCAAGATCCCAATCGCCTGTTCTCTATTTTGAGCGAAAATGGCAGCGACAATGCGGAAGATGCCGGCTACGACGACGGCGACGACTATGCCTCCGACATGGAGGTGTCGTTCAACGAGGAGACCGCCGACAAAGACGAAGACAATGACGACTCGTCGAGCGACACCAGTCAACAGCAGCAGCGGCGCAAACGTGATGAACGCCGCCTGCAACTTGACCTCTCTAAGCACCGCCAGCTGCTGGTCGATAGTCAGAAGATCAACCAGAGCATCAAGCGGTGTCTGGGCTGGACAGAGGCACTGATCCAGGAGGGACAGAAGGCGCTCGCATTCCAGGTCCGCGTTAGTGAAGTGCAGCTGGGCGGTCGGGTCCTGGCCGTGGATGAGCTCGAGGGTGACGGGGACGTGCTCTCAGTGATGACTGAGTCGGTGGTGGGAGAGCACGCTGAGAAAGTCGAGAATGACGAGAGCGAGCAGAGGTCTGACATTACGCTGGCCGATCCTTTCATACCGAACGCAGACGGTGCCCATCACAACGAAGGCCACGACGGTGACAACGGTCAGGTCAGCCGCGCCGAGGCGTTTAGTCCGGTCAGCCAGAAGTCTCGAAGCGTCCATTTCGACATGGATGCCCATGCCGACTTAACTCAGGAGAAGAACAAGACAACCGAAACGGAAAAAGACACAGCACAGGACGCCCTTCGGGATGCACCAGTGCCTGTTGAGATTGCACCAGCAATCGTGTCACCAAGCACACTACCCAGAGCTGCAGCCAGCCCTGTCCCAAGACCAGTTCCCTCGCTGGAAGAGTCGTCTGCTCCTGCATCGGACCTGGCGACAGACAGTGTGCAAAGCACTTCTCTTCTTGGGACGGAAGACAACACAACAGAAGTACAACAGGTTGTGGTCCAGCTTCGGGCGTCCGAATGTCTGCAGGAGGAGGATGCACAAGCTGAAATGCAGGTGCAAACCGAGCCCATGCCGTTGGGTCCGGTCGAGGCGGTGGCGGCATAAAACACGAAATTCTGCCAGGGCAGCAGCACAAAAAAAAAGGACACACCATCATCACCACTCACTCCATAAATGTTTGCAGAAGAGGACAAGGATGGAAGCTTCTTACACAGGGTACGGCGTTTATGGATTGAATGGGCCGTCTGATACCGAGTTTGTTTATCGCTTCTTTTTCTTTTGTTTTCACGGCCTCGGGGTTTTCTTTTTTTTATCTTTTTTCTTTGCCTTTTTTCCTTTTGTTATAGCACCCCCACACAGTTACGAAACATACCCCAGCACTCTATATTTCCTTTCCTGTTTTGTATCTTGTGTTTCTTTTGCATACTGTTATTAGCTGCCCCAACGAATCAAGACCGCGGACTCTTCGCACTTTACATTGCGGTTTGTAAAAAACAAACAGGACCGCCGGGACTGCAAGCACTGATATATAAACCAAAAAAAGCAAATTGAAAGTAAAGATGCAAACAAACGGCTGGAGACACTCCCCCGCCTTCTAAAGGTAATAGCAACGTGCATGCGGAACAAGAAAGAAAACATGGAACCCGACTCCTCTCTTCGTCCACTACGCCGTCTCCGTGGCCGAGGCATCCCGGGCAGCCTTGCTCGCCGCCGCCTCGGCAGCCGCGTAGTTGTCGGTGGCGGCGCCGCCAGGCGGCGTGCTGGTGCCGCTGGCGTCGCCGTTGTCGCTGCGCCCGCCAAAAACCGACGTCCGCTTGAAGCGGCCGTTGCCGGCCTTCTTCTTGGACTCCTTGGACTCCTTGTCCTTCTTCATGGCGGCCTCGGCCACCAGCTGCTCAAACGCCATGTAGTCGCCCTCCTCCTCGGCCGAACGCTGGGCCTGTGGTTGTTAGCAAATAGAAAAGCACCCAACAGACTCAACAGACTCCCCCCTTGTAACAAAAAAACCTACCCGGTTGCAGATGTCGCCAATCAGGATCAGTGCCTGGGCACGCTCCAGCCGCTTGGACAGCGACACCTTCTTGTCGTGCAGGACGGCGTCGCACACGTCGCGCAGCACGCTCTGGATCTCGAACTTGCTGCCACGCCAGGCGGCGGTCAGGATCTTGCCCGTGACGCGGCGCTCGTACTCGGTCTTCCGCTCGTCGGTCCACTCCTCGCCGCCGCGCTCCTCGAGGCGCGCCATCTCCTCCATAGTCTGCTGCGCCTCGATCGCCGAGCTGATCGTGTTCCATGTGTCCTTGACCAGCGTGCCCTTATCGCGAATGCGGCTGAAGAAGCCGCCCATGCCAAATAGCTTCTGGCTGCGCAGCAGCGCCGTGCCCTTGGACACGTACGTCTGCCCGATCGCGTGCAGAATGTCCAGCCCAAACGACTCCATCTTGAGGTTCTCCACCTCCAGCCGGATCTTCTCCTGGAAGGCACGCGTCACATCCGCCCGATGGTCCGTCTCCGTCCACAGCGATATCCGGTCCAGCAGCTTGCTCGCCAACTTGTCCACCCGCTCCTGACGCACCCGCGCCCGCTCACGCTCAAGCGCCAACAGCTGCTCCCGCTGCTCCTTGCTCAAGGTCGCCTTGCCCTTCTTGTCCTTCTTGCGCATATCCTTGCCGTCCTCCGACTCACCCGCGGCCAGCTCGGCTTCGTCCGATGCGGCGTGATCCATCAGCGCCGGGCGCAGCGGAATTGCGTGTCGACTCGGCGTGTTGGTGCCTGACGCGGCCGCCTCGTGTGCGGAGGGGCTGGATGTGGTCACGCCCGACGGTGTTGTTGTTGTCGTTGCTTCTGCTGCTGCTGCTGCTGCTGCTGCTGCTGGCTGCTGTCCTTGGGCGTGCGACTCCGTAGCTTCGTCAACCACGGTTGCCGGGGCGGCTCCAGTTTCCGCGGACGCTGCCGCTGCCCCGGTGGGCGCGCTTTCGTGCATGCTCGCCTTAATAGCCTCGTCCGTGCCCGGGAACTCGCCGTCAGCCTCGGCAGCAGCGGCAGCGGCGGCAGCCTCCTCTTCCATCGTGATGTCCATCGTGGCCGTCAGATCTTTCATGAGCGAGATCTCGCCAATCCAGTCAACAAACGCCTCGCCGCCGAAAATGTTGCTGAAGAACTCCGCCGGGTCGACGAAGCCTTCGCTGGGCTTAGAGGCATCCTTGCCGTACTTGTCATAGGCCTTGCGTAGGTCGACGTCGGAAAGCACCTGGTACGCCTCGCCAATCTCCTGGAACTTCTCATGGGCGGTGGGATCGTTGGGGTTTTTGTCTAAAAGGGAGCCATTTGTTAGCTCAGTGCATAGGATGAACAGAAGAGGAAGCGGTCACCCACCAGGGTGGTGCACGATGGCCATCTTGCGGTAGGCCTTCTTGATCTCCAGCTCCGTCGCCGTGGGCTGGACGCCCAGAAGGTCGTAGTATGCAGTGTCAACAACCATGGTTGCGGTTGGTAGCCTCTTATCCGGATATATGGAGAGGGGAGTAGTCGAGCTGAAAAGATGGTAGCAAGAGAAAAAGCACCGGGACGCAGGGCCGGCGGAGAAAGTTGGCAGAGGGCGAAGTCAAAAGTTTTTCTCCTCTTTTAACACCCCCCTTTGCTTTCTGGCAGCGAAGATCCCAGTAGCACGATTGGATATACAAGCCAATGGGGCCCGAAAGAAAGAAGATCCGACAAAAAGAGGAAATGGAACCTGTGTGTATACTGGATCTTACGTCGCGATCTGGCAGAGGTTGGGCAACAAGAATTGCAGGCACCGACAGCACCGCAGCGGGGCAAACGCCGCGAGCCCGCAGCCCACTGTTTTATATAAGCATTGATTCCTGAGGCATATACGTACATATTCACATGTCTACGAGTACAAAGCTCAAAGTCTGGCAGATCTAACTTGTGCGCAATTCGTCTCGCCCGGAAAGCCATAGGAGCGCAAAGGGCTTTTCGGTCGAGACGCACCCGGATTCCAGGTTGCTTGCTGCTTTCCAAGACAGAAAATAGGGGTTGTTACCCCTCTCTCGCGCCTCTTCATTTGCTATCAGCACATCTTCGGCACAACTGCAGTCACTGAGATAGAAGACTGAATTGCAATTTGACATCCGTGCTAGTTTCATACAAGAGCCCCCAGAACGGTCCATGAAATTCGTGCTGGCAGGGAACCTATCCCAGCAACCTCTTGGCTGCCTATTTCACTCATGTGCCCGGTTGTTCCGTTGACTTGGCCATCAGGCCAGGAAG
The DNA here is from genome assembly GCA_002778105.1 of Ceratocystiopsis brevicomis. NCBI lineage: Eukaryota > Fungi > Ascomycota > Sordariomycetes > Ophiostomatales > Ophiostomataceae > Ceratocystiopsis > Ceratocystiopsis brevicomis. The sequence goes on from PCDN01000002.1 coordinate 1,422,854, forward strand.
AAAAAAATTCGTGTGGTTTAAAGATATTAAACAGGGATATGGATGAAGACCGAGTGGACATACCGGGAGAATGGGCATGCTGGCGACAAGAAACAAGGCAGATAAAAATAAAGCAAGGCGCCAGTCGAGCAAGCTTGGTGTTGCATGAAGTTGAAAAAAAGCAAAACGCATAGACATTCGTACTCCCTCATAGCTCCTGGTGAGTAATGAGTTTTTCTGAGCCTGGTGGTTGTGCGGCACCGAACACGTCCAGGATCTTGTCCAAGTTTGCACTGATCAACCATGCGCCTCCGACCTAAGACAATTAGGTTAGATTGTGTGGAAGTTGACGGGGACAAATGCTTGGTACATACCATCACACCACCAATTACCGCAAGCACGGCAACGACACATGCCACCAGCATGAAGCTGTCCGAGATAGGCACAACATCGCTTCCTTTCCCCTTCTCCTTCTCCTTGAGCATTTTCTTGATATCCTGCGTCGGGAAGATGGACTCAATGAATTGCTCGATCTGGAAGTTGTTAGCGATAGACGAAGGGTGGGTGAAATAGGGGCCTTTGATAAAGAGGTACACGCACCTTTCCGCACTGGATGCTGATGGCGGTGAAATTGGGATCCCGCGAGTCGTTCTTCTTTTGGATGCTACGAACGTAGCGACCGAATACACCGCACAACATCCGAAAGTTCTGCGTAGACTCGAGCATAATCTGGCAGGCAGCGCCCTTGGTGATCTTGACATTGCTCTCAAAGACGGCCGGGTTGCGGAAAACGGCATCAAGGGTGGCGACCGCCATAGCCTGGGGAATCGCCACAAAGTTGAAGGCACCCTGTTCTTTAATCCCCGACATGTACGTCAAGCAATCTTCGACGTTCTTCAGCGCATTGAGCACCATCTCGGACTGGCACTCGATCGCCTTGGTGCGGTATTTCGGATCGAACAGGTCGTCGAAATTGTTGACGTACTTGGACCAGATTTCGCGCGGCCAGAAGCGACGCTTGTCCTCCCAGTCCTCATGCACGTCGCGAACGATGTTGGTCTTTTGCAGGAACTGGCCCATCGACTCGGTCAGGTCCATACGCTTCAGCAGCGCAGGGTTGGCGGTGCCGGACGTAACAAAGAGGCGCGTCAGGCCCTCGCCCACTAGCCCGGCCACATAATGACAGTACAGCTCGTACTCGGCAACGGTTTGGACGCCGTTGATGTTGTGGTCGGCGTTGACTGCGTAGTCAGCCATGCCGTTCCCCATCTTGGTTGTGATATCGCGAACAATCTCGTAGTATTCCGGCTTCATGCGCTTGAGCTCGGACACGACCACATCAAAGTGCACGAGCAGCTCGCGATCCTTTTCGTTTGGTCCACTTTCGGTAAAGTTCCAGCCATCTTGCTCCATAAGAGAGTCGAACGTGCGGAGCAAGGGCTCTTTCTTTTCAATGGGCAGAGTCATATCATCCTCGATAGTGTCCAGGCCACGAAGGACAAGGTAGAAGAGACAGACAGGCATGAGAAGGTCCGGCCCCAGCTCCTGGATGACGGCAACAAAGCTGCGGGAGGTCAATGCCAAGAACTCGAAGCACTTCTTCTCGCCTGGTGTCTCATTTTCAAGGTCTCGTTTGTGAGCGGGCTCGTGCCACATCTTCCTACAAGGCGCCGAAAACATGTCAGGATATGCTAGTAAAAGCTGCAGGAGGGTGTCAACTTACCATTGGATGATGGACCGCAGCTCGGTTGGATGCAGCAGCATATAAGCCATGGTGCCGATTGAAGGCATGATGGGCAACTGGGGTGGGGGAGGAGAGGTACAAAAAGGGTGCGATAAGCGGAAGAGAGAATTTGAGAGCTTCTGAACGTCCCTCGAGCAATGAAGAGGTTGTTTTGGGACAGCTTCCTTGTTTTTAGGTCCCTCTGTTTTTTTCCTCTTGTTGCTGTCTGCCTTTGCCTTGGTCGCTCCTTCCTATTATCCGGCAAAGAGCAGTCCTTTATAGGGCAAAAATTGTCGTAAACAAGTCTTGATCTCGTAATCAGCATAGGCGTGAGGGTGTGCCGTGAGGAAGAAGAAGCGGAATTGCGCAGCTGAGGATTCTTGTGCAGCGAGCGACCTAGCTAGGTAAATTATCCAGGAGAATGATGCCTATTGGCCAGTGGATAACCCCTGAATTTGCGGAAGGAAGACGGGCCCGTCAGCAAGAAGCCCGTCAGCATGTCGCCCGCACAAGACCATCCTGAGTAACAAACGACAAAGGACAGATTCTACGTTGCATGGAAAAATATAAAAGAAAAAGAAAGAAAAAGAAAGAAAAAGAAAAAAGGGAACGGAAAAAGAGTCGTGCGTGAAAGACGGTATGAGAAAAGCAAGAAAAAAAAAAAACGCAAACGCAGACGGGGGAAAGAAAATGGGGGCGTATATCCGGCCGGGCGCAAATCTTACCACATAATGCAGAGAGAAAAGGACAAAGGGCAGGCTAGACGGCGGGGCCAAATGCAAAAATAAATGCAAAAAAAAACACCGACAAGAACAGGATTCGAACCTGTGCGGCCGAAGCCATATGATTTCGAGTCATACCCATTAACCACTCTGGCACCTTGCCTTCTGGTGTCTTGAAAAATTAGCGCACAATTTAAGTATATATAGTCTATCTTCAGTGGGACTGCGATGGAGAAAGCTTTTGAGGTCCTCTCTACAGAATTGAACAGACAGCCCACGACGTTGAAAGAAACATGTAACGGTCGAAGTCAAAGAGTCGTACGATGCCGTGCTGTTTTTCGATGGGCTGGTACGTGGCGAACCAAGCAGACCACTTCTTTCTCGACCGAAGAGCAGAACCGTCTATTGTACAATTTCACTTCAAAGGAACATGCCCAATTCTGTTTAGCACAAGACATATCGAGTAGGCGCAGAGACTTCTCTCTTATCCGATGATGGGCATGCAGACCAGCTTCGACGCGGCTCTATTGTTCATCGCAGCTTTTGTGTCGTTAGGAAGCCTGGCCGGCAGTTCATTCACAGTATGATCATCGAGACTTTCCAACACAGCCGACCCTTGCTGGGTAGCACAAGGGCCATAGAAGAAGAAAAAAAGACGAAGACGTTTTGACAGGCTACAGGCGTGAGAGAAGAAAAAGGAAAGCGTGGGAGCCCGCACTCTCATTCTATTACAGCAACAGTTGCACGTTAATTTCAATTAACGCGCTGCCTGGCGCTAGCGTGACAGCCCGCAGGGTGCACACGCATTGCTCCGTAATGGACCGCCTGTGTCTCATGGTGGAAACGGCAGGACCACCTGTAATCTCTCGCGGGGCTGTGCTTTCCTTCTTCTGAAAGCGACATCGTCCGTTCCCACTCCGTTGCAGTGAATACGATCGCCTATTCTATCTGTCTGTGCATCATCCAAAGCCTCCGTCTGCTCGCTCTGCTGTGCAGGCGCTCCCTTCCGTCCGGCATCCTACCATCATTTTCCGCCTTGCGCTCGCAATCTTTCCTCGCTTGCGTTATCTCTTAGCCGCCAGTTTCTTTCTTCCGTTGTCGGCTCTACTGCAGAAATCTTTCCGGCCATTTCGCAACAGAACATCGACAGACGCCTCGGTCCTTTTCGTTTTCTGCTATCCCGCTCTTTGTTATCCGTTTCCGCGATTCCGAGTACCTCTTTCCCCGCTGCTGCCGGCTGACTGGCACCCAATCTCAGCCGCTCCCGGCCTCGTGCAAACACCGCCCGCTCACTGGGTGGACACAAATACCGGCCACCCAGTCCAGCCTACCCTCAGGCTCTGTCGGGCCCCAACACCCCCTCAGTCCTTCTGCATCGTTCTCTTCTCCACTGAGGCATCACTTCGGTCTCTGCGGCCCCAGAACGCAATCCGTGCTTGCCATGCCCCCCAGTCATTGAAGACACAACACCAGTCGACAGACGGCTTCCTGGTTAGTAGACCGTACAACACCCTTCTCATTCACTTTTTTCCTCGATGGATGCGTGGACAGAGCCGCCATCGCCAGTCGCGGCTGACGACGACCCCCGGTCACCCGCGCCCTCTTCTCTTTCCGTTTCTTTCTCGTTCGACAGCCACGACAGCCGGGTTGCACATCCTCCACGTTTGTCCGCGTCATTGCACCACTCTGCCGCTGTCCATGCCGCCACGGCCGAACTGGCATCTATCCGGACGGTCGTCGCCAGCCCCGTTGTTCCAGGACCCTCTAGTCCGCCGCTTGACCAATCTCGGCCACAGGACTTCGTCCCGCCCACACGACCCAGCAGCACACCCTTTCCACAACCGGATCCTAGATTAGACGATTTGAGGCACCTGCGCCTGTCCGATCATGAGGATGAGAGTGGCAGCGACAATGGCGAAAATGCAAACGAGGAACTGCAACAGAGCGGCGAGATCGGGGAAATGGCTGAAAGCACAGCTGATACAGAGGACGAGACAAGTGCATCATGCACTTCCTACACCACGGCCGTGGACCAAATGGACCTTGGCGGTGTCGCTCTTGAGGAAGACCTGGACGTTTTGTGCAGAGGGAAGAAGTTGTCCGAGATGCCCGAAAGAAACGGCTATGTCGTCGACAGTGCGGTAGCCTCCACAGGCATTGCCTCGCCCGGCGCATGTCCAGCATCTGATACGGAAGACGACGTGACGGCCATGGCGGTGCCACTGGCTCTTCCTGTTCCCCAATCAACCAGTCCGTATCTGCGTTTCAACCACTATGAAACACACGCCGACGTGGAGCTTGCGTGCCAGCCTGACTCGCTGCCAACTACCCATCGCCGAACTTTGTTTCTCCATCATCTTCCTATTGAAATCCAGCAGCTGATCCTCGACCATGTCTTCGGCCCGCACGTGTCGGCCGTGACCAAGAGGTCTCCGGACAAGCGTCTCACGCAATTAGCATGCGTCAGTTCGGTGTGGCGCGCTGTTGTCCAAGAGCGCCTGTATAGCTTCATCAAGCTCAAGGCGACGGGGATCGCCCTCCTAGATGCGCAAGCTCATTTTGATACGCACCCACATCTCCGCCTCTATGTGAAGCACGTGGAGCTGTGGTTTCCCGTCTTCGAGTCCAAGGCAAGGACCGCCCATGTTTCTGTCACCTCCATGCTTCCGTTGATCACGCAAGACGGCCTCAGCAGTGCAGCGTACGTCTTTCCCTCGGATAACTGCTCGCTGGAAGAGGCGTTTTACTTCCTACGCAACGCGTTTCCCAAGCTTGGTGCTCTTACGCTCGAAGGTGGCGAGCGCAAAAAGGCGCCCCAAGTCCGGTATCTGATGCCCACAACGACGGATGGCGAGGCCAATTGCAGCAAGCCGCGGGTTATACCCGAGATCCCAACGGTTCGCACGCTTCTATGCAAGGGACAGTGGAACATCATCCGCAACCGGGACGACTTCCACGCCATCGCGGCAGCCCTACCCAACCTGCAGGAGTGGCGTGGGTCCTACAGCAAACCCAAGTCCAAGAGCTATCTCAGCATGGCCGCCATTCTGCCCAACCTGCCGGCAAATTTGACGACACTGGACCTGCGCCTCGAGTGCGATTACCGACAGGAGCTCTCGTTTCCGCCATACTTCCTCAAGGTCGCCAATCAGCTGCACTTCTGCTCACGTCTGGCCGAGGCCACGCCGGCCCTGCAGCACCTGTCGTATACGGGCCGGGTCTGTCGGACCTTTTTCGATGTTGCGGCGCGCCTGGCCGACCCCCGGACGACGCGGCTCAAGTCCGTAGATCTGACAGTCAAGAACTGCTGCCGGCACGTCAACCACTGGCACGAGTCAGGCTCGGGCATCACGGACCTCAACTTTATCCGCGCTTTTGAGGCGCTGGTACTCTCGGCCGTGCGCTCGCTGTCCAAGCTGACTGAGCTCGAGCGCCTGCGAATTCGCTACGTTGATCTAGGTGCGTGCTTGTGTGCTGGGTGACGATATCAAATGTCTTGCTTGTTGATGCTAACGATGCAGAATTTCCTGTCCCGCCCCTCAATCCCTTCTTCTGCCTGCAGAACGGACGGGTGTCGGGAGTGTGGAGCGACACGATTGTGGCTGAGCTCAACCGGGTGCGACCGTCCGTCTGCTGGGAAGAGCTCTCGGAGAAGTTTGGCGAGATGACGGTTGGCAAGGACGGCCGGTTAATCATCAACCCCGAGTATCCCAAAAAGCGCGTGCTCTCCCTCAAGCTCAGCAACTATGCTCTCCTGGCAGCCCTGGCGACGCTATGACAGTAACTTGTCTGGCCATATTTTCCCTTTGTTTGAATTTTGATCTCGGGTGGGATGGACATCTTTGGTTTTTACTTATATCCGCTATTTTGAAGCAATCTAGCATGCAAGCAAGGCGTTTTCGCTTGGGGAAAGGACGGGAGGAGCGCAGGGGTGCTGGGCGGCGTTGTTTCCGGTTGTCGCAGACGAGCAAAGAAAGAAAATCCGCGACGGCCGATGAGATTCGCTTTTTTGAATGCCATTTTATCCTAGGGCGGCAAAGGATATCCCGGAGTAAGATACAGCAGTCAGAATTTGATACAATACAAAAAAAAAAAAAAAAAAAAAAAAAAAAAAAAAACGTCTTATCACTCCAGAAACGTAGTTTGTTTTCTTTGCCCAGAAAGGTACCGCACCGCTTCTGATCTATTCCTTCGCGTCCTCGCCCACGGCACCCACATCGGCAATGATCACGCCGAGGATCCAGCAGTTGGCGAGGAAAAACGCCAGCGATGCCAGCCAGAGGCCCGGCACAAACGTGCTCTGGCCCAGAAATTCCAGCGCAAAGGCCTGCTGCAGCCAGGCAGCCTGGCCGGCTACCCACAGGGCGAGAGCGACGAGGCCGCGGCGCTGGCCCAGGAAGGACGAGTGCGGCAGGTAGACGGGCAGCAGGACCATGTACCACAGGAAGTACTGGCTGGTGCAGACCTTGTTGAACGTAACAAAGGCAAACGTCTGGGCGAGCAGGGTGCCGGCGAGGTCCTTTTTGGCGAGGGCGAGCGGCAGCAGGACGGTGGCGAGCAGCAGCTGGGGGGCAAAGGCGAGGCGCTCAATGGCCCACCAGGACGAGGCGGCAGCGGACGCAGCACCCGAGGCGGCGGCGGCGGAGGCGGCCGACACGGCCGACGACAGGTACAGCTGGGTGTTGTAGGGACTGAAGTTGTGGCGGTGGTCGATGCGTGTGACGTGGTGGAGGTAGGTGTGCAAGACGAAAGGGTCGCCGTATCTGTCCGAGGTTAGACAGTCGTCACAAGAAGGCGAAGAGGGTGCGGGGCCGGCCGGACGCACAGTTTGTACATGACGCCGTTCAGCGCGAGAAAGGTGCCGAGGCTGACGGCCCCCAGGCGACACCGCGCCGGCGTGACGAAGGCGCCGATGCGGGCAGCAAGGGCTTTTGGCGGTGCGGCGGGGGCCTTTGCCTGCTTCCAGCGCACGTCGTCCATCCACCAGACAATGGCCGGCGCATAGATGAAGGGGTAGATCTTGAGGTGCACGCCCAGGCCCAGCAGCACACCGGCCAGGCCGGCGCGGCGCGCCACCAGGACAGCCCACAGCAGCGCGGCGACGAGCGCGCCCAGCAGGCCCTCGGCGCTGCCGCGCGTCGAGATGGCGGCCACCATGGGGTTGAGCAGCCACACGCCGGCGTACAGGCGCGCGCGCATGCGGACGCGCTCGCCGCTGCCCGCCAGCGTGTGGCTGCGCAGGACCTGCTCCAGCAGCCAGCCGGCCAGGATGTCGGCAGCCGCGAAGAGCACCTTGCCCGACGCGAAGAGGGCCTGGCCGAGGATCCAGGCGCCCGATCCGGCCGCCGCCTCGGAGCCAGCCGGCAGCAGAAGCCAGGCCAGCAGCGGCGTATAGCGGTAGGTTTCGCGGGCGTAGGGGGCGTTCCCGCGCGCGACGAAGCGGGCGGCGTCGGTGAAGACGAGGTAGTCGATGTCGGTGTACTTGACGGGCGAGTGAGCGTCCTGCCAGAGACCGTAGACAAGCAGGACGAGACGCAGTGCGGCGGCAGCGCCGTAGACCGCAGCGGCGCTGCCAAAAAAGGAAGACGCCCAGGGTGGAAGTGTCGTCGAGGAGGCCGTCGTTGTCGGCGAGGCAGACCGCCGCTCCTCTGGTCGCTCCTCTTGCAGATGCTTCTGCCGTCGCGTCAAGGGAGGCGCCATGCTGGGGGGGGGGGGTGCGTGATGGCTGCTCCCTGTTCTTGGGGTTTGCCGTAGGGAGCTTGGAGCTTTCGCAGTGGCAGTGGGGCCACAGCGGCAGCAGCTACATCTGTAAGATATCTTATCTTTACTTTTGCGTATCCACACAATTGTCCCGAGAAAGAAAATCCACCGCCGCCTTCCCTCCGAGTTCTTTCTGTCTGCTCTCCCGCGACTTCGCATCGCCGATCACGTGTGACTCATCACGGAACGGACTGCCATGACCACCGAGGGCAAGCGGCGCTGGCACGACGGCGGGCAGCCGGGGCCCAGGAAGAGGGTGGCCCCGTCGCCGGCCGCACAGAACAGCGCCTACGGGCCCATGTTCGCGGCGTTCCGCGACCACATGGACGCACACCACGACCGCCGCGAGCGCGTCGTCAAGGCGTCGCGCGACATCACGGCGCTCAGCAAGAAGATCATCTTTGCGCTGCAGCGCGTGCGCCGCATCCAGCCGGACCTGCCGGCGGACGTCGCGCGCGACGTGCAGGCGCGCCTGGCGGACATCAGCCGGCTTCTGGCGGGCGCGGCGCCCGAGCTGCAGGGGCTCAACCGGGGCCGGTACGGACGCGTGCTGTACGGGCTGGAGGAGCTGCTGGAGGCGCTGACGTTCTGGCACTACCTGCGGCACCAGGCGCTGCTGGCGCCCGAGACGGCGGCCGAGCAGGTGGCCGAGCTGTGCCGGACGGGGGCGGCCACGCCGGAGACAGCAGCTGCGGACGGCGCAGCAGAAACAGCAGACATGAACGGAGCCGAGGCCGTCGCAACAGACACGGCGACGGCGCTCGTCGTCACGCCCGACGACAACGAGTACCTCATGGGCGTCTTTGACCTCTCGGGCGAGATGATGCGCTTTGCCACGACGTCGGCAGCCCTGCGCGGCGAGCTCGCAAGCGACGGCGAGAGCGACAGCAGCAGCCGGACGATTGTCCGCGACATGCAGGAACTCGACAGCTTCTTCCAGATGCTGCCGCAGCGCTACGACAAGAGCTGGAAGATGAAGATGCAGGTGCTGCACACGTCGGTGCACAAGGTCGAGCGCCTGGGCTACGACCTGCGCGTGCGCGGCAGCGAGCGGCCCAAGGGCTGGGTGCCCGACGCGGACAACGAGCCGCCGCCGGGCGACGAGTAGGGGCAGTGTGGGTGGGTGGGAAGGGGAGGGAAACTGCGCACAATGTACACAGTATGGGCTGATGTAGCAGGGGAATTCTTCTGCTACTGGACATGCAGAGGACCAAAACTACTCGTCCACCTCGCCGATCAGCCGGGCAAACGCGCTGTCCCGGCGGGCCAGCAGCGCGGCATACGACCCCGTCTCCACGGCCGTCCCGTCCTGCACCACCACCAGCCGGTCGCACAGCTGCATCATGGCCTTGGAGTGCGTCGCCACCACAACCGACTGCCCGCTGCCGTGCCGCTGCGCGTCGTCTGCCAGCCGCCGCAGCGTCTGCCGGATCGTCTCGGCCGACGCCGCGTCCAGCGCACTGGTCGGCTCGTCGAGCACCAGCAGCTGCGGCCGCCGCAGCAGCGCGCGCGCAAGACACACGCGCTGGGCCTGGCCACCGGACAGCGACGACAGCGCGGATGTGTCCGTCGGCGCCTGGCCTGTCTGGCCTGTCTGGCCTGTCTGGCCTGCCTCGCCTGCCGTGCCCGCCCGCGGCCGCTCCGTGTCGCCCACCACCGTGTGGTAGCCCTGTGGCAGCGACGCAACAAACACGTCGATGCCGGCCGCGCGCGCCGCCGCCTCGACACAGGCTGTCTGCCGCAGCGACGACGCCTCGTTCAGCCCGTACGCAATGTTCTCCAGCAGCGTCGTCGGGAACAGGTACGGCTGCTGCGGCACGTACGCCATGCGCGCCCGCAGGCTCTGCGCGTTGATCTGGTCCGCCGGCACGCCCGCAAACGACAGCCGGCTGCTGCTGCCGTCGCGCCGCATCTCGCTCTCGTCCGTGAACAGCCGCAGCAGCAGCGACAGCACCGTGCTCTTGCCGCTGCCGGACGCGCCCACGAGCCCGACAAACTCGTTGGCCTGGATCTCCAGTGACAGGCTGCGCAGCACGGCTGTACGCTCCGTTCCCGCGCCTGTTCCAGTGCCCATGCCCATGCCCGTGCCCGTGCCCGTGCCCGCTGCACCCGCGCCCGACGACGGATACCGGAACACGAGCTGCTGCATGCGCACGGGGAACAACGCCGTCGCCCGGCGCTGCAGTGCGTCTGCCGGCGGGTGCTCGTGGCTCGCGTGCAGCGGCAGGTTGGCGTACGCCAGCACCTGCACAGCCACCGCCTTGGCGGCGCCGATCTGCGGCACGTTGCCCAGGATCGCCGCCGCCGTGCCCACGCTGAACAGCAGCAGGTTGACCACCTGCAGCAGGCTGCCCACCGGCGTCGCCCCCGCCCCCGCCACCAGCAGCGTCGTGCCGTAGTAGAACACCAGCGCCGTCAGCCAGTCCGACAGACCCTGGTTGACGCCGTACAGCGCCCCCGTCCGCCACGCCCGCTGCAGGCCCGTCGCGTACGCCGCCCGCACCGCCGGCTGCAGCATCCGCGCCGCAAAGTACCGCTCCAGCGTCAGCGCCCGCACCACGCGGATGTTGGGGAACACCTCGCTGTACACGGCGCTGACCGCCTCCGCCGCCGTGTTGCTGCGCGCCTCCCACGTGTCGCTGACCCGGCTCGCCACCCGCGTCGCCGCGCCCACCGCCACCGGCCCGCTCGCCAGCACCACCAGCGTCAGCCGCCAGTTCACCGCCAGCGCCCACACGACCGCCGCCGATACCATGCCCATCGCCATCAGCAGAATCGGCACAAACACGCACACCAGCTTGCGCATCTCCTCACCGCCCCGGTCCAGACACTCCACAATCGCGCTGGCCTTGTTGGCCGCTGCTGCGGCTGCTGCTGCATCCGCACTCCACCACGACTTGGGCTGCCGCAGCAGGCGCGCCACCGCCGCCGTCCGCAGCGCGTGCACCCATGCCAGGCCGACTCGCTCGAACAGGTAAAACGTCGCAAACACCGACGACCCGTCCAGGATCGCGATGCCAATCAGCGCAAGCGCCCACGGTCGTCCGACGGCTTCCTTGCTCTCCGTCGGCGGCGCCCAAAAGGCCGTCAGCATGTGGGCAAAGACAAACGAAAACGTCGGGTTCAGCGCTGCAACCACGAGACTGCCGATGCAGCCGAAAACCACTTGCAGGCGGCCCCGCGCCGACAGCGTCGGCCACACCGTGCGCAGGATCGCGTGAAGCGGCAGGGTGGACGCGACAGAAGACGCCGCCTTCTTCGCCGGCGTGAGCCTTCTCTTCCTCGGAAACCGAGGCCAGCAGAAGGTGCGTTTCTTCTCGGTCGATTCAATGCTGAAACCGGACAGCGGTCGCGTCGTCGTCGCCCGTCTTGGACGGTCGACGTCGTCGAGCCGCAGCGTCTGGGCGCGCTGGCCTCGCTCGCACAACAAGTCCAGGCTTGAGCGCCGCTCGCCAACGACCTCCTCCAGGCCTGCTGCCGCCGACGGGCTGGTCACTGGTCCTGCCTGCAGCGGAAAAGCCGAGGAGGACAGGTTGCTGTAGCGCCTTGTCCACGGTGTCTGCGATGCTCCTGTCAGGGACTGCCGGTGCTGGTTGTAAGCCACTGGTGCGCCCAGGAGCGACAGCCTCCCAAACATCCTGCTGCTCCGAGGAGGTTCTGCTGTTGGCATCCAATGGTCCACAGTGTTTGCCTCCCCACCGGTGCCATCATGGTCGTCGACGCTGTCGTCATCCGAGCCAAAGCCCGACTCGTAGCCAATCTTGGTGACAGGACTGATGCCCGAGGCCGCCGCAGCGCCATCCAAACTGGCAGCCGCAAGCAGTGTCTGGATCATGCCGCCATCGCTGCCATGGGCCAGCTGGTCCATAAACCCCTCTTGCACCAGCCGCCCCTGGTCGAGCGCGTAGACATAGTCGCTGGGCGCAATCTGGCTAATGTCATGGGTCACCACAATCGTCGTCTTGTTGCGGCGCCACATGCGTACCGCTTCCAGCACCATCTGCGCAGACAATGGGTCTAGCCCGCTCGTCGTCTCGTCCAGCACCAACACGGCCGGGTCCCGGATCTTGGCCCGCGCCAGTGCGAGCCGCTGCCGCTGCCCGCCGCTCAATGCGACGCCGCCATTCTGCAGCCCGACGGCCGTGTCGAGTCCCTGCGAGAGATCGCTAATGGTTGACTGCAAAAGGGCCGTCTCGCAGGCGGCCTTGATCTCGTCGCACGTCACGTTCTGTGGCATGGTGCTTCCCAGAGAAACATTCCAGCCGAACGAGCCATTGAAAACGGTGCTGGCTTGCTGAATCAGAGATATGTTCTCGCGTAGCCAGCGCGTGTTGAGGCGATCGGCCGGGATGCCGTCAACGAGGATGCGTCCGGCCGTCGGACGATAGAACTGCACGAGCAGGTCGGCAATGGTGCTCTTCCCAGACCCGCTCCGGCCAACGACGAAGGAAACCTGGCCGGCAGGGAAGAGCATGGTACAGCGATTGAGCACCAGTTTGTCGGGGTTCGACGGATAAGCAAAGCTGACCTGGAAGACACATTAGTTCTGCTATTATAGGGTTTGAAAATACACCAACCGGTCCACGCACATTGCTCAGAACAATGTTGGTAGGGGGCGAAGCCGGAACCAATCCTGTTGTCTCTGGCTGCGTCGGTGCAGGCCCGAGGATGTCTTCGAGGGCCTTTCCGGCCACGGTGCCTTTGAGAACAGTCACAAACTGCGTTCCGAGAGCCAGGATCGACTGAAATGCAATGAGAACTGCGTAAAAGGCCGTCAGAATATTGCCGGCCGTGCTGGACCCGCGATTGACCAGCCAAACGCCAAACCAGAAACCGATCACAAAGAGGCTGATCATCCAGGTCTTGAGAAAGCCCATCTGAGCCGACGCGCCCAGCGCTTGGCGGGCATAGTGACGGCCGGCGGCGCGCACGTCTTGAATATACTGCCACAGCTCGGCATCGTGCCCATTGTAGACCTTGACGAGATCAATAGCCGCCAGAGCGGCTGCCGAGTGGCGGGCGGCCTCGTTCAGATGCAGGCGCTGGGCTTCCGCGGCGGGCTTCAGGCCGCGGCCGAACTGCTGGAGGACCAGGACGGACAAGGGCACCGTGGCCAGCAGGACGAGCGTCAGTGTCCACGACTTGACAAAGGCGACAATGATGCAGGCAATGCAGACGAGGCCGTCACAGATAATAAGGCCGAGGAGCTGGGACGTGGACGCTTGCAGGTCGCGGATCTGGGAGTACTGCTCGGCCATCAGGCTGATGATGCCGCCGCGGCGTGTATCAAACCAAGCCATCTCTTTGACTAGCAGCGACTGGAAAAGACGCAACCGCACGGTGCGGGCGCACGTCTCACCGTGGATGATCCACATGCACATGAGGGCCGCTGAGAACACGGCCTTGCCGATTCCTAGACAAGCCAGGTAAAGGCACCACTTGGACACCTTGTGAATGGTGTCGTGGCCAGACTGCACGCCCGAGCCGAAGTCGGCAATCGCCTGGAAGATCTCACCGAGCAACAGTGCGTAGACCGTCTTGATGACAGCAACAACTGCCGAGACGGCCGTAGCCAGTAGGGCAACGACAAGGTCATCTTTGCTGCTGGTGACAAAGAGGTGACGCATTCCGGGTTTCGTTTCGACTGGCGGCGGCTGCGGCGATGCATCATCCGTTTCATCCGCTGTCTTCCTCACCGGTGACCGTGGCTCCATGACGATGATGCGAGGCTTCTCACCTACATCATGAATGCGAACCGACCGAACGGTGCCAAAGGGCCGGTCGGGTGGGAAAGGAGAAAGTGTGGCTGGCGGCAGGCGGGGGCGGGGAGGTGCGGGAGTGAGAGGAGTCGGAGTAAGAGGAGAAGGCATTGGGTAAGAAATGTCCTCTTTTCGGATGCTTGGCCCGGCCAGGGCATGGGCGCTCGTATTGATCCTCATGGCGAAGGTGTAGTCGCAGTCGACTTGGTCATGAGGCGAAGGGGAGGGAAAGAGGAAAGCGAAAGGGTGAAGTCCGAGACAAAGTATAGATAATAGAAATTATTAGACGGACTCGACATGTCCCCGAGGCCGTGAGGATACTGCGGAGAGGTGGAGTGGCGATGCCTTTGTTGGATCGGACTCTTGGTATTGTTGTCGCCGAAAGAGGTTGGAAAGGGGGGGAACAATGGTAATGAACATAGTATCAAAACAGGCAACTAGGTAAGGGAAAGCAGGCAATCGAAGAGGTAGCGGAAACGGAACGCAGGAAACCCCCCCCCCCCCCCCCCAAGTTTTGCTGGAAAGAAATTCAAAAGCGGGAATGACAAGTAAAATCAAAACAATAAATTTGCCTGTCAATGCCACTTTGTTAGCAGTTCACTGACGAACGCAAGACCCACAAACGGGATGGTTCAAGTAAGTCCAAGAGCGAAAATAAATAAAACAGAGCATCTGTATAGAAAACCAAAAATGCCAAAAAATGCCAGTATATAACTCCAGACAACCTATCACGGCTTGGCTGCCGCAGACCGGATTTGCCCGAGAGATGGGTCTCTGTATACACCACTATGCGTCCCGCGCAAAGAAAAACGCAACTGGTATCTCGTCTATCGTCGTTTCGGCTGTCACCGGTTCCGGCGGCGTGGTTTTTGCACTGCCATCGTTTTTTGGGGCCAAGCACACACATCATGCCGCCTTGGCAGCCTTGCCCGCCTTCTCAGCTTGGGTCTGTTCGTAGATCCAGTCGTTGAGGCCGCGGCGGTTTCGTGCAATCTCAACCGCATAAAACTGCATCCGCGGAACTGTTTGTCTGTTAGCACAGGGAATCGAAGTTGTACGCAACTGGCGGTTGGCCTCTCAAAAGGAGAAAACCTGCCCGGTCGACCTCAAAACTCACCAAAAATGGTCTCCTTCTGGCCATACTCCCACTTCGGGTTCGACCGCATCATTGTGCCAAAGTTGTAGTCGTCCACCTTCTTCTCGTACGCCATCATAAAGTTCCGCCAACGCTCCTTGCCCGCCTTGCTCTTCATCTTGTCCTCGTCAATGGTCTCGGCCGGGTCGAACTCGGGGAAGTCGTTCTGCAGATGCTCATAGATCTCGTCGTCAAACTTTGTCAGCCGCAGCGACGAGCCGCGCACGCGCTCGAGAATGCCCCAGTACGTCTCCATGTGCTGCACAGCTGGGGGTGTGTTAGCAATGTGCCGAAGATTGTATCCGGAAGCGGAAGGGTTATTAGGGGGGGTCTGTTATCTACCCTTGACAGCAAATTGCTTCTCAATCTGAAAGGTGTCAGCTATGTTTCTGTTTCTGTTTCTGTCTCTTGTCTTCCTTTGCTTTTACTTTTCTTTCTTCTCTGTGCTTACATCTTCCAGGTTGTCCGCCTGGGAGGCGTCAAAGTTTGTAGGAACCTGCTGCATAATGTCTTAATTGTTCTAGACCGCTTATCGTATTGAGTTTTGTGTATTGGTTTTCGCAAAACCCTGTAGTCGTGTGTAAGGGGTTGTTACTGCTTGATTTTTTCGTCGTTTCTTTTCCCACGATCGTAGCTCCAGAGCTTTTAATGGTTTCGCGGGGCAAAACTTGCGATGTGCTAGAAGCGACGGGAAGCAGCGCGAAGCCCCACATTAGTAACACGTGATACGCCCCGTGATGAAATTGTATGACGGCATTGAAGTCGACAAGCTCACACAGGTTCCATAGGGTTGATCGTTCTTTATTCTTCTGATATTTTCCCCAAGCATGCATCTCATCGCTCTTGACTTGCTTACATCGATCTTCACACGCAAAAGAAGCGGGGTCTGGTCGCCAGTATCTTACTGTCTACCACTGGGCAAGGCATGCCGCGAGTTGCTGCGTTGCGCTTCTAGGAGAGCGACCTGCGCCTTTAGCTACCCCCCAATGACGCGGCGAGCGTGAAGGCGTGCTGCCGGCGGGTGGCCGTCCTTGGCC
>PCDN01000002.1:1438973-1497370 GCA_002778105.1 Ceratocystiopsis brevicomis
CCCCCTCCCTCCCGTCTTTCCTGCTTTTCAGTTCGCGAGACGATGCCGTCCTCCTTGTTCTTTCTCTCGACTGGCCTGTGTCTTCTCTTTGTCTCGTCGTATACCACGCTGTCTCCGGCCATCTTTGCGCCCTTCACACCGGCTCCGTCTTCGCAGCCCACATCCAGCGCTCCAATGACGCCAGTCAAGAACGTCGTTCTGCTCGGAGCCAATGGCAAGCTCGGCACGCCCACCCTGCAGGCCTTGGTCGCATCCGACAGCTTCCATGTCAGCGTGCTGAAGCGTACCGAGTCCACGTCGGTCGTGCCCGGCGCCGACGACGGCACGGTCCAGGTCATCAGCCTGCCGACGGCCGACTGGACACTGGGTCCGCTGACCAAGGCACTCAAGGGCCAGGACGCGGTCGTCGTCTGCTTCCCGCTGCACCCGCCTGACATGCACTTTGTGCTGGCTGAGGCGGCCGCGGCAGCAGGCGTGCGCTGCTACATCCCGGCGGACTTTGGCAGCGCCGATGCACAGAGCGAGTACGCGCGCGCGCTACTGCCACTGTTTGCCAACAAGGAAAAGGTGCGGGCCAAGCTGCAGGCGCTGGCGGACGCGTCGGCGGCACCGGGCGCGGCCGTGCCGCCGTTCACGTGGACCAGCCTGGTCGGCGGCCACTTCTTCGACTGGGGCCTGCGCGGCGGCTTCCTGCACGCCTTCCTCGACACCCGCACGCAGGACCAACTCCATGTCGACGCGGCCGCAGCTGGCGCGTGCCATCGTCGCCGTGCTGCAGCGTGGCACCGACGACCTGGCTACGGCCAACCGCCGCCTCTTCGTGCAGAGCTCCTGCGTGTCGCAAAACCAGGTGCGCACTGCCCTCGAAAAGGCCATGGGCGAGCCCTGGACGCCTGTCTTCTACGAGTCCGACAAGTGGATTTCCGAGCGCAAGCCCAAGGCCGACGCCAACGACCACCGAGGACCTCGTCTTCACGCTTGGCACCCTCAACGGCGGCTGGACCGCGCGCGCCGACTTCTCCATGGGCCTGCTGCAGCTCAAGGACGAGGACCTAGACGAGGTCGTCGCGAGCGTCGTTACCGACTACAAAGCCTCGAAGTAGTCGCCAGAGTTGGATAGAAAATAATGCAAAAGATAAACCTCTCACATTCAATGGCAGCCTGCTAATGTATTGGCCTTTCTTGTATCGTAAATGCAAAGAAAACCAAAAAAAAAAGAAGTCTGCTTTGTGCATTCCGAAATCATAACCAACAAAGAAAGGAGGCCGTCCACGCACAGCCTCTACTGCACGCCAGCAGCCTTCATGCGCTCGAAGCAGCTGCGGTAGGCGACGTGAACCTCCGGCACCTCGTAGTTGTACTCCTTAAGCTTGGTGATCAGCTTGGTGGTGTCCAGCTGGCAGTTGCTGCGGCCGGCCTTGATGACCTTGGCCTGCTCCTCGAGCGAGAAGTTCTTCCACGTGAAGCTAGGCCGGACAATCTCCTTAAACAACGACAGCACCTCGTTGTGCGAGATGGCGCCCGGGTTGGTGAAGTTGTAGATGCCCGTCTCGCCGTGCTCGGCCAGCAGGATGCTCGCGGGCAGCAGGTCCGTGAGGATCGTGTTGCTGTTCGGGATGTCGACGACGCGCTCGTACTTGCTGATCTTGGTGACAAAGTTGCGGGAGTGCAGGTCATCGCTGACAGGCATGCGGAGACGCAGAATCAGCACGTTCTTGTAGTGCTTCATCACCGACTCGACGTGCGCCTTGGTCTCCGAGTAGAAGCTGCCGTCAAAGTTGGACGGGTCCGTCTCCTTGAAGCCAGGGCCGCCCCACGGGTGCGCCTCATCGTACTGGTAGATGCAGCCAGTGGCAAAGACACTGATGTGAATGCCGCGGAGGAAGCAGCAGTCCGTCAGGTTCAGGGTGCCAATCACGTTGGACCGCATCGTGGCCTCCTTGTTGTCCTCGCACCAGTCAACGTTGGGGCGGCCGGTGCTGCCCGCACAGTTAAAAACGTGCGTGGGCTTGACGCGGTCCAGCTCGGCCAGCACAGCCTCGCGGTTCTCCATGCGGATGGTCGTGGTCGAGACCTGCTTGCCAGCCTTCTCCAGAATCGACTTCAGGTGGCCAGCGACCCAGCCTTCACCACCCCAAATGAGGAAACGGTTTTCGGTGGAACCCATTGTGGCGGTATATAATGTAGAGAATGATGAAAACACAGGAATTGACTAGAGACAAGGTGGGAAGACAAGACGAAAGTTGGTGACAGTTCGTTGTAGAGTGGAAGATGGAGGGGTGAAGAGGGAGGAAATAGGACAGCAAAAAGGGTGGGATAAGCAGAGATAGGTGGAGAAAGGCGGTGAGACGCCCCTATTTCTGACATGCTTACTCGTCATGCCAGCCAGTCTTACGCTTATTCGTAGGGAACAGGTGGCGGCGTATCGTTGGCGTATTGTTGGCATTAATAACGGGGAAAAATCAACTACGAGTAGATACGAGAGCGCCTGTCATACGCCGCCATCACTTGTCATTTCAGAAAACGGTGTCAGACTGCCATCGCTATTTTTCCTGGCGTTTACTCCGTACACAACACACGTTCGATTGTCACAGGAGTCTTACAACCCCACGCACAATACTCCCGTGTATTCTTATAATAAGACTAGTGCTGATTGGCGTCCCTGCTTCCGCTTCCTGTTTTGACTGTAAGATATCTTACATCTCATGCCGCCTCTAAAGTGGATCAACTGTAGCCAATAAAACCACTTGGAAATAGTGGGTAAAATATATCTTTACAATAGCCGTTTATATGTAATAATGCATTATTTATTAGTTTATCCGTAAAATAAAAAATTCAAGATACTGTTTCGTCCTCTTACCTGTTCATCTTCACTATAA
This sequence comes from Ceratocystiopsis brevicomis, assembly GCA_002778105.1. NCBI lineage: Eukaryota > Fungi > Ascomycota > Sordariomycetes > Ophiostomatales > Ophiostomataceae > Ceratocystiopsis > Ceratocystiopsis brevicomis. The sequence goes on from PCDN01000002.1 coordinate 1,441,853, forward strand.
TTGTGAGTACCGTAATCACTAGATTTTTAGACGAATGAATGAACGTAAAGGAGGATTAATAGACTTAAAGAGCTGTATTGATAAAGCTGTATCTTTACTACTACTATTCTTACTAGCTTGTTTGCTTGCTTGCTTGCTTGCTTGCTTGCTTACTTCTTACTTGCTTGCTTACTCGCTTACTTCTTGGATAATTTATTGCTGTTTGCTTAATGCTTGCTTAATTCTTGATTTATAGATTTTTTTTTACTTGCTCGATTCTTCGATTCTTTCTTTTGAGAAAGACAATGTCGGAAAAACGTTATCGTGATGCAATTATGCGAGCTATATATTCTGTATAAATGCATCCATTTTGCATATGGAAATTCTATGTAATAACGCAGATTTTAGCAAGTATACCGTGTACAAAATATACCTTTTCATATTAAAAGTGGGTACTTTCGATCCACTTTAGAGGCGGCATGAGCCCCTCACCCCCTGATTTCCTTTTGGCAGCAGAATTCAGGCGGTAATCCTCAATCGGTCTAGCGCTAGAGGGGTCTAGTCCATACAAACAGATGCTCTTCAGCGCTTTAGTCTCCTCCTCTTCGGTCCTCACCCCCACGCAGCCGCCATGGATGGGACCGCGGCCCAGGCACACCTTCCGGAGCCAGCTCTGACACTCGCGTTGCCTAGCATACACGATGGCACGCTTCTCGACTGTCGTGTTTACCTGCCGTCGTCCATAGTTCCCTCTCCCAGTGCGGCTTCGTCTGTGCGGCCCATCTGGCGTGGCGATGCAGCGGTCGTCGCCCACCCCTACGCGCCACTGGGTGGCTCTTACAACGATCCCATTGTCCGACTCGTCGCGTACACCCTGCTGACCCGCGGCCAGTTTGTCGTTGTCACATTCAACTTCCGAGGGGTCAGCAGTGGGAAGGGGGGGGGCGGCAGCGGGGGCGTCAGCAGCTGGTCTGCCGTCCACTGGAGCGGCAGCGGCAAGAAGGACAAGAAATGGGGCGGCGGTGGCCGAACCTCATGGACGGCCAAGCCCGAGACGGCGGACTACATGACCGTTGCCGGGTTTCTGTATTACTTTGTGCACGTCCTGGATCCGTATGGTCACAAGGCTGCGTCCACCGAGGCCGCCAAGACCGCTGATCCGACTGCGAGCGCATCGACACCGCAACCACACGCGGAGCACCGCTCACCCGCCTTTCTCTGTGCCGGCTATTCTTATGGCGCCATGGTCACCTCCCTGCTGCCGCCGCTCGATGCCGTCTTGGCCCACTTTGTGCGGCCCCAGCGCGGGTCGCCCGCCGCCGCCGTCCGCTGGCGGGCAGCACGCTGGGCCGCCATCCAGAACGCCGACCTGAAAGAGATGCGCGAGGCAGCCGCGTCCGCAACGGCAAAGGGCTTGAACGGCGGTTCGCTGCGTGGCGAGACGCGTCTGAGCATGGGCGTGCGCGTCGGCGGCGGGGAGGTGCCGCGTCGGAGCCACGACGGGAGCGTACGAAAGAGCCTCGACGCCATCTGGCGGCGGTCTGGCGAGCACCACCACCACACACACCACGTATCCACCGCCGCGGGCAGTCAGGCGCACCGCCACCACCACCGCCACCACCGCATATCTGGCTTGGTGGCGCGCGTGGTCGCAGGACGAACGCGAAACAGCGGCAGCTGCGGCGGCAGCAGCAGCAGCAGCAGCAGCAGCAGCAGTGACAACGATGATGGCGGTGATGGCACGACGCACAAAAAGAGCGACAACGAAAAGGACGACCACCTGTTGCCGGCCGTGCCGGGGCTGCCCGCCGTCCGCCCCGCCTACCTTATGGTGTCGCCGCCGGTCGGGCTGGCGACGCATCTTGCAACCATGTCGTGGGGCAGCGGCGGCGGCGGCGGCGGTGGCGGCGGCGAGAGCACGCCCGAGTCCAAGCTGACAGCCAATCCCACGCTCGTCGTGTACGGTGACGCGGACGGGTTCGTGTCCCACCGGTCCATGCGGCAGTGGACCGCGCGCCTGACGGGCGCCAGCCTCCTCCATCGCCGCCACCGAAACCACACAGCTGGGGTCAGCGAAGCGGTTGCAAGCGGTACGACGCTCGGGATACTCGGAACTCGGAGCGAGGAACAAGGCCGCCGCGGGCTGTTCCGTGCGCTGGTGGTGCATAGCGCCGGCCATTTCTGGGTCGAAGGCCGGACGCTGTACGAGCTGGAGGCGGCCGTCGAAGGGTTTGTGGCCGAGGTTGTCTACGACGGACAGTACAAAATACCAGACAAACCGGCAGCAGAACCAACGGCGACGGAGCGGAGGCCGGTTGTGAGGCCAGTTTCGAGCACAGGATAAAAAGAGAACCCCAGGGCGTGGCAATTATGGCGATGTGTTTGGATACCCCTGTTTTCTTGTCATTTCGGATCATGTAGTCAAGAAAATGCTACTACTATGATGTATTGCGCCACCCGTGCCGTCACCGTCGCACTCATGACGGGCCATGTCCTTTTTCTATCATGGCATCCGTCAGCTCATCCCAGCTGACTTTCCGTGGTCGTGTCTGCGGTTCCAGGGGACGGATGGCCGCGCCTGGCGAGAGCACCGTATCCGACGAACGCGACCGCAGGAGCACGAATCGTCGCTGGGGTCGCTCCTGAGGTGTTTGCGACGGCTGTGGCGCTTGCTCCGGCATGGCCGTCTCGATGTTGGTGGTGGGTGGCACTCCCGTCCCCACGGCACTGCCGACGACATGCATCACCGCGTGGTGCGCAGCGGATACGGCCGCCGCCGCCGCGGACGACATGGTCAGCATGGCCGATGAGCTCGAGGACGACCGTCGGCGGAGCCTTGCGTGTTGGCTCTGGCAGCGAGACCTTGTTCGAAGCGGCTCGTTTTCCGCACCATCGTCGTACCCGTCCTCGTCCTCCTCATCTTCGCTCCCTTCGTCATCGTCGTCAGAATAGGGACCTCTCAGGGCGCTACTTTCTCTTTCCCCGCTTGGGTCGTCGTACCCCGGGATAAAGGGTGCACGGACACTTCGCCGCACAAACGAGGCGCTGGGCGAAAGCGACGCAGAGACTGGTTGCGTTTGCATCCACCGCCGACCGCTGGGTGGTCTGGCCGCAGCAGTCGTGGGAAGCTGCTGCATGCTGCTCTGACGCACGGCGTGGTAGACCGGGACCGGAAGCGAATCGCTGTGCAGGTGCAGTCGGGCTGCCCGGGAGGCTGCAACGGAGCTGGTGCTGCGGAGAAGACGCGGCCGCGATGCGGCGGCGTATGCGCTAGCGTCCTCGAGCGGGCTATTGCCGCCTGCCTTGTGGCGAGCGTTCAGGGCCCGCTCGTATCCACTGTCGTCGCTGAGAATGGTCTCGAGCTCGTTGCGGTTGTGTCGCCGGCGGACAGAGAGCTGGACGCTGCCCCCTGAGCCGCGCCGTCGGTGCCGGGGGGGTGAGGTCGAGGGAGAGGGTGCTGCCGCTCTCGGATCTCTTTGGATTGCAGAAAAGGGGGAGTTGAGCGTGCCGCCCGTGGGCAAGGGTAGAGACGGCGGGAAGCCGCCCAGGTTGTAGGCACCCGTGACGAGGCGGCGCAGGTTGACCTGGCTGTCACTGAAGGCAATGCGCTCGCGCAGGGCGTTGACGGCGTCATCCAGGGCCAGTTCAACGGCACAAGTCTTCTCGATGCGCGAGATGCAGGGCCATGTGGCGTGCTCGCCCACGCGGCAGGCCTCCAGCATGAATGCTGGCGTGGGATTGCTGATCAAACTAGTTCCCCAGGCCTGCAGGCTCATGCGCGGCATGATGGTGATGTCGCCGGTGTAGCGCTGGTTCAGCATGCGCAGGAGCAGGCTGAGGCTGTCGCTGAAAATGCCCAGATCGACCAGCGTGCGGAGACAGTACAGGGCCTCGGATTTGCCCAGCCAGGCAAGCGTGCCGAGGGCGCCCTGAAGCGAGCCAGAAACGGAGTGAGACGGGGAGGGAAGTGGCGGCGGCTGGTCGTCCTGGCTCACAAACGGCAGAATATGGGGATTGGTCTGTGACACGATAAAGTGGTTGACGTTGAGCATCTGGCGCAGACGCTGCACGGGCACGTCGTTGTCGAGCGAGCCATCAATCCACAGCTGCTCGGCCGGGTCCCAGGGTACGTGCTCGCCGGTGATGGCGTCGCGGACGAGGAGGGGCCGCGCGTCAAAGACGCCCGGGATGGAGCAGGAGGCGACCACGGCAGACCACACGATGACATCCGGAGCGGTCAGGTAGTTGAGCAGCGACGGCAGGCGCAAGCCATGTTTCGACGAGACGGTAATGTTGAGCACGCGGTGGGTGCGGTTGAAGGCCTCCTGGAAGGTCAGGTCGCCGAGCCGGCCACGCATGACACGGGCAATGTGGCGGCTGTCGTGCCAGGCACCCTCGCGCAGAGCCCGGGCGATGTGGGTGAGCCACGAGTCCGGATGCTCTTCGTCGGTGAAGACGGCGAGGTCCTCGTGAGCAAACTGAGCGAGCAGGGCCGGTATCTCGTCATCGGTGCGCGTGCACAACACGGCGGCCACGATAGAGCCGGCCGATGTGCCACTGATGATGCGCGGCAGCATCTGGCGGTCGTACAGCGCCTTGAGCACGCCTATATGGGTCATGCCGAAGACGGAGCCGCCGCTTAGCACGAGCGCGCTGCGGCCGTAGCTGCGGCGCGCAAGCAGCAGCTGGTCCAGCATCAAACGGTGCGTCAGCTCCGGTGGCAGCGCGGCGGCGTTGCGGCTGTGGTCCACCAGCGCCCGCACCAGGTCGACCGAGGCCTGCACGTAGCGCTCGACGAGGTGCTTGGTGCCAGTCCGGCTGCGGCCGTAGAGCCACGCACTGCTGATGCCGCCTGCGTCACGCGAGAGCGATGTGCGCACAACGTGCAGCATGTGTCGAACGTCGCCCGAGAGCCGGGCCGCCTCGAGGTCTTTCAAGCGTGCGCGCAGCAAGTCCGGGTTGTAAGAGGGCGAGCGCGATGAGAAGGTATGTGTAGCCCCCGTGGGTGGTTGGCTGGCTTCGCCGACGCCGATGCCGGTTCCATCGTTTTCGTTGTCGTCATCACTGTCGCGTGCCTTCCAGTCCTCGTGCTGCTCCAGCTCGTCCAGTTCGTGCGCTGCAGCTTCCCATTCCTCGTAGGATGCCGCCTCGGCTAAGCGCTGCTCCAACACGTGCTGGCGCTCCAAGCGCAACCGCTGCAGCCGGCGCTCTGCCCGTGTCCGGTCTGCACGGAGACGGAGACCCCCTATGCAGCGGTCGGCCATGGACGCAATGCGGCCCGTCACCGTGGCCGAGGACTCTGCTGGCGCGGGCAGCCGCGACGGCCCAGTCTCGTCCCATATCGCCTTGCAGCCTGGCGGCTGGATGCCTTCGGCCGAGAACAGGAGCAGGTCGTGCGCCATCAAAGAAGAGGGCTCGATAGAAGCTCTGTGATCGATGTCTTGTCTTGTCCATGGGCGTGGCGTTCATCGAGGGTAGAGGGGGGGAGTAGATGACGGGCACGTAGAGTGGATCAGGCAGAGAGAACTTGCGGAGAACAAATGGGACTGGCCAGAAGCGGCGGAGGTGGCGGGGGATCAGTGGAGATGGCGGAGCCGCCGGCCCTTGGCGATGTAGCGGCTTTCAGGGTAATCACAGAAAGAACGTAACATATGGAGGACGTAGCCAAGGCGAAACCAAAAAAAACGCATCGTTGCATTGTCGCAAGAACTGGAAAATAATAGGAAATCCCATCGTTTTGAATGCCTACTTCCACGCGTGTCAACAAAACCCAAGGGTCGAATGTGTCATATGCAAACTCGGTTGTGCACAAGGTCGTATTTTCAGGAACCAGGCGATCACGCGGCGGTACATTTGCACCAATGGCCGACCGAAGAGTTCTTAATACGACAAACGACGAAACCATCTCGAGAGCTGCCACATGCCAAGCGCAGAGTTGTGAGGGGCAAGGGCGCCCAGGTCATGTGACCCTTGTTCGGGGGGCCTTGTGACAATTGGCTGACAGGAATGAAAACGCGTCTCACATCGTCACCCTTCCTTCTCCCAGACTGAGTATTTCCCCATGCCTCGTCCCAAAACCCCCAGCCGGAACTACGCGTTCCTTCCGTTTTGGTGGGTTTTGGTGGCGAAATGTGCTTTCGCAAATGTAAACAACGAAGGAGCAACCGGGGACGCGTGCCTTCCTTAACGGGATGCCTCTTTCCAAAGGCTTCTTATTGTCCTAGGCATTCCCATTCGGCTTGCGCTTCGTCTGCTTTTCTCTTCCTATACTTCATAACTCGTCAATGCAACCACGCGCAAATCAAATTCTGAGTTCGCTCCTCCCCCTTCATATAAATCCTGTCCTCCCTCTGTTGTATAGATCCCACCCTTCCACAATGCACTGGCAGGCGGATCAGTCGCGGCGTCGGCGCAGCGCCAATGCAGACATCCTCGAGAGCTATGGTCTGCCGTCCACCAGCTCCTACAACGACATGAAGAGCTTGCACGACGGCCCGCGCCGGGGCGACCGCAGCGGCGGCTGTCTGCGAATGGCTGTGGCCTCTGCTACAGCGGCCAGCGCCTCCATTGTCCGCGCCTTCTCGAGCTCGACGCTGCGGTGGTCCCAGAAAATGGCGGTACCGGCTGTACGCCGAAAGCGGCAGACGCAGAAGAACGCATTTTTAAAGAACGCGCGTTGGTTCTGCGAATCCGAGGCTGAGTCGCTTCGGGAGCACGAGAAAGATGGCAGCATGTTCTGTACATACGGTGCGTCCCGTCTTGCTGTCGTACAAAAGATTTAAATATCCAATAAAACTGACACAGCGAAGCGACAGAATACCCGGATGCAAAGCCAACCGCACGCAGCGAACTCCCCGTGCCAGCCGTGTCGCCTAGCCATTGGCTGGGACAGCGAGGAGGGTACACGGCTTGCGACTGACTGTACATGGATTACTTCTGTACCATGATGATCATTGTCTCTCTTCGTGTTTTGGTGTCGTGTCATTCGCAGGTGCGGATACGCCAGGCGTCAAGGATCGAAATGCGCCCAAGTCATGAAAATTGGGATTGTTTGGGTGGCACCGTGCATTTTTGTAGTAGAACATCGCCTTCGCCGGTAGGCCAAAGGGATGGAACATAAGAGGGAAGGTGACCTTGAATTTATGATACCAACCTACATTTTACCTGTATACAAATACGGCGTGGCCTCGTATCCGTCGACGCCAATAAAGAAAAGGTGAAACCAAAGCAGTCGTAAAGAAGGTCCATGTATCTTATTGTGTGAAACAGTCTAGAACACCCAAGAACATCCGAGAACATCCAAATTAGCCCAATATATAAGTTATAAATAGAAACGCCAAAAAAAAACCCGCCCAGCTTCAGTTGCCTGCAATGCCCAAGCCGTTGACACGGGAGTTTCCACTCGCTATAGTGTTCGTGCCAGTGCGCTCCCGCAGCCGGCGCCCTTCCATCAGCCCCTTAAGCCCGCGCTTCTGCAGCCCGATGACGCTGCTCAGCTCGCCCGTCCATACCTCGCGGTGGCTGCGCTCGCTGCCGTCGCCCAGCTCCGAGCTCCACTCAGACCCAGACAACGTGGTCGTCGAGCTCAGCTCGCCGCTCACCGGCCGAACATCGCCCGCAGACGACGGTGGCACAGACGTGTTCACCTGCAGGCCGGCCATGCGGCTAGTGGCAATATCCGTTTGGCTCGCGGATTGCGAGAGCTGGCCTTGACCTTGCTGGTGCTGCTGTTGGTGCTGCTGCTGCTGCTGCTGCTGGTCTGACGCCGTCGGATCAATTGGGCTGAGGCTATCCAGCCCGCTGGGGACAAAGAAGTTGGGATTCAGCGTGCCGTCGATGCCGCGACCACCACCTGCCGCCATGGCCGTCGCGTTAAACACAGCTGCGGCGTTCCGGCTGTCTAGCAAGGCGTGCAGCCGCTCGACAACTGCCTCGAGAAGGCCATCAACGCGATAAGGGCGGGCAATCTGCAGCAGCGAGCAGAGAATCTGCGGCGTGCAAAGCGGACTGGTTGCGGCGGGCAGTGAGCTGGTGTACAGAAAGTACAGCAAAGCATGCACCGTGAGGTATGTGTGAGGGAGATAAAGACAACGAGGGCGACTGTTCGGTGGCAGGGTCCGTGGCGTCGGTGTGGCGTTGATTGTGGCTGGATCTGTTGTTATGCTTCCGGGGTTTCCTCCCGAGCCGGTGTTACCGTCCGCAGCGTTGCGATTGGACGGGGAGATAGTGATACTCGAGCTGCGCATGCCAGGGCCTGCAGAGCGAAGGTTGGGATCAGTTCCGTCGTGTGTAGCGGCTCCCTCCCGCAAGAGCTGTACAAAATATGGTCCCCAGCGACGTGCCACAATGCGGCTGTTGACCGGAATGCGCTCGCCGCCGATACAAAGAATGTCCATGTCTGCCAACTCTCGCATGGAAAGAGCCTTCTCACCAAGATCCTCTGACGCTCGGGAATGAAAACGACCACCTGCGGTCGACCCGGCCTTCCGTGCTATGCTGAGACTGGGGGCGGTGTACGGACTGCTTGCTGATACGAACCCAGACATTGGTGCCGTCTTACGTGGGTTGTCGTAGAAGCCAAACGCCTCCAACTCAACCATACACACGTTGGTGAAGTTGATACGGCGATGGTTGTAGTCGTCGACCAAACTCCGTTTCCGGTTGCCCAGGATGACAAAGGTGTTTCGCCGATTCCATAATACACCCCGGTTCCAACTCCCCTGGCTGAAGACACTTCCGCCCGCATCGATGCGCGACCAGGTTAGGGTCCGAAGGTCCAAAGCCCAGAGTGCATACTCTTGCTTCGAGCTGGTGAGATAGGTACCGCTAACCACGAAATGGGTATCGATGATGCCACCGTTCGGGAAGCGGAGGCCCGGTGGTGTGTATGTTCCAGCCATTTGCTTTTCCGTCAGAGTTCCGTCTGGCGAGCGAATCTGCAGCTCCAGCTTGACATCCAGAAAGTTGTAGTTGGAGTAGATAAGCATGGAGGAGCACGGTTCGCGGGCTTCCTGGCTGATGCCACCCATTTCTGGTCGGATATTGGGGGCGTTTGGAGCATTCGCACGACCTATCTTTGCCGTCACCGAGGGAGGAAGAGGGGCCACGACACTTCGATAGGCTCCACAGCTCCTGCCGAGGGGCTCGGTAGATGTCCACTTAAGGCTGCGAAGATTGAAGACGCTGATCTGTTCAATGTAGTGGTTCGCGCCATCTTGGCCGCCGACAACAATCATCTCGGCACCGCCCGTACCGTCAATGTTTATGCCAATTCGGCCCTCGTTAGCACCAGTCCCTTGGTTGTGTTGCAGGGCTGACAAGGGTGCTCGGTGTGAGCTAAATGCAGCGGACGATGGCAAGATGCAAGCGCAGTGGGCATAGCGGCCTTGTGGAGCATCCTTTGTGTGCACTGCAGCCCACGTTTTGGACGGCACATCGTAGATGTAGATATCCGACATGACCGGGACATCCTGCGGCTGGCCTGGCGGCGTACCGTTTGTGGCATTTTGCTGTGGTGGCATGCCGCCATAGCAGACCATTTTTGTGTCACCCAGAGCGCACATGGAGTGGAAATATCGCGGTGGCGGGATATCGCCAGTTGTCTCGACCTTGGTCCAGTGCCGACGGACCAAGTCCAGCTCGTACAGGTCAGACGTGAGCGATGCCGGCCGGCTTCGGGACAGTATCCTACCGCCGAAGACATAGAGTTTGTCACCAAGAATGGTGGTCGTCGCGCCCACCAGTGGGTGCGGTTCTCTCCCAGTGGTTCGATGAACGTTGCACATCAGGCCGGACAGATGCGCGGAAGAAGCTACGGGATTGGGCGGTGTTTGTTGAGCGGCTCCTGGGTTCATATTATTGGGTGTGCCGCGCGAAGATGCCGACTGGGGAAGTTGCGGCGAAGGACCAGCAGACGCCTGCCCATTGCTCCGCAGACTGCCATCGTTAGGTGGTTGACTGCCCAGGTTTGCATCACCGCCCGGGTGTGCATGACCGCCGTTGCTATGATTGTTGTTGCTTGCCATATACAAGTAGCCCTGTTCCGCGGACACAGTCGAGTCCATGGTGCTAGTCCGGCTGTCCATGCTGGGCGTTTCCGAGCTGGAGCGAATCGTCGGAACAGCACTTGAGGCAAAATAAGCAACGTTTTGTCGGGATAAAGCAGGTGTTTTTGGAGTCGGCGGTGATGTATGGCTATCCACTGGCGATCCCGAAAGGGGAGTATGAGGCGAAGGGGGGGGTGGCAGGGGTTTCTCTAAGCTGTTTTGCAAGCTTACGCTGCGAGCGTGCGCATTGTGCGATCCAGACTGGGATGAAGGAGTAGATGTAAGGGCAGGGCTGCGGCCTCTCTGGCTGGAAAGCCGTTCGTCGTGCGGTTGTGGCTTAGTGACAAACGGCGTAGCTTGTTGTGAGACGGTCGTTCGTCGGGAGAAGGAAGACTGCCTTGTGAGTCTCGAGAGGTCGTCGCGGGTGGGTGTGATTTTTTTGAAGCTTCGATAGACACCAGACAAGATGTCAGACGGAGATCGGTTCAGGGTCTGGGTGTGCTGGTCGGGTTCGGAGCTGGAAGGCTGTGTGTTATCACCGTTCCCGGAAGCCTCGTTGTACTCTGCAATTTTGTCCATCGTATGTTAGCCAAGCTGAGCAAAGCAGGCCGAGGGCATATGCATGCACGGCTGCAGATGGCAAGGATCTTCGAAAAAGCAAATCGAGAAGACGAGGAGATGTGTTGAACACGAAGGCGGTTGGGCGGAAGAGAGAAGAGAGAAAAAAAACGTAACAAAAAATGGAAACCCAGGGGTAAGGGCCCCAGCTAGCCTCGTGGAGAACACCAGATCGACACGAAGAAGCAGGATCCAGGAGAACGAGCCAGGAAGCCAGCGAACCGATGTATCGTATACCGGGGGGGGAAGCTACTCCAGACTCGCTCCGGGGTAGGATTGCTGGTGGGGGCAGTTCGATGGCTTCCGGGTTCTCGGACGATAAACCACAGGACAGGGAGGCCACGAGAAACATGTGAAGAGGGGGACACGCAAGGAAAGAGGAGGTTGAGCATTTGGGAAAGGAGGAAACAGTGTGAAGGAGCCAGTGAGCGGACATTGCTCTATCGAGCAAAAAAAAAAAAAAAACAAGGTGTGGCGACACTTTCCTCTCTCAGAAGGGTGGATATGGAAAAAAGGACCATAGATGCAATAGGCTGCGATGGTCCTGAACTAAACAGGGTGCACGAATGGAGAAGGGAAAGCTTCCGAGCACAACAACGCGCGAGGCACAAACGCAACTTACTGAGGGAGGTGAGAGACAGGGCAGCCGACGTCGAGCGTTGCAGCGTTTTCGGGTTCCGCACACGCACAGCTGGTGATCTAGTCGCTAGGAGCACGGGGCCACGCGTCTTCGTCGGAAAAACACCAGGAGAGGACGGGGCGGGATGACTGAATGGAAATCCCAGACACGACAGGAAGGCAATACTCGTATGTTTGTAGCCCAAACGGGACGATGAAGCCGTGATGATCGGAGTCGTCGGATTTCCAATCTTTGCTCGCACGGACGTCAAGGTGGGTGGTATATGTTCCTCAGGCAGAGCCAGACAAAGCCAAAGAGGACGAAAATCCGAAGATGCAGTGGCAAGAAGCTTAGTAGCTGCTTGTTCCTAGACAGTAAAAGGACCGAGGCAGTCGCGGGAAGATCAGCGGCTGAGGGAATTGGGACGGCGAGAGCGGCCCAGAAATACAGAAAGTCGCGGTCTGGATGTGTCGAAGTGTGGGGGTTTCCAAAAATAAAAGGCAGAGGAAGCCAGAGCGCAGCTGGAGACACGAAAGAAGAGAAGAGAGACGGGAGGGGGGGGAGCAGCAAGGGAGTTGCGTCTTGACGAAGTCGTTATCGGTACTTGTTGGGCTGGCGCGGAAAGACCGGCAAGATCTGCTTGTACGGGCGAGTGTTTGCCTGAAAGTCGGCCAAACGTCGTTACGTGCAACGTTGTTGTGCGTGGGCACGTTGCCGTCGTTGCTGCCGTGTCGTGAGATCTTGTCTCGTCGATTTTTGTGCTGGTGTTTGCGAAGCGCACGTGTAGAAAAAGGGGAAGAGGGGCAGGGGGGCCATGCACAGGGCTGGCGGTTGCCTGCCGTTCTGTCTTTAATGGGGATAGTTCACCGAGAGAGGGAAGCAGGTCGAATGGCTACTGTGATTGGCTGGGAGCGTGATTGGCCGCAAAACAGCATCGTTATACAGGCACTAATCACAAGAGACAAAGCCCCAACCAACCAACTGAAGGGGCACTCCAACTTGAAAGACCAGCGAGCAGTTGAAGGATGCGATGGTCCGGATATCTCTCATCATGCCACGGTCCCGGTGGAAGGGTTCATCGGTCTTTTTTCTGCCCCTCTCCCGTGACCCCGGCCGGGCGCCCCTGTCTCTTATATCGTATCTTACAGTGGGTAGACAAAAGCACCGCTAAATTTTCAAAACTGCATCAAACTCAACCTTTGTTAACACAGAATGTTATTGGTATTGTATTTTAGATAGCCTTCTATTCTAAGAACTTCTCACCTTAATACGTGGCAGAAAAGCGAAGGTGGTTTTATTTTATGTTTTAGTAGCGGTATTTATGTCAGGTCACTGTATCTTAAGATACATACCTTGTTCCGTGCCGCAACCGCCATCTCACTCATCCTGTTGCAGACATCTATCGTATGTTACGTCTTTCTGATTACTGGCTGCATCTCGCGCCCAACTCTAAAAGCTCTACAACACTCGTCATTCTCGCGTAATATTAAGAAATTGTTGGGAAATTGGTATCATTCGTCTTGTCTTTTTTTCTTCGTTTTAAGCTCCTGTCCTACCTACAAGGCGTACGCCCGAAGGTCGCAGCTGTGAAAAGTCGACAAGATGTGGTCAGAAAAAAAAACCCCGCTTCTTTACTCCGCCTTCGGCAGCGACGTAAAGCGCAGGTACGGCTTCACAATGCGCACGTTGGGGAAGATCTTCTGGGCATCCTCCGTCTTGACGCTCGGGGCGACAATGACGTCGTCGCCGACATTCCAGTTGACGGGCGTAGTGACCTTGTTCTTGTCGCCGGTCTGCAGCGAGTCGACGATGCGCAGCACCTCGGCCGAGTTGCGGCCCGTCGACGCCGGGTACGACAGGATGGTGCGGATGACCTTCTTGGGGTCGATAATGAACACGCTGCGGATCGTAAAGGCAATGCCCTTCTCGTCCACGTTGGTCGCATCCTGGTGGTCGATCATGTCGTACAGCAGAGCCACCTTACGCTGCTTGTCCGCAATCATCGGGAAGTTGACCGACGAGCCGGTCACCTCCTTGATGTCGCTGACCCAGCCCTCGTGGCTGCCCAGGGTGTTGGCCGACAGACCAATCAGCTTCACGCCGCGCTTGGTGAACTCAGGCTCCAGGCGCGCAAACTCGCCCAGTTCCGTCGTGCACACCGGCGTGTAGTCCTCGGGGTGCGAGAAGAGGATCACCCATTTGTCGCCGATGAACTTGTGGAAGTCAATCGGGCCCGTCGTCGTGTCAGCCTGGAAGTTGGGGGCAGTGCTGCCCAGGCGGAGCCTGTGAAAGGCTTGTCAGCATACCCGTACTTGCCGTGAGGTCCTGCCCGCCTACTCCGGCGGGCGCTGAGCCGTCGCCGCCGAGTTTAGAGTTAACTTACGGTGCAGGAGAAGACATTGTGAATGGTGTTCGGGGTTGTGTGAAGAAGTTGGGTAGAGGTTTTGATGTTGTCAGAGACGAGAAGGAGATCAGGAGGAGAGAATAGACGGGAAATAGAGCTAGAAAGAAAGTGGCACGTTTTCCGGTTTAAATAGCCCCGGTGGAAGAAGAAAGAACCTGCGCGGTAACTTTGGAGTAATACTCTCAAGTATTTCCATTATTAACACTGGGCAACGATTTCCTTCCTACAAAGTAAGATACGAGTACAGCTCGGGATCCGACTAACGGATCACGCCTTCACGTTGCCCCCCCCCGTTACCGCTCCCCACCTGACGGCTGTAGGATTTATTCTCACCGTCGTAGCGCTGATGTGCGCCCGTTGTCCTTTCCTATTGTTGAAGGACACGACGGAGTAAGATATCTTACGTATCTTACCCGTGTCAAACAACCCCGCCCTTTCTAAGAGTACAACCTGTTGCGCGAAGCAGAGACAAAACAAAACATACCGATAAGGCCGATCTGTAGTGGATGACAGACAGGGCAGTACAAATCTCAACTGTATGCCTCATGCGTTCATGGCCTTCCTTCACTTACAAGTTCTCTAGAAACTTCCCGTTTAGGTTCTCTGGCTGGGCCGGTTTGTTATTTTTTTTTTAGTTTTTGCACGCCATCGCACCCCGCACTAATGCTTCTTCGGGCCTAGGTGCCATCGCGCAATCGTCTACCATTTTGATTGGCCGTTGACAGAGCGGCTTCCTTTGATGTCATTGCCGCTCGCGGAAAGGGGGGAGCTATCGTTTTCCTCCACTGGCCGACTGCCGCTTATAAGCCGCCGCCGACCCAGCTTACTTCGTAGGCCGTAGCTCCCGTATGGGGCGTCGACCCTGCTCCTACAAAAATCACAAGACGGATAATGGCATCCTGCAGCTCATCGTTACGTTACATCTTTTGGACTCGAATAAGGTTTTCCAATACGTGGCGCAAGTATTATTAACGCCTCACATGAGTCAACCCTCAGCTTCCATCACAGCTTGACCTTTCCGCTCGTCAGCTGTTCCCATTCCTTCCGGCCAAAGGGCTTGTACACTCCGTCCTTCAACCAGAAGATTGAATCCCTGCCCATCTTGTCCGGATCAGCCCCTTGCTGGCGCAGCTCTTGCTTCTGCTGCTTGTTTGTGCCCGTTGTGTGTCCCGACGAGTCCTCTACGATGCGCAGGAACAGCGGCTGGGCATACCGCGGCAAACCCTTCCCGATGTGGCTGGCGAGGCTGCTCAACAGCTCCACAGACGGGGCATGCTTCAGCACCAGCGCGGCGCACCCCGCCCGGCCGTCATGGTTCGGGACTGCAATCCCATAGACGTTGGCCTCCACAATTTCCGGATGCAAGCCGATGACCTGCGCCACCTCTGTGGTCGACACGTTCTCCGACTTCCAGCGGAAGGTGTCGCCGATCCGGTCTTGGAAGTATGTGCGGCCCTGTGTGTCGCGCAGCATGATGTCGCCCGTACGGAACCATGCGTCGCCGTGGCGGAAGACGTTGCGCATGATCTTGGACTCGGTCGCCTTCTGATTGCCGTAGTATCCCTGGAAGCGCTCTTCGATGTTCTCCGCCGGCAGCTTGAAGATGAGTTCGCCTGGCTCTCCGAGTTTGCAGCGCTTGCATAGCCCGGACTTAGGATCGCGCTTGGGCAGCTCCGTGTCCCAGTCAATGCCCACATAAGCCACGCTGAAGTTCATGATTATTTCGTAGAGCCACCCGTTGCGTCCTACCGCACCCATGGTGAAGTCATTCTTCGATAGGTTGAAGGTTGCCAGTGTCCCCTCGGTCGCGCCATAGAACTCGGCAATGGTCTCGATGCCAAAACGGTCTTTGAACCGGTTCCACACGTCAGGCCGGAGGCCGTTTCCGAGGGCCATGCGCACCGATTGTTCTCGGTCGAGGTTGGCGTGCGTGACTGGATCTACCTGCGGGGGCGCGGCGAGAAGGTACCGACAGGTCTCACCGACATACTGGATGACTGTGGCTTTGAATTTGCGGACGTCTGGCCAAAACGTCGTATTGGAAAAGCGTCTGCCAATGGCGATTGTCCCGCCTGAGTACAACACAACGGCGAAGCAGAGTAGACACGCAGAAGAGTGATACAGAGGCATGCACTGCGCTGTTAGCATTCTACGTGTGACAGCAATCACAAAGAAAAACCAAAAAAAAGGAAGAAATACCGTGTAGTAAATATCGTCTCGCTTGAAGCCCATCCATCGGTAGGTGAAGTTGCCGCTAACAATCATCTTGGCCCAGGACACGACGGCGGCTTTGGGCAGGCCGGTGGTCCCCGACGTGAAAATGAGAATTGCCATAGCCTCCGCCCTGTCGTCACTACGCAGCTCGTCCGGGTAGCGCACAGCGTCCATGGCCAGAACCTCTGCTTCGCGAGCAGGCGTGAAGACCTCGATACGGGTGTCGGGGAGATCGATATGCAGGCTGGCTGTGATGACTTCCTCGGCCACAACGGGCTCCACCAGGAGAAGCCGGGTTTTGGATGTCTTGACGCAGTGGACCAGGGCTTGGTCCCTCAGGTTGTAGTTCATAAAGGCGGGCTTCGCACCAACGGCCCAGAGACCGAACCAGAGGAAAATGAACGTGTCCGAGTTCATAAAGTCCATGCCCACCACGTCGTCTTTCTGCACGCCCATTGTGTCCCTCCACCAGGCGCCATAGCGCAAAACGCGATCATAAGCTTGGGCATAGGTGTAGGAGCGGTCGGCGAAAAGAAGAAAGGGCCGGTTTGCTGTTGCCGAGGACGTGGCGAGGCGTTCGAGCTGGTAGAAAATGTTGATCTTGCCGTTGCGGCGGGCCAGGAGCATGGTGAGGGTGGCCGGGATGACGGAGCGCACCATCATAATATCGTACCACATGGCTGTGCGGGCGTTGATGTACGCCAAGCTCGCGGCGGCGGCGGGCACCGCCACAGATAGGGAGACTGTATAGCAGAGCAGTTAGCATTGCAGACCTAGGGGCTCGCGAGGCCCGCCACCACTACATCAAGCGTGGGCAAAAGCGTACCGGTCATGGCGGCTGACTGAGGATGTAGCTGCTGCCTTCAGCCCCTGTTCCGAGAACACGCGAATGCAGGTTTGCACGGGTCCTTCTTAATTAAGTAGAGCTACTCCGTAGGCAAATGGTGTTTGCCCAGCCTGTAGCCCGTCGCTTGAGTCGTGTGTTGTGAGTTGTGCTGTCAGACCAGGTAGAGCGGAGTAGCTGCAGACATCCAACAGCGCAATGGCTAGGCAGTGGCTGCTTGTGGTGTGCTGCTGTGTGGCGTGAAGGAAGCGAATCGATCGGTAACAAATGCGATGGCGGACCGGATAGCTCGCTATTTTACAGAGGACAAGGACAGGGCCTGCTAGGGGGAAAAGAAATAAAAAAACATAAGCAGGTGATGGATGTAACACAAACCGGACGAAGCCAACAGGACGAGTCGAGGTGGAAAGCAGATTAAAAGGTTGCACACGCCTTCACGAGCAAAGGATAGGAAGGCGACGGTTACTAGACTTTCTCCGCCCTCGCCCGGGAAGTGGGTCTTGCGCGTGCGCAAGAGCAAGCAACTCGGCTTGAGCAGGACACAATGTAAGATACGAGACGTGCGGAGTCTGCGGCGATCGTAAATGTTTTGCGCTGTGTTATTCTGGTAAGCATGATCAACGACCCACGCGGAAAACGCAAAGGACACGCGGAGTTCGTGGTCGTGTCCAAGATGCCGCGGCACCAAGCACAGATGGGGTGACCAGTGCATGTGATTTGGATTCGCTAGTTTCACTCGCCTGTCTCTTGGGCGGTGTGCGCCGAGTGTCAAACCAATGACGCCAAAAGTCCTGAAAAACGACCATCTAGACATTCTAGCGATCGAAAGACGACTCTTGGAGCAGAGAACTGGACGAAGTAAACATGCCTGTTTTTAAGGAAGGAGCAGTTGCTTCCCGAGACCGCTGGCTTATCGGTTGCTTATCAGATATTCTCCACTTTCGCGCTTTCATGAGCGCTGTTCTTTAGTGCGAACGCCCTGTCCCGTGTCGAAGCCCCTTAAGCTTTGCTCACCCCCATTGGAAGTCCCTCTCGCGATGGCTCCTCGACGGTCCGCGCGCGTGGCATCCGCAACGGCGACTACGCAAAACATAGCTTCCGAAGATGCAGAATCTGCAGAGACACCTATACAGCCGCCCAACGAAGATGGCGGCGAGGTTGGCGATGCAGACCGGTCCACGGCCGACGCAGCAGAGGCGAAACAACCACCACCAGAGAACCCGTCTGATGTGCGGAGGCGCGTTTCGGTGATTTTGTCCTTCTGGTTGATTGTTGCCCTACTTGGACTCCCAATATGGTGGTACACAACAACGATATACCGGGCAGACCTGCCGCTGGAGGAGATGATGGAGTGGGCCGATGGCAAGGTGAGTGGAAGAATGCGGCGGTGGGGGAAGAGGGGTGTTGAGCTGGACTCTGACAATTTATCTTTCTTTTTTTTGTGTTGTTTAGGCCTGTCGTCCTGTTTTCCCATTGCGCATATCCGTTCAGGCACCCTCGCTACAAGACGCCGAAGCGAACCACCTGCTCCGGCTGACGCAGCATGCGCTGGACGACCTTAACGACTTTTCCGGCCACCACCTGCGCCTGGAGATGGGCGGCAGCAGTGGCGCAGCCGTGGCGGATGACGGTGCTCCGACCAGTGCGGTGACGGCGGCGGGGGACGAGGTGGCCCTCACGATTCGCCTGACGCCGGGCGAGGCGTCGAGCACGCCCACGGCCTCGCTCCACCCGCACGCGGCGGTGCTTGGTGTGAGCTATCCTCCGACGGCAATACCGTCGCTGAGCTCGTCATCGTCGGCGCTGGCGACGTTTATTGCCACGCAACTGCAGTCGACGTTTGCCGGGGAGCAGGCCGTCATCTCGTACCTGCTGTCGTCGGCGTCGGCGTCAGCGTCAGCCCTGCTGGATGAGCCGCAGCAGCCGCAGCAGCCGCAGCAGCAGCAGCCGCAGCAGCAGCAGCAGCAACAGCAGCAGCCGCAGCAGCAGCAGCAGCAACAGCAACAGCAGCAGCAGCAGCAGCAACGCATCCCGGCGCGCGGCACGACACTCGCGCCGGAGGCGGCGGAGGCGCTGTCGAAGCGGATGATGCGGGTAGTCAAGTATGCGCCAACGTACCACCTGACATTCTCGCTGTTTACGGCAGGGGTATCACCGAGCCGGTGGGACATCGAGGCGGCGATTGCGGAGTACATGCAGCCGATCCTGGACGTGCTGGGCCCGATCCACAACTTCACGATGGACACGCAGGTGCAGCTGTACGCGGCGCCTGGGGTGCAGGCGCAGGTGCTGAGCAAGGAGGACCTGTCGTCGTTTATCAACGCGGCGGAGTGGCCGCTGTCGCCGTCGATTGGCGGCGCGCCAACAATCAACTTTATCGTCTACGTCGGCAACCAGACAATCACCCAGGGGTTGTCCGCGGCCGACGATGCGACAGTCGACGGCGAGGACACCGGGGGCGCGTCGCGGTCGTGGCTGATCCCACAGTGGGGCTCGGTGTACCTGCTGCCGCTGGGCGGCGCGCAGGACCGGGTGACGCAGGCGGACCTGAAGGAGCCGGTGCTGACATTTACGGGGCACCTGCTGTCGCTGCTGGGGACGCCGCCGTCAGGCAGTCTGCCGCTGCGGCTGTCGACGCTGAGCCGGATCCGGTCGGCAGACCTGCTGCTGCGGGCGTCGTCGACGCTGGGCAGTCTAGCGCGGCTGTCGCTGGCGCTGGGCAACATGGCGATCCCGTCGAGCGTGGCGGAGGGCGTGGCGAGCACGATACGGCACCTGCGGCTGGCGTGCGAGGCCCTTGGCGGGCCGCAGGGGCTGACGCATGCGCGAATTGCGGAGGCGGAGGCGGAACGGGCCTTCTTTGAGAAGAGCATGGTGGGCCAGCTGTACTTCCCGGACGAGCACAAGGTGGCGGTGTACCTGCCGCTTCTGGGGCCGGTCGGGGTGCCGCTGGTGATGGGGATGCTGAACGAGCTGAAGGCGTGGCGGCGGCGGCGGAAAGAAAAGGCGACGGAAGCGGCAGCAGCAGCGGTGGAGGGCGAGACGAAAAAGAAGCAGTGAGAGGAAGAGGGAAGACGACGACGGCGGGAGGACAAGACCGGCATGACCTGGTCGTCTGCGTCTTGGAGCATGGATGGGTTACGTTTGTGGTGTCGGTCATGGCATGGATGGGTTACATTTGTGGTGTCGGTCATGGCATGGGCTTAGCATAGTTTCCAATTTCAATTGCATCTGTTTCTTAAGGGCACAGCATCGTCCGGCGTCCTCGTGTTGTCGAGATCGCGTTCGGATGTTCGGGAGTCGGGTCACGTTAGCTACATGTGCAGAGATAGCGGCGAAATCAACACGAGATGGCTCTGTGGTCTAGTGGTACGATTCGTGCTTTGGGTTTCCATTAATGGAGCAACTGCACGAGGTCCCGGGTTCGATCCCCGGCAGAGCCCCCATTTTTTTAATTCCTGTAGGGAATGCGGCTTTGCCCTTTTTTTTTAAAGAGGTATGTAAGTAAGTAAGGGCTTCCCGATAACAACTAACAATAACACTTTTTTTTTGTGTTTTTTTTTGCGACTTGCAGCACCTTTTATTTTTTCTGTTTTCTGTTCGCTACTCCTTTTGCTTCTTGCTTCTGCATCGTAGTATTCCACATGCTTCATCCTTTACTCCCCGCCTCGTCCATCACATCAAGAGCCGCGCAAACACCACGGCAGCCGCGCTGATGCCCACCACCACCGCGGCCATGCGTTTGCGGCCGCTTTGTGTCAAGGACGCAGGACCCGAGGGTGTGGCTGCTGAGCCGCTGGTGAAACCATCGGGGGAGCTTGAGCTGCCGGGAACGCTGCTGCTGATGCTGCTCGTGTGGCTACTGTTCGTTGTGGTCGTCGTCGAGGCCGTCGGCAACGCCGCCATGGCTGAAGAACAGGCTGTCGCCGGGTCATCATCCTGGTCGGGGACGAGAGAGAAGTCGTAGCTGCGGCCGGCGGGCGTGCAGAGGGTGCCACAGGCCAGCGGGCGCACGGCGCTCCAGCGGCCGGAGGCGCAGCGCTGATAGGCGTGTTCGAGGCAGTTCCACTCGCCCTCGCAGCCGGGGCAGGCGGTGTCAGGGGCGATCTCGGACGGTCCGACATCAAGCCCGGCAGCCGATGCCAACGGGGCAGTGGCCAGCAAGGCGGCGAGAACAAGGGTGCGCGTTGCCATGGGTAGGTTGCTGCGAGTTCAAGAAAAACGATGTGACTTAGGGGGCGGATGGAAGCGTCAGAGGCAACGGTGAAGGAGGGCGAGAAGACGAGGAGAAGACGACTGACAACGGAAGCTTCTAATTTTGTTCACCATTGCATCGGGTGCACAAACGCTGAGCCCTTCCTATTGTGCGCGGCGTCAATAGCAGCGAGGCCTTGGGCTCTCTTGTCTCGCGTTGCACAAGACTGGGCGTGCAACGAGACAGGCCGAGCTGTCGGCGAAGCTGGCTCGATCATCAATCGGCTCGCGATCTCACCGAGACACGATGCATGCGCTCCTGGCAGCAAGGGGTCGCCAGGTGTATATATTTCGATCTCGCAGACGCTGGTAGTCCTTTTATAAACACAATGTGCGGGATTCCGACGCAGACTGGGGCAGCTGTTCCGTGCTTTTTGCCATTGCTATTTTCTATCTTCATTTCACAAATCATTGACCGCCCAACACCCACACACACACACGCACTCATGCAGTCGTTTTTTTTTTTGTTTTTTTTTTGTTTTTGCGTCGCTCTGGGCAGACACCCTTGTCCGCTACAGCGCACAGCGCGAGCAGATTGTCGGCCTGCTGCTGGTGAAGCTCGTCAGCATCTGGCTGCAGTTGGCGCTGTACAGTGGGCTCGACTGGCTGGTGCCGGCCTTCTCGGCGCGACACAAGCTGCAGCCGGCGCCGGCTCTTCGGCGCCGAAGCAGCCGACGGGGGGCCGACATCCGGCACTGCGCGGCGGTGGTGCTACGCAACAACGTGGTGGGTGAGTGACTCTGGTCTGATTTCGACGGCGCCGGTGCTGCTGGGGGACCACGACGCAGCTCAGGCCGCCGACCGGCAGTCCGCGTGGAACCAGGGCTTCCCGGCGCAGGCGAGGTGGTGCGCGACCTGTTCCTGGCGGCGGCGCTGCGCGAGATGCTCTTCTACTACGCGCACCGGCTGCTGCCCCGGCCGCGCTGGTACCGGGCCGTGCACAAGACGCACCACCGGTTCGTGGTGCCGGTCGCACTGGCGGCGCAGTATGCACACCCGGTCGAGTCCATAGTGGCTAACGTGCAGCCGGCGGGTGTTCCACCGTTGCTGCTGCGCGCGCACGTGCTGGCATACTGGGTGGGCGTTTGTGGCGCTGATGCTGCTGATGCTGCTGGAGACGTGCACAGTGCGCACCACGAGCACTTCCACCTCAACTACGCCGCCTTCGGCTGGATGGACTGGCTGCATGGCACCGGCGAGGCCACCAAGAACACCAAGAACACCAAGAACACCAAGAATACCAAGAAAAATCAGGGCACCAAGACGCCCTAGGCAGGCGTTATCGGCACATCTTGGCGAACCCTGAGATGGTGTTCTGCGACGGCCTGCGACAGGTTCTTTCCCTTGAACGCCACAACCACAGCGTTCCCACAATCATGCCACGTCGTGCCACACAGCGTCTGTTGTGTGCTCTCGTGAGCATGTTTCTGCACGCTGCTGCACGCTGCCGCTCGAAAGGGCAGGGAGGGCGTGACTTGTTCTGCCCCGCATGCACAGCGTCGTTGGATGCGGACTTTTTGGGGGCTTTTTGGGACGTCCTGGGACTTTGCCTTCAGCCTTCACACACGCACGGTGCAGCATCAACGGACGATGGGGGAGAAGAGCCATGATGAAAGAAACGAATATAACGGACATGAAGCACGAGCACGTTACTCAAACGCCAACCGTGCCGCTTGCTTCTGCCAGCGAAAAACGTGCTCAGAGACCCTGCGCTGCGACGCTGTATCTGACCGCTGTACCGCTGTACCGCTGCGACGCTGTGACGCAGTTCACGAGCCTTGCCACCACCAGCGATCGACAGAGCGGGGTGCAACGAGCGCTAGCGCCGCCGCATTGGCCTATAAAAACAGAACCGCTCCCCCTCTCCTCGCCCTGAACACAATTCCTACCATCAACGTAAATCCTGCAAACCACAACTGCCTGCCTTTTTGCTTCCTCACCAAACCACTTGTCAAAATTCCCGCCTACGCGAGTTAACCCTCTTAACCAACCACCCAACCGTCAATATGAAGGGCGAATGCGGCTGCTCCTCGAGCTCCTCCTGCAACTGCGGCTCTAGCTGTTCGTCCCTCCCTGGCCCCTGTCTCTCCCCCACCCCTTCCTTGCTATTTATTTCTAACTCGTCCCAGGCACTTGCTCCGGCTGCGGCAAGTAAGCTTTCCGCACTCCCAGATACCCCCCGGCTGGCATCGACGGTCTTCACGCCTCTACGGCATCTTGATCCGACAAACCCGGGCCGGACCGGACAAGGGAGAAGTCGGAATTCTTAAGAGGAGATCAAACAGAAACTAGTGAATAGAAAACCATCACAAAAAAACGACCGGCCCTGTCTGTCCATGTGTCTTCCATCGTTACCATACCCATACCTGCACTGCACCACTGCAGATGTCCACAGCGAACCGCAGTCCTCCCAGACACAACGTTCGGTCTGTGACGTGCCCGTACGCCAGTCCATCCTGGTTGTCTTGTTCGTAGACGATGGCGCACGACCGGTCCGCCGCGGCGTAGGTGTCCGACGGCCCCCCCATGCACGCCTCGGGGGCCTGCTCGGATGACCGCGACACGTCTGCTGCGTCGCCGTCTGTCCGCCCGATGCCGTGCAGACAGTACGCCCGCTCCGTGCACGTCAGCGGCTGTGCCGCCACCGGACACCAGCCGGCAGCGCACTGTGCTGTCATCGCCGCTGTCGCCGTGGCTAACATCACCAGGCGGGCGATTGCCTGGTCCAGCAGCGCGTCCAGGGCCTGCCCGAATACCCCAGCACCCATCTTCAGCAGAACGGCGTCCCACTCAGGCATAGCAGGGCTGTCGTCCGACGCCCTGTATCGCGGCCGCTTGGCCACAGGGCGCGCCTCCTCCTCCTCCTCCCCCTCTTCCACAAACTCGGCATAACACTTGCGTTTCTTGACTGCCCGGGTCGGCTGCACGCGCAAGGGCGGTGTTTGTGTCTTCGCCAGCCTGGCTTTGGTCCCTTTAGTCCCCTTGCGGCCCTTCGTCCGGCCACGCATGGCCTTCTGCTGCTCCGATACATACCAGGCCAACGCACGCCGGCGGAAATCCACCCCGCAGTACGCCCGTCCGCGGGCCAGCAGCGGCCGCTGCACCAACTCGCCCGTTGTCTGCGCTGGTAGCAGCTTTGCCGTCGTTGTGTAAAGCATGTCCGAATCTGTGTCTGTGGACATTTCGTGTAATTTTGTGCAAGGCATTCAAAACATGGAAATAAAGCGATATGGCTCTGGTCAAGACGTCGGCGTGCCGTTGACATTGTATAAGAAATGCGCTGGGCCGTTGTTTGTTTCTTTTCCTGTCCATTCTCTTTGTGCGATTGTACATACTGTTTTCTTCTTTGTCCGTGATGTGTTTTCCAACCATAGACATAGGTTTCTTTGTTCAGCCCCTTTCTTCCAGAAGCCATGAACAGAAACCCAAGGTCCTTTCACCGGGGCAGGGACAAAAGAAAAGAAACGAAAAAAGACTGAAATAGTCCTCATGGCTGTCGCTCGACCAGCAGCAGCGGCGCCAGCGCCCATGGCGCGTTCGGGTGTAAGACCACAAGACACGGGTCACGCCCTTCGTGATCGATCGCGGCTGGGCCGTAAGACCACTGCACCGTCTGGGGGCGGCTGGCGGCCGCCTCGTCGGCACGCTTGGCCGTCTTGGCCGTCATCTTTGCTGCCTTGTTCGCTTTTTCCGTCGTTGCTTTCGCTGTCGGAGACGCCGGCGGGACCGGCGCAGCGACCACGTCGAGACGCACATCCGCCAGGTAGGCCGCGCGCACATGAAGCCACGCCACCAGAGACGCCACGGTGGCCTGGACGCCGACAGCATGGTCGTTGGCTACCGTCTTGGCGTCCGCAGTGGCGGGCGCCGACGAAGACGACGATGTGGATGATGCCGACGACGACGACGCCGATGACGACGATGACGACGATGACGACGATGACACCGGGCGGGCCGCCCGTACGGAGCGGCCGTCGGGCGCAATCCCCAGCATCGCACAGAAGTCTGTTGACAGTCGCGGACGCCCGGCATCGGCGGCCGCATACAAAACGGCCGGCACCGTGGCCGTGCTGTCCGGCAGGGCCACTGAGCGGCAGCGATAGCCACCGGTTGCGCCGTCTGCCTCGGCGCGCAGCACGGTGCGGCATTCCGGCGGCACCGCGCGCGCTGTCTGTCGCAGCAGCTCTTTTGGGACGCCCGTCATGGCAGCCACCGGGACAATGCGACGCGGCAGCCGCCGGGGACCACCACCGCCGCTCCGGGTCGAGGCTGCTGCCCCCGCCACCGTCAGCTCCACCCGGTACAGTGTGATGGACCCGAAACTGCTGCTGCCGGCGCTGCTGTATGTCAGACACGCCATTGTCGTTAGCGGTGGTGCGGCCGGCGGAGCGGCCGGTGGCGGGACAAACTGGGCCGGGCTCAGCAGCCGCCTTTCCAGCGCCTCTAGTGCCGTCTCGTCCATGGGCTGACGCGACAACCGCCGCATGCTTCCGCCGCCAAGGGAGCCGCCACCACCAAAACTGCCAACGCTGCCGCTTCCGACACCATCACTGCTGCCGACTGGTTCTAGGGGCAGCATAATCACGCGCGCCGAGGACGCCCGGAAGTATGAACGGTAGTCCCGGGGCCGAAGCACGCGGCGCAGCTCAGCCAAGAGGCCATTCGTCGACAGGATCCGCTGCGGTTGCTGCTTTTTCTTCGGCGGTGGCGGCGTTTGCGATCTCTTGCGCGATGTGCGTGGCGAGCGCGGTGGCTCAGGCGGGTCATTGTCATCGTCTTTCTCGTCCTCATCCTCCTCGTCCGTCGGAAGGACCAGCGTGCTGGCACCGATGATCTGTGTCAGTGCGAGAAACGACTTGCAGCGGTCGTCGACGGCAGTTGGGTCACGGTTCAGCGCGTACGGACGGAAGCCCGCCCAGCGCATGAACGCTGTGCCGGTCTCAGGCCCGCCACCAGAGCTGCTGCCTTTCCGGTGGGCCGATATGCTGCCACCGCCGCTGCGGAGGCGCCGTGCTGTGCTGCCAATGCTGTCGAGCCGCTCCTCGTAGCGCGGGCGGCGGCCGGGAGCGATGCGGTCCTTGCCATCGCCGATGCTGTCGTCATCTTCATCCTCTGAGAGGCCGGTGCTCACGTCTTTAGTAAGGTCGTCGTCATCCGTAGACTTCTCGCTAAGGTCATCCTCGCTGTCATCATCGTCGTCGTCTTCATCCTCCTCTGCTTTATCGTCCCCTTTGCCCTCCTCCCCGTCGTCGCTGTCGTCTATACCCCCTAGTCCCGTGCCATCGCCGCCGCTTTTGTCGCCAACAGCTGCCAGGCTCTCGAGCAGGACCCCCGCGCTCTGAGCTAAGTACCGGGGATCCTGGTCGAGCTTTGAAAATACCTCGACGGCGTGCTCCATGACCTGTTGGCTCCGGAAGATAGGCTTCAGGTAGACGAGAAGGCGCCGCGGGTACGCCTGTGTTTCGCAGCGGAGGCGGTGGCGGAGGCGTGTGCGTTCTTCTGACTCGCGGTCGCGCTTTTGCTGCTGCTCTTTCTTCTCTTTCCGCTCCCTGCGGGCACGTCGCTCCCGACGCTCTTGGCGTTCACGCTCTCGTTCGCGCTCCACCTCGTGCTCTCGTTCGCGCTCCACCTCGCGTTCTCTTTCGCGCTCTATCTCACGCTCCCGCTCACGCTCCAGCTCCATCTCTCGCTCCATCTCACGCACGCGCTCTCGCTCCCACTCGTGGTCCCGCTCCTCTTCGACCGTCGGCGTGCCTCCGTACCCCAGCCGTTGTGCCTCGGTCGACAATAGGCTGCCGCGTCGGCTGCCGTAGCTGCCACCAGCGTCACTGCTACCACCACCGCCGCTGCCACTTTCGTATGAGCGACGGACCCGATACCCCGGTGGAGGATGCCAGTCGCCGTCCCGGTCTGCATTGGAGCCAGGACGGCGAGCATGTGCCGCGCTGCCGCGCACAGGGATGGCGAAACCGTTGGGTGGTGGCGGCTGCGGCAGCCGCTCTTCGAAGCTTCCGCTGTAACTACCACTGCCCCGCCGGCTGCCCCCGTCACCATCGCCACTCCATGTCCGCTGCCGTGACGAGAAAGTATATGCCGAGGGCGATCCGGCCGGTGAGGGCGAGAACGGATTGCCCATACGTGGACCCGGGCGGTCCGAGGGACCCCACGAGGGCTGCTCGTCGTGTGCAGCACCCCAGTCGTCTTCATCATAGCCATGGACGCTGCCGATAACGCTGCTGTGTCTCGTGTAGTGGGACATGTTTTGATGGGGAAGATATGAAAAGAAAAATAAACAAAAAATAAACAAAAAAAAAAAACCCAGAATGTGAACGTTTAGCCGGACAAGGCGGTTTGCATGCCTCTTTGTAGAGAAAGTCCTGTTGTCCACGAGCAGGCTCACAAGCACAGCTCCAGTACGATGGGCGCTGGACAGCTTGCCCGATTTGCAGCTCATCGTCTCCGCACCATGGCCTCAGTGGTCTCTGATTCGGCCGCGGATGCAAAATGCAACGTGGGCCCCAACAGGCGAGGCGCTGACCCCAGTGAATAATGTATCGGTGCCCAAAGACGATTATGGGCTGCCACGTCAGACGACGAGGGGGCGAAGAGTGGGACGTTGCTGGAATGGTCGTCGTTAGCCCACGCGCTGAGGCGGCGAGGCCATGCACGGCAATCGTAATCTGGCGATGCTGGGAAACACTCCCAGCCCGCCCCCGTGATCAGTATCTATCTGTACAACGGGTGTTGAGCAACTGGCCTTCGCCGTTTTGCTTTGATACATTCTCGCCACGTTTCCGTTGGTGGCGTTTTGTGCCACGGGCTCAGTGTCAATGTGATCTCGAGGAGCAAAAACTAGGCCATTCCCGCGGCGAGCAAAGTTGGTCGCCGAGTGACGGGTCTGCGCAAACAGCCATGGCAACGGGTGCATGCCGTGGTGGTGAGAAGGGCCCGGTCGGGACAGAGATCACCGGAGGTGGCTGCATCGAGTAACCACAGGGAAACCCACGAGAACGGGCTTTTCATGAACCTCATTCGCCGCCCTCCACGTTCTAGTCGCGTCGGGCCGTCTGCTGTGTGGCAGCGTGGCGTCGTTGTGATAACACAGCAGATTGCCCCGTGCCGGAGCCGAGAAGACGTCTGTCGAGGAGGTAACGTATAGGTCGGGAAAACAGGGCCATCGACATCTTCGCACTTCTCGACCCCCGACGGAGTCGAAAATTCTGTGTTTGCATGCATCTTTCGTCCATGCCCTTTCCGTGATCATGGTCGCATCCCCACGCCACTACGGCTCGCATCGCCGTTTATGTATCCAGAAGCAGGTCCGTGTGCATATTGCTGGCGAGAAAAGAAACAAAAGTGGCGAGAGACAACAGAGATGATAAGAGTGAGCAGAGACGCACTTTCCATGACTTTTCCGGCACCTGCGTCAGCTCTCCGACGCGCGTGCCTCCTTCCGTATTGATCATACCTCCTTCCGCATTGATTGCCTCCTTTCTCCTGACGCAGGTGATCGATCTGTCCCCGTCACGCCCAAAACGTCACTTCTGTCCCGACACGGCAGCTCTCTCCTTGCTGACCTAGTCTCTCGAGCGAAACGCCTGCCGTGTGCATACATAAACAGGGCTGTCTCGTTTCCCCTTCGTTGTAAGTGGGCGAGCAGCGACGGACATACCTCGTACACACCAACCGCTCACATTCTGTCTTGTCCGCTCTGTTCTCACAATGTCCATCCTGGATGTCTTCCCCGAGTACGCCGCCACGAGCCGCCTCGACATCCTGCGCCAGTCCGAGTATGGCTACCTCGACGAGCAGGACCACGTCTACCTCGACTACAGCGGCAGCGGCCTGGCTGCCCGCGCCCAGCACGACATGCATTCCCAGCGCCAGGCCTCACTCGTGCTCGGCAACCCACACTCTGCCAGCCCCACGAGTGCGCTGGCCACGGACCTCGTCGAGCAGACCCGCGCCCGCATCCTGCAACACTTTGCCGCCGACCCGGCTGAGTACGCCGTCATATTCACTTCCAATGCCACAGGTGCCGCCCGTCTTGTCGGCGAAGCATATGCGTGGATTACACCGGGGCCCAAGCGGCGCCTCGTCTTGACGGCCGACAACCACAACTCCGTCAACGGCCTGCGCGAGTTCGCCCGCCGTGCCGGTGTACCTACAACGTACGTGTCGAGTCGGCCGCACGATCTGCAGGTGGACACGCAAGTGCTTTTGCAGGCGCTGGGAGATCCCAAGCCCGACGCCGCGCCGCCAGAGTCTTCGGCGTCTCCGGTGCCTCCAGAAGCCCCACGCAGCCGCTGGAATACGGCGCTGCGCCGCGCCCTGTGCGGCCTGTTGGGCGACAAGAAGGCCAAGGGCGAGGAAAAGAGCAAGACGATGCCGACACTCGTTGAGTCCGAACACGGCCGGCACCGCGGCCTCTTTGCATACCCTGCTCAGAGCAACTTCAGCGGCGTCCGCCACCCACTGGCTTGGATTTCTGCGGCTCAGGCCCGGGGCTACGACGTCCTGCTTGACGCTGCCGCGTATCTGCCCACGACCTTACTGGACCTGTCGGCGTACCACCCGGACTATGTGCTTGTCAGCTGGTACAAATTGTTTGGCTACCCAACGGGCGTCGGCTGCCTGGTGGCGCGCCGGGCGGCACTGGCACGGCTTGCCCGACCCTGGTTTTCCGGGGGCACAATCCGCGCCGTCAGTGTCGGCCTCGACTGGCATGTACCCTCGCAACACGTCGAAGCTCAGTTTGAGGACGGCACGATCAACTTCCAGTCCATCCCCGACGTGCACGCAGGCCTGAACTGGTTGGCCGGTGACGTCGGCCTCGCCACTGTGCAGACGCGCGTGCGCTGTCTCACGGCCTGGTTCCTGTCTCGCCTACTAGCCCTGCGACACACTGGTGTCATTGGTGCACCGCCCATGATTGTTTTGTACGGGCCCGACCATTGTGCACTCAATAGTCACAACCGCGGTGGCACCGTGGCCTTCAACTTTGTCGACCCGGCAGGCACCTTAATCGACGACCGCATTGTGGCCGCCGCCGCTGCAGAGGCACGCATCTCGCTTCGTACCGGCTGCTTCTGCAATCCGGGTGCTGGCGAGATCGCTTTGGGGCTTTCGCTGCCCATGCTCCGCAAACTCCAGTGGCTGGTCACACACAGCAAGCCACGGGAAAAAGAAGAGAAATGGCCAAGGTGGGGAGTGTCGGCGCGGACGCGTGTTGTTAGCATCACCAGCGATATCGATAGATCGCAGATGGGATCGGAGGCACGGTCGCAGGCGGAATCGCAGACGGCCTTGTCCGGCGAAGCCTGGCAGTCACAAGTCAATACCGGGACGGAAAACTGGCCCATCGCAGGCGCTGTGCGCGTCTCCTTCGGCATCGTATCCAACACGGCCGATGTCGAACGGTTCTTCTCCTTTGCGGAGCAGTTTCGGGACCGCATGGCCGACAACAGTCGCTTGGGGCCACGGGCGGAATGCTGAATACTTCGGGACGGAGAGATGGCTCGTTTCGGGGATTAACGCATTGGCCTAACCAAACACGCAATACTCCCGCGGGAGACAGGCAGATAAAAGAACAGAATGGCACCACATACATTAAGCACTGTCCGTAGAAGCATCGCTTGGTTCTGTCTTTTTTCTTATCAGATCCAGTTCGGCATCCTTTCCCATGGAACTTCGCCGTATACACTCTGAAAATTTCCCCTTCTGTATGTAATACAGCTGGCATCTCTCACGCCTTGCCACCCTTCTCCTTGTCGTAGTCGGCGACCGACACCAGCCGGCCGACGACCAGGTACTTGCTGTCAAAGCGCTCTTCCCAGCCGGCCAGGGCTTCGAGCTCCTCGGCGCCAAGATCGTCGAGCGGGTCGAGCGGGCCGTCGAGGTCCTTGGTCAGCACGGCCGTGTCAAACGAGTGCAGGGCGAGGCCGCGGCTGGCGTCGCGACCGGCAAAGTTTTCGTAGGGCCCGCCGGGGCCGTAGAAGTTGCGGCCGGACGACACGTCAAAGACGCGGCCGCGCACGGCCATGTAGACGGGAGCGTCGTCGTGGCCGTTGAAGGGCAGCAGCGTGTGCGGCGTAAAGACGCGGAAGACAATCGGGCGCGCCTCCTTTGCGCGCACTGGCGCGGCGGCTGGTCGGAAAAAGGTGTAGACTGTGTAGAACAGAACGGCGAGCAGGACGATGTTGAGGGGGGTGACGAAGCCGGAACTGTGAAGCGTCAGCAGGCGTTTCTCTTGTTATGGCTTCTCCAGCTCCTCTATTCTCTCCTCCTCCTCTCCTTTGTCCCCTCCTCCTCTCCCCCCTCCTCCTTTCCCCTGCTCTCCCGGCACTTACGCATTCGGCGCAAGCTGCTCGTGCCTTTGGGCCTCCTGGGCCACACGCTGCTCGACGTAGTCCATGCTGCGGCAACGTGGCAAACAAAAGTCTGTTGGCACAAGTCTGGTGTTTTGAAATGCCGACGCTCAACGATTCCTTCGCTTTCTGTGCCCGCGGCCTCGCTTTCGGGGCCGTTCACCCGAACCTGCACCGTAATACTGACTGACCCCTCTTTCTTACGCACATCATCCCTGATTGGTTGGGGCTCCGTTTAGCTGTTCTGCCCGTTTTCGCGCAAAACGGACTAGGTCCAGGAGTAAAATACATTGGCAAATGGGGCAGGTACCTTGGGAACGGAGCCGCCTACGGGTGGTGTATCTTACTTTTTGGAGGCCCCACTTCCTCCGATGGGCCCTGGCTCTGGCTGCCCCCCCCCCCCGCACAACTCAGCTGAAATAAACGCGTACGGATACACACAGTTCGCTAGTCCCGGCCGCCGTGTCCTGATTAGCTGGGCCGGCCGTGCCAAGAAGTCCGGTTGTAGATGAATGGCGGGCATCCTGTGGGTGACGTCGCCGTCGTCGTAGGACGATGTGGTGGCGGCCGAGTGTGCGGTGTGCGTAACGGGGTATAAATAAGAAGAAAGGGATCCCTTCGCTCGGAAGCGTTCCGCATCGCCGTCCTTTTATCCAAGATCTGTACTCTTCCTCGCACATTCCACCGACAGAAAGACAAACTGCAGTCATGGACGCTCTCAAGAACTTTGTCGCTGAAGCCTCACAAGGCGGAAACAACAGCAACAGCAACAACAGCAACAGCAGCAACAGCAACAGCTACGAGGGCAACAGCAACGAGGGCAACAACAGCAGCGGCGGCGGCGGCGGCGGCGGCGGCTTCATGGACAAGCTCAACTCTATGGCCGGCGGCGGCAAGGAGAGCGAGAAGAACGAGGACTACCTCGACAAGGGTAGGTGGGCCCCTGATGGTTCCTAAAAGACTTGAACGAGGCGAGCCGGGCATGCATAGAAACTAACATCTCTAGGCGTCGATGCATTCCAGCAGTACGTGCTCAAGGAGGGCGACCAGAGCAACGAGAGTGCCATCGAGCAGGCCAAGGACGAGCAGATCTCGGACTTCATCCGTAAGCAGTACAAGAGCACGACGGGGTCTGACTTTCCGGTGAAGGACAAGGAGACCAAGTTCTAGGCCGAGGTCAAGGGTTGCCTTCGGAAGGACGTATGAACATATGCATGAAAGTAAAACAAAATCACAACAAAATCATTTCGCTGTGCCCATCTCCGTGCTGGCTGCCGCCCCCGCGTCGACTGCCGTCGCCGCCATCTTCGGTGGCGGGATGTTCAGGTACTTTGTGTGGCTTCCCGACGCAACCACCGGCCCCTTGGTCGGGCTGCTTCCGGCCTCGGTATCGTTGTCGGCGACGGACTTGCGGATCTCCACAACCGTGTACGCCAGGGCCTTGCCCGCGCGCTGCACCCTTGCCTCGATCTCGAGCGTGTCACCCGCCCGTGCCGCCGACACGTAGCTAATGTGGATGTCGACGCTGACACCCGTACTGCTGCGCCCCGTCGCCGCCGCAATGGCCATGCCGCCGGCCCAATCGACCAGCGCCGCCGACACGGCGCCGTGCAGGATGTTCTTAGAGTTGACGTGGATAGGCGCGACAGGCAGCCGCACAAGGATGCGGCCGCTGGGGCCGGGCGTGGCGGCGACGATGCGGATATCGCTAAAGAAGAGGTTGTAGATTGGCGATTTGGGCTGGATGGTCGCCCAATGGGTGCAGACGTGGGCGAGGGCGTCTGCCGGCGTGGCGGGTGGTGTGGCCATTGTGTGCGGTGCGGGTGTGTGTGAGGGTGCGTGTCTTGAGGATGTACTCCGCTTGTTTTCTGTGACGGCCGGTGCGTTTCGCAAACGGAGCGATGAATGGCGAAATGTTGATTTCTCAACTCCCAACAAGTTTAAAATCCGAGTTTGAAACTCGAACTTGGCGATATTACACAAGCACCACGGCTGTGTCATGCTTGCCTGCCTACTGCGTCTGTGCTTTGTAAATTATGCACGAATGGCGTTTTTTACGACTTGTGGACTAGGGCGTTTCATTGCCGGGCAGTTATCTTTTTACCTTTTCCGTCTGAGCTTTCTCAGCTGCGTCACCTATCCGTTGCCGCCAAATGATTTATGCCTGCTTCGTTATACTTTTTCCGCATAAGCGGTATTTAAAGAATACATTTTTCTATGATTTCCAATGCCCGGTCTTCTCATCCATACACTTGATCGTAATACTATAATTCATGATCTCTTCCGGGACGAGCACCTCTAGTCCAGCCCCATCCGTGCCTCGTCACCGTAGCCCCAGCCATCCTTGTCACCGCCATCGTCAAGGCGGACCCCGACGCTCGAGCTCAGCATGGCAGCCTCCTCTTCTTGCTCCTCGCTGCCACGCCGCCGGGGGTTCTTGATGCCCCATGCAGCGCTGCTGCCACCGTGCCCACTACTGATGCCCGACGTCGTCGGCATCGCCATCGCCACGGTTGTCGTCGTCACCACTGGCGCCGCCGCTCCACGCGTGCTCGCGTCAGTAACGCGGCGTCGTAGTGACGGTGCCATCACACGTGTCGATCGCGAGGATGTCGAAAGGATGGACGCCGCATCCGACGCCCCTTCGTTGCCGCCGTCCGCCAATCCATCCCGTAAACTACCGTCCATACTAGATGGTCCGGCCTTGGTCTTCTCGATAGAAACACCGCCGAGTGTTGTTGAGGATGACGCAGAACCACCGGTGCCAGAAAGCAGTCCTTTCATCTGCAAAGACGATAGAGACTCCACTGTGGGTGTTTCTTCGCTGCTCTTGCCCGCGTCACTACCTCCGTGATTGGCCCCATCCCCGCTCGTCTTGTTGCGAGACACATCTTCGCTGTCTTCATCCACCTCAACCAACTCGGCGTCGCGGTACCACTTGCGTCTGCGGGTCCACCGCGTCCAGCCGTCCTGGCCTCGTCGGCCATACTGCCACTGAGCGCAAAGGTCAGTATTCGACGAGACAAACTCGGGGAAAAAAAAGGGAAAACAGAACACACCTTGTTGTCATAGTATACCCAGCCCATCCGGCCACCGTCGCCGTCGTAATCCCACGTGTCTTTGTGCTCGCCCTGTGGTCCGGTCTTCTCGACACGAACCGCCTCATCCATCACGCCGTCAACACGCCACCGGCTGCCAACCACCCATCGCCAGCGCATATTGCTGCCATCCTCCACCTCGGGCAGCTCAAATTCGTCCTTGGATGGCACCGCATTGTTATGCTCGTCCGTCCAGGCCGGCCGCTCGTATGCAAACAGACTGGTGGTCCAGCCCAAGCCGACCCAGCGCCGCTGGTTTTCGTAGAGAATAAAGGTGAAGCGCACACCAGTATCATTTCCGGCTCGAGCCCGCCGAATGGCCTTGGTGAGCTCTGATTCGCGCGATGAGGACGGCCGCCGACCAGGCTTTGTGCTGGACAGCTTAGACTGAAGCGCTGCAGCCGCCGTGGCTGCCGTCGTGCCCGGCCCACCCGCCGTCACATAGGGCGGCGCCTTGGTCGGCTTCATGGGCCCCTCAAACTCGAGCCCAGTCACCAGCGCCGCCGCCCGCCGGATCGTGGCACTACGCCACATAATGGTCCGGCTCACGCGCATGGGGCGTGAGTGCCATGTTAGAATGAGTGTGCCGAAGACGAGCGCGACGCGACGCGAAGTGATGAGGCGTAGTGGCGGCAGCGTGAGCAGGAACCAAAACGGCGTGCAGAGCAAAATCCGCACAAACAGGACGGTCAGCGCAGGGCGTGTAGTGGCGCTGATCGGCGTGCTCTGTGTCGATAGGAAGTCGGTGAGCGTCAGCAGCGGCTCGAGCAGGAGATTGCAGCGCGCAGTGAACTCCCGCAGCGTTTCGACAATTTCGTCCAGTGTTTTCTGGTGCCGCGTGTTTGTAATTAGTTCGGATGAGGAGCGCTGATGGCCGCTGGACGCGTTGAGGCTCGCACTTCCGCCACCGCTGTTGCCTTTCCCGGCTATTGAAGAGCTAGCACCAGCATTTTCCACGCTCCGCCTGGCTGTTGTAGCGTCGCGAGCCGAGCTGCTGCTACTGTTGGCGTTATTGGCGCTGCCGCCACCGAAGCCGAAGAAATAGCTCAGCCCGCTACCGCTGCCACCGGCGCTGCCACCACTGCCACCGCCCGTATTTGTGCCTTTGCTGCTTCCGCTTGTGACACCGCTACCGCCGCTGCTGCTGGTGCTTCCTGGGCTACCATCCTCGTTGCTCCACCCGCTGGTGGACAAGGGGCTGTACCGACGGCCGTACATACCAGCGATCAGCGTCAGCACCAAGAAGACGGGGCCGGCAAAGCGGACCATGACGTCGGCGTACATGACAGCCATCCACCAGGCAATAACGAGGAGAAAGCTCTCCCATGGATCCCCGGTCGTCCAGCTCAGGAGGCCGGCGAGCTTGTTGAGTGGCAGAATATATGGGTGGCTGTAGGCCAGTGCACGCGTGATCTGCGGTGGTGTCGCGAGAAGTAGGGGCGATTTCTGGTGAACGAGAATGATGCTTCTGTGCTTGGCGGCTGAGCTCGCGGTCGTGCCGCCGGAAAGGGAGGCGACAGGAGAGAAGGTCGCATAGGTTGGCTTCGGTGTGTAGTAGGAGTCGCCGGCATCTTCGCCAGCTATACCGCCAGCGCCAGCGCCTGATTGTCCATCGTGATCCCCCCCTACAGAAGACGAGGAGGGATTGGGGGAGCCATAGCGATCGGACGGGTCGGGGCGGAAGAGTGAGGAGCGAGGGGCAGACATGGAGAGCCAAGGCGTTTCCTAGAACGAGGTTGTAAGTCTACCTTTTACATCGACAGCAGGCCGCAAAATGATCGGAAGCCATGCAATACCAGGGCGTGGAATGGGGTTGGAAAAGAGAGGGCTGACGTGGTGCGATAGGGGAGAGGGCAGGCGCGGCTGCTGTCGTCGGTCGTTGAGTCGGCCCACATATTCAGTCGCGCAAAATGCGGAGAAAACGGGAAGGCGCAACCACCACGAGGAAATCAGGGAGGCGGAAAAAGAGATTGAGGTGCAGTCAACCGCGGGCAGAAAGAACATACGAAGGCCGCCATAGACAGGGGGCGATGAGGGTGCCGAGGCGTACTGGATAGCAGGTGAGGAAGGAGCTGGACAGCGCTGTATAGAGCGCTGGAGCGCTGAAAAGCGCGGCCGTAAGAAGGGCGGCAAAGAGCGGCACCGGCAGGCACGGCTTGGCGAGAGTGTGGCGCGTGCGCGACGTCTGACGAGGAGTGCAGAGGAGATAAGGCTGCCGGCTATAGCAGTGACATCAATTTGGTAGGTCGGGGGGGAGGCATGGCCGAGCCGGGAGTCTGCGTCGGATCGGCTTCACGCGGGGACAGCTGCAGCAGGGGGGGAGAAAGCCGGCAAAATGACGTCGTAGAACAGAGAGAGGCGGAGAGAGCGAAAATGGTAAAGAAACAACAAGGATGATTAATTCGTCAAAGAAAATTCGTCAAAGAACACGAAACAGCAAAACAGGAAATCGCCGCCGACAAGGAATGGAAGGAACAGACTGCGACGTTCGGCGTGCCTTCTTATTAGGCAATATTCTTAGACCAGCCAGCCAATCCCCGCAGACAGCGCTCGCCACTGTAAGATATTTTCATGTGATATCGCGGGCCGGTCACGGACCAAGAACCTTACCGTTCTCACGAAATCCATCCAGCCCCAGTCTCGCGCACGCACCTTCAATCAAATAAGCGGACACTGTTCTTTAGGGACAATAGCAACATGTTCACATTGTCTCACGCTTGCGTTTCTGCCGAGAAGCGACACGACGCACGCCTTAATACAGAACAGGAAGGTCAGGATTCTCCGTGAGTCAACCCGGCGTGTTGCAGTCGCATTTCTCTATCTCGTCGCACGTGCACAATGCCAGGGACAGGTGTGCCATGGCAGCCTCAGATGCTGCTGGCTGTGTCTTGCGCCGGCGGACAACATGGCTACTGTTGGTGTCGTCGTTTCTCCGCGTGTAACGATGCACAATAGCAAGACGCTGTCATGTTCATTGGCTCGGCCAGCGCCGCCCGCCCCGTCCGCTACCACATGGGCTCGTCTGGGATTGCCCTAGAAAGGCTCTAGAACAGCGGGTATAATTCTATGCGTCTTACATGGTTTTCCGCATGTCGTCCGATAGAGTTCATGGCGGGCCTGGTTGCAGGACAGTTTGGCGTTCCTCCTCATCCCTCTGGTCTATAAGAGCCTGTCTGCCCGTCAGTTGCACCGACCTCTCAACTTCCGTCTTCGCTCGTCTGTCTTCAACCTTTCATTCCTCCGCGCCTCTTCGTCTCGCCCAGCATGAAGCTTCTATTTGTTTGGGCCCTTGTGGCCCTTCACACTGCACAAACTGCTGCCATCGTCGCAAATAGTTCTGGCATTCCAGGCATTCATCTCGGGCTCAACAGCCCCCCTGGCTTTCTCCCCGGTGTCTTCAGCGAGGAGGTAGCGGCCAAGGTGGCTCTCTTTGCGGCTGCTGCGGATGCTGACCACAACCGCCGTCGCGACGCGTCAGGTGCCACCGCCGCCCCGACGGTCGGCTGGGGCACGTTTCAGCAGCGCATCGACCACGACGACCCAGCGCGCGGGACATTCCCGCAGCGGTACTGGTACAGCACACAGTACTGGGCCGGGCCCGGGTCGCCGGTCGTGCTGATCAACCCCGGCGAGCAGTCGGCCACGGGGTTCAATCGGACGTTTCTGACGAACCAGCGCAGCCCGGGACTGTTTGCTG
The DNA here is from genome assembly GCA_002778105.1 of Ceratocystiopsis brevicomis. NCBI lineage: Eukaryota > Fungi > Ascomycota > Sordariomycetes > Ophiostomatales > Ophiostomataceae > Ceratocystiopsis > Ceratocystiopsis brevicomis. The sequence continues at coordinate 1,479,993 of PCDN01000002.1, forward strand.
ACACGGTTGATGGCGCCATCATCATTCTGGAGCACCGCTACTGGGGTGAGAGTGCGCCATTTGCAGAGCTGACGGTCGAGAACCTGCAGCCATTGACGCTCGCCAACGCGCTGCGCGACATGACGTTCTTTGCCGAGACGTTTGTACCGCCATTTGACCCTTCCGGGCAGAGTGCGCCGTCACGCTGCCCGTGGGTGGTCACGGGCGGCTCGTACCCGGGCGCGCTGGCCGCGTGGGAGGCTGCGTCGGGCCCAAGGAAGAGTCCTTTTTGGGCCCACTACGCCACGAGCGGCGTGGTCGAGGCCATTGGCGACTTCTGGCAGTACTTTGACATGGTGCGTCAGGCAACGCCGGCCAATTGCAGCGCAGATCTCGTGGCTGTCGCCGGCCACGTCGACCAGGTGCTGCTATTCGGCTCGGCCAAGCAAAAGCAAAAGCTGAAAGCGGCGTTTCGGCTCAATGACCTGGTCGACGCTGATTTTGCTCGGTATGATGCCCTTCGGCCAACCTTTCTAAACCCGTCTGCTTACATACCAGAACGATCGCTATTGCCGCCATTCTCTACCAGTCGACGCAGTTCTACTATCAGCCTCTCTACGGCGTCAGCCCGTATTACACGTTTTGTGACTATGTCGAGGTAAGTTTTCTACGCGAGAGACATCAGAAACCTCTTTCTGTATGCTCACGCTCTCCCCGTAGAATGTCTGGCCCGGCTCCAACAGTACCGTGCCGGACCACCGCGGTGTTGGCGTAGCCAAGGCCCTTGCCGGCTACGCCAAATGGTTCTCGGAAGTTTTTCTGCCGGGTGGTAAGTTATTCTCTGGCTCTTCCGTTCTTCCTACTCTCGGTTATATTCCCATCTGATGAGACAAGTGTGCGCCCAGTTCGGATACGAAGAGTTCCAGGACACTTACAGCACGGGCTGCTTTGCCAATCTCAATGCGTCCAGCCCGTTGTACCAGGACCTCACCGTCCACAACACCGTCGGTCGGCAGTACTGGTGGCTGATGTGCAACGAGCCGTGCGTATAATGTTCTTCCTCGGTCCCGTTCGCTTTTTCTATGCCCTGACCATCCTCAGGATTGCTTGGTTCCAAGACGCGGCACCTCCGGGCAACCTGTCCATCGTCTCAAGTCTAGTCAACTACGACTACCATGTGCAGATCTGCCGAATCCTGTTCCCTGAGAGCGTGGGCGGCTTCGGACTCGCTCACCACAAGACCACGGCAAGCGTCAACGCGTTCACCGGCGGCTGGTCAGTCCCGCCGGCGCGCACGCCGCGCCTGCTGTATGCCAACGGCGAGCTTGACCCGTGGCGTGCGGCGTCGGTGAGCTCCGCCTGGCGCCCGGGTGGACCTATGGCCAGCACGGAGAACGTGTCGGTTTACGTTGTGCCGGGCGGCGTGCATTGCTCGGACACGTACGCAGAGAACTGGGGGGTCAACCCTGGCGTCAAGACCGTGGTCGACGCTGAAGCGGCCGTCATGTTGAAGTGGATAAACGAGTTTTACAAGGAGAAGAACCTTACGAAGCCAGTCTAGAGAGACTCGGCCGTCCCATCTACCGCCATATACGGTCCCATTTGAAACGCTCCCGTTTGTGCCTTTCCATCCCATGTTCCATGCTCGCTGTTTGCGTCGGCCGGTCGTCGGACTGCCACAATTGCCCAAGTGAGGTAGACGTGATTTTTCGCGGCAGAGGGCGCGGCAGAGGGAGTCAGAGTAAACAAACACGGCATCGTCGTAGTTTTCGTTCGATGGTTCTCTCTGCTTCCATTGCCAGCATCCCAGCCACGATGCCCAGCAGCGGCGGGGATGCCCTGCCGGCTCCTTCGCACCGACGGTCCGCGTCGCTATCAAGCCTGACTAGCTTCTCAAGCAGCATGTCCATCTTCCAGCCGACGCCGCCGCTAGACCCAGCCTCGCCGCCCATGCCAATTCCAGACACCTTTGACCTGGACTTTGAGCACGGTGCGAAGCGGGCGCCGCCCACGACAAAGAGGCCCCAGGCAACACCGGAAGTGCCGACAACGCCGACAACGCCGTCTCCGTCGACCGCGTGCACCATGCCGGCTACGCCGCCGCCATCGACCACGAGGAGTAGCAAGCGCCAGGGCAAGACCACCCCATCTGCCGCTTCATCACGCCCGGCGAAGTTAAAGCCGCCACGGCTGACGCGCACCACCGCCCCCCGTGGCAGACGACACAGCTTGGCCGCGCGACAGCAGCAAAACCAGAGCAACAGCGCCGTGGTGGCGCTCCAGGTCGAGAACCGGGCACTACGGCGAGCCAAGTGGGCGCTGGAGAACACGAATGTGCTGCTGCGGGCGCGGCTGCTGACGAGTGCGGAGGATGTGCGGCACGCGCACGCGGTGGAGGCACAGCTGGACCACGCGCAGCGGTACGTGCGGGCGCTGCGGAAGCAGGTGCGCAGCCTGGGGGGGTTTGTTATGGGGCTGGGGGCTGGGGGCGAGGGAAGAGACGGTGAGGATGGAGAGGATGGGGACGCCAGCGACGACGACGGGGACAACAGCGACGACGACGACGACGACGACGACGGCGAGCTGCCGGCGACGCACGTCCCAGCATGCTTTCCCGACGCGGCCCGGCACCCGCACAGGTACACGATGCTGGCGATGCAGCGCGAGAAGGCGCTGGGCAAGAAGACCAAGCCGAAGCTGAAGTACTGAGACAGACAGACAGCCTGTGTGACCTGACTTGCATGCTGCGGGGGTCGTTTTGTTGGGGGCTGTCTTTGCAAGGGCCTGGGCTCGGTGGGATTGCGGAGAATTGTTTGCTTTCAAGATTTCAAGATCGCGCCATCGAAAGATGACCAGCGGGCGGTGGCGCTGGTGAAACGGGTTTGGTGTTTACCATCGACACCATCGATCGCTTGTGAAAGCGTCCATTCCTGGTTGGCGCGACGAGCACCTCTTGAGCATTGAAGCAGCGGAGCTCGCAGCCATGGTTCCCCGCATGCCCGAAGGAATGCACGCCGGGGCTCCCGCATTCTCGTGGCGCTGGCGGCATCCGCGGCGACGCGTCTGGTGGCGACTGGAATGCGTGTCGGCCGCAATTTCAAGCAGCAGCCCAGCAAAGAATCCAGCCGTGCAGACGAGAAAGCGAGACCGGGAAAACAACCCCAACACGCCTCAACACGCCTCAACACAACGTCTCAGACGAACACACCCGTGTCTCTGCCTCTGTGCCTCACAGTCTCTCTATCTCCCCAGCCCATAAGCCGAGCGTAGACCCAAGAGCTCAAGCTTGTTCCGCTCCGCTCCCCCCCCNCCCCCCCCCTTGTATCCTGCCGTCTTGTCCCCCTTCCGCTATCGCCTCTGTTGCTTCTCTCCTTCTCCTGCTTCTCCTGGCACCTCCTCCCGGTGGTTGTCACGACAGCATGCATCGTCCGCCCTAACAATGCCCTGCCCTGCACATCCGTCGCACCCCAGAGCACCAACCCAGACCAGCCCTCAGCTCTCAGCAACCTTACCGCCCTCGCCGTATTCCCAGCTGCGCTGCTTGCAACCACACAATCAGCGCCGCGCGCGTCCCGCGAGACACTCCCGGGCGCCCTATCAGCACCGCCGCCACTGCTCCTCTGTCGCCGACGATTTCGACAGCGACGAATTTGAGTCTGCTGACTTTGATGCCCGCCTGTCCCTTTTCTCCATTGCTGCCGCGATCTCGCCGCTCTCCCCTCGGTGGTCGCTTGTGCCTCCCGATCACGCAAACGAGAAAGAGGACGACGGCACCGAGAGTGATGACGATCCCGACAACACTACCAACCAGTCGGCATCGCACACCTCCACGCAGATCCCCTTGTCGCTGCTGTTCAATCCCCAGTCGCCCAGGAACACAATCGCACTCGCCAGGACCACCGGGACCATGTCCCAGCGTCTCTCCATGATGTCTACTGCATCCACCCTGTCGACGTCGTCGACCACATCCACCACGACCGCCCTGCGGCGGTTTTGGTCTCCGTCATCTGCGCTGTCAGCGCCATCGTCCCCGCCCCTGTCGTCCTCAGCCACCATGACGCCAGGCCCAGCCACGAACTCTACGGCGCCGTCAACAGCACCATCCGCCACGGCCGCATCGGCGCCGTTGTCAGCCCTCGCAGGCGCTCCGATTCCTTGTGTCATCGGTAACAACAAGAACAGCAGCAGCACCGCAGCAATACGCCGGAACAGCAGTGATGTTGTCTTGTACATACCACCTCTTGTGGACGCCACAGGTGGGACCCTGTCCCGATGGCAACGGCGACTCCTAGCCACGTCCACGTCAGCAGAGCCGGCGGAGGCGGCTGCTCCGATAGAAGACCGGTTTGCTGCCGCTTCACCATATCGCTTGCTTAGCGCTGACCTGCTCTGCATGGCGCACATCGCACCCGAACTCTTCCGCCTCGTGTGGACTCGTGCCGTTTGGCCTCTTCTGCGGTTGCTCCTGGCTCCCGACCGTCCGGGTGGCGGCTTCTGGGGTGGCGGCGGTGGCGGCGGCGTCGCACCGGCCTCAGTCCCGCTCCATTTGCTCGCATTATCGTTTGACGAGGTGGTGGATGCGGGCGAGACGGCCTTGCAGCTGGGGCTTGCTCTGTTTGGATTCTGCCTGCTACTCACCATGCCTGTGCTGTTCCTATGTCTGCCAGGCGCCTTTTTTCTAGCCTACCTCGGAGTAGGCATCGCTATTGTCCGCATTGCCTCATGGCCACTCAACAAAAACAGCGACAGCAGCGCCACGGTGCCCATCGCGCCATGGAGCATCGACTCTGGAGAAGCAGGATCACCTGCCGAGGACGTGAACGAAAGCTGGTTTTTTGTCAGTGGCATGGGCGCAACGTATGTTCATTTTCTCGTGCCCCTTTCTCCTTAGCATCGTGCTCACGTGTTCTTGCATAGAACCCGCTCCCTGGCCAAAACCGGCCCTCGTCTCGCTGCCCTTTTTGGCCGTCCCATAACGATTATTCGCCCCGGTCATACTTACGGCATGGTTGCGGATATGGCCTATGTCGCGCTGCAGCGGCTCCTGCTGCCATTTTGTGAGCTTCCCGCTCCTGGAGTTGACGCGCTGTATGCCGGCGTCCGTAGTGCTTTATTGGCACAGCAAACCACCCATCAAAATGGTCGCATTCAGCAACGCCGGAATCGCCGCGTCGTCGTCTTGGCGCACAACGCTGGCGCCATCGTCGTGTCCCAGGCCCTGGCACGCCTGCGGGCAGACGTGACCGCCACCCGTCTGGCCCAGCTGGAAATTTACACCTTTGGATCGCTGGCCCCGGACTTTGTCCTGCCCACCGGAAGAGTACAGATCGACGCAGACGACGGGCCTCACGTCGAGCATGTGGCTCATGTGCGCGACCCTTGTGCACGTTTCGGTGTGCTGCGCAGCGTACGCGAAGACCTCGTGGGACGGTATTGTGGCGGCGTGTTTGTGCTCGGTGGCGAGAAGCGTTCTGCCACTGGAAAACTCGCCATGCTGCACCCGGTGCACTGCGTCAGCCGCAAAGATTCCTCCCCAGTATTCCGAGACATCGACACAGCCCCGGCCCGTGCAGCCCGAAGAAAAATCACGGTGATTGACAGCAAAGACAGAGGCGCCAGTGGTAGCGGCAGCAGTTTCGAGAACCGTCGCCTCAGCTTTCCGCTGTCATTTAACCAACAGCACAAAATACAGGGCGGTCCGGCAAACAACAAAACAAGTGCTAAGAAGACGAAGCGCTGGTCAACCGGCCCCATTAGCTCTTTAGCCACTGCAAATCGCCGGAGCAGCAGTGGCAGCATGAGCAGTACAGGATCAATGGGGCAGCAGCAAGCCACTCCGTCCGTCTGGTCGCTAAGTTCTGCATTGGCAGTTGGTCGCCAGTGCACAAGCCAACGCAGTATTGTTAGCATAGAAGACTATCTGACTGCCCTCTTTGGGCCTGAGCCATGGTCCATGCGGCCAGACATAGACGGAGGTTGTCTTTCGCTGGACGCCTACTTTGCGGCCGCCACCATAGCCGTCGACCGTGAGCTGGCCGAAAAACGCGAGATGGCCGCGATGGCCCAGAACACTGCCAGAAAGCATAACCAAGGCAGCGAAGGCGGTGCCAATTGCACCAGCTGGGAAGACTGGCTTACCAAGTCTAAAATGGCAGCGCATCTTAGCTGGACGGGTCTAGGGGCTACAGCAGCATTTGCGACCCGGAAAGACAGTGTGACCGGCGCTACCGGAGCTGAGAAGTCACTTGCCGAGGATGACGGACTTTTGGGCCTCGAAGCAACGCGTCGTTGTTGCTGCGAATGTGACGGTCAAAGCGGCCGCGATATGAGTCGTCTTGTTGGCTATTTTTCAGAAGCGGTTGTCTGGCACCGCGAGCGTTTTGGTTTTTGATTTTGAGGCGTCTTTGGATTTCGGTTTTTGACGTGTGATCATCTCTGCTTCTCCGGGTTGAACAAAAAGGGTTTTGTAATAATGTAATCAATTTCACATTGCATGCCACGCAACTTTGCTTCTCTTTTCCAGCCACAGCGCCGTAAATTGTTGCGCAACTATCCGCAAAAAGAACAAGAGATTGCAGACCAAAAACCAAAACAAAACAAATTTGCCCAGTGCCCATGTGTGTGCCAAAGGTGGGTATGGAGGGTTGGGGAAATAAACTCAGAGCATGACAGCAGGGTATAGAACGCAAGCGATGAATGTTGGCACCTCCCCGAGAGATGGTGCGTCGGTATCTTTAAAAGTGCAGGGACAAAAGTGCAAGGCAGATGATAATCGCAACGCTGTAAGATCGCAGAAATTATGGTCGTCATAGTCGTCGGGTTCGAACGGTGTAGGTCAATATACCAGCCCAGCTTGGCCTCTCCCCTTCTAGGAGCGGCGGCGGTGGCTGCTAGCAGCGTATAGTTGTGAGAAAGAATCCTTCTCGGTAGATTCGTCGCTCTCGAGCTCGATACGGTAGCGTCGAACACTGCCAGTGTCGTCGTCAAACGTCACACGACGGCTTGCCTTTGGCACGAAGCAGTCCGGAATCACGTAGCGCATCATCCAGCCTCTGAAGCCTTGGCTAGCAGCATCAATGGCCGCATATTCCAGTCGTCTTGTGCGGTCGCTTGTCCAGTAGTGTGTTGTTTGTGGTGGTGTGAAATAGGAAGTCGAGTCTATGCCGGCAGCATCTGCAGTGTGCATCCCAGTGCCAGCACCAGCATCGGGATCGGGCCCGGCAGCACGAGCGGGGAATGTCGTTCGCGTGTCCGGTTCCAGCTCGGAGACGCCGTTTCGGACGTAGTCCACAAAAGGCAGCGGCACCGTGACGGGATTGTTTTGTCTGAAAACAAATTTCATCCTTTCTTGGCGAGTAACAGATGCAGATTTTACTGTTCGCCGAATGCCTGACCGAGGTTTCTTTCCGCGGCTAGGCCCCACAGAACTAGCAGTGTGCGCTGTCGGTGTACGCTGTCGAACGAAGCCGGCATCGGGTGGTGACTTGCGAGTCGTGTTTGACTCATAGCCGGAGTCATGCCGGTGCATCTCCGTGGACAGAGGCTTGGTGTCGTCGGGTTCTTCCATGGGTGACGGCCTGTTTTGGGATGTCGTTGGGGAGTTAAGTGGCAGCCGTATTTTAAAGCAGATGCAACAAAGGCGGCGTTCGCATAAGACGAAAGACAAGAGAAACCTCCGAAGTCACAAGAGAGCGAAGCCTGAAAGAAATAGGCACGAAGAAGAAGCGGTCGAAGGAAATGACAAAAGGAAGGATGGGTGGAAGCAAGTGTGCTTTTATGTGGGAATAAGAAAGAAGCGGAAAACAACCTGTTATTACAACACGAAATTGGTCTGAGGCCTGCCGAAACACAACGTCTGCGACAATAAAAAACGATGATGTGCGCGAAGTTGCGGTCTGGGTCGCGAGTGGTCCCTTTTATGCTTGCTGTATGGTACTGCTGTATGGGGATCGTGTAAGTCAACGCGGATATCGTATTGGTTAATTAGAGGAGGGGTTTGTGTGTCAACAAGCCCGAAACCGGGGCTAGGCACTGGCTTGGCCTGTGTTACCTGCTTCTATCCGTGCATTAGCCCGGCGCATGCTGCTGCACGTTTTTGTATGGCACTTCTGTGTCGAAACCCATTCGTCCAGAGCACGTTAGATACTTACGCATATAGGGGCATTGCTGTGGGCAAGACGCGGGAAAGAAGAGAGGGAAGGCGACTGGAAACCACAAGCCAACGTGAAGACGGATGAATGTCTGGCACACTGTCACGGGTCAGAAGCGGTGGATAAAAGGAAAAAAAGAAAAAACCCATCTTGACCCCAACAGACCTTTTTTCTCGACTGTTGAGAACGGAACTGGGTGGTCAGCTGGACAGTCTTGTGTCCCACCCACTGCTACAAGTACTTGATACAAGCGTCGTAGAGGGAGTGGGCTCCTGGTGGCTCGCTGCCACTGGTGGAGGTGGCGGCGTACTCGTAGACGACTACGCAGTAAAATGCGCACGACTTGGCCCTGGGTGGGTATCACGACAGAAAGCTGGCCTTGGCTGCTCGTATTTGGCTCTGATTGTCGGTCTTTCACACTGGCTCAAGCTTGGTGTGTGTGGCAGGCAGTTATTAGTGCGAAGGAAGGACGAAGAGGGGCATGGGGCAAGACCCGATTTAACCCAGTGCAATATGGAAAATCGGTGAGGGGAAAAAAGGAGGATGAAAAGATGGAAAAAAAAAAATAACGGAGGACTGCGCTCCGTATCTGACTTGTTCAACGTCGAGTTCTTGTATCTTACATCAGGCAGCTGGAGCAAGTGACCGCGGTCGCGCTTTCCGCTAACGTATGCAATCACAAGCCAGAGCCAAGAGCATCCATCCTTGTTTTAATGAGGGCGCCCGTTCCTTCCTTCCAGCTACACCATACTCCCCTACCCACCAGCTCGCCGTATCTTACCTGATTCATTTGCCAGTCTTTTGTTCTCCCAGCGTGTGACGTGACTCAAGCAGACAGACTTCGGGGCTTCAACTTCTCTTTCCCGGTACACAAGATGTGTGAGAGGTTGCTTTTGCATGTGACACCTATCCTGGTCCGTGGACTGGACTGGGATACCAACACGTGGCCAGCATGATACCAAAAGAAAAAAAGAAAGATAACGCACGGGTAGAACGCCGTATCCTGCTCCGAATCGCCGTTCACAAAATATAACCCTGTACTCATAGAGATCGCCAGTGAATGCCGGTTCGAAAATACAGCAGATTAGTAACCCCACCCCACCAAAGCCTTTCGGCTGCCATCGGTCTTCAGCTGTGCGACTCTTCCTCCCGCGCTTGTCCCTTGTTCTTCTACCTCCTGTTCCTCCCCTCCAAGTGTCAATTCACGCCCGATTCCGAACGTGTCTTTTTCGCTCGCCATGGTGTCTCTCGAATCAGCCCAGCTTGCCTTCATCGGCGGCGGCAACATGGCAGGCGCCATCATCGGCGGCCTGCTGGCGCGCGGCGTCGACGTCAAGCACATCACCGTGGCTGAGCCGTGGGACGTGAACCGTGCCAAGCTGGCGAAGCTCGGCGTGAACACGACCGAAGACAATGCCACCGCCAGCCACGGCGCCGACCTGGTGGTTCTCGCGGTGAAGCCGCAGGTGGCCAAGACGGCTTGCGCAGACCTTAAGGCCGTCGCCGAGACCGTGGGTGCGAAAACCCCGCTGATCGTGTCAATTGCTGCCGGAATTACGCTGGCCAGTCTGCGCGCGTGGACGACGACGGCGGACGGGCGCGTGCCACACGTGGTCCGCGTCATGCCCAACACGCCGGCACTGGTGGGCGAGGGTGCGTCGGGGCTGTACGCAGGCGACGACATCATGGAAGACGAGAAGGCTCTTGCCACCGCACTTCTGTCGAGTGTCAGCAAAGCCGCTGAGTGGGTGGACAAGGAGGAGCTGCTGGATGTCGTTACAGGGTTGTCGGGTAAGACAAAAGGGGATGAGAGGGGGCCCAAGGCCAGTCGTCGATTGTTTGAGGGGCACTACTGACTCCGTCTCCTTTATTAGGATCTGGCCCTGCTTACTTCTTTGCCATGGTTGAGCACCTCATCACTGCTGGCACAAAGCTCGGCCTGTCGCAGGAGCAGGCCACACGGCTGGCGAAGCAGACATGCCTCGGCGCCGGAAAGATGCTGGTCGAGTCGAGCGAAGATGTTGCACAGCTACGAAAGAACGTGACGAGCCCCAACGGAACGACGCACGCCGCGTTGCTCAGCTTCGAGGCCAACGGATTCGAGAAAATTGTGGTTGACGCTGTTGATGCTGCGACTAAGCGGGCAACGGAGTTAGGAAAGCAGTAGTGTATGCGCAAGAGGTATCAACAGTTTACAGAAGAATCAAGAAATACTGAAGAAAACCTCCCCCCCAAGAAAAACAGGAAAAATCTGTATATCTCTAGCCTTATTTATACATTTATCCCCTCCCGACCATACTCACTGTTAACTGCAGCGGTCGTTGTAGCCGACGGTGTCGCCGTGCCTGATGCCGCGGCCGCAGATACGCCGGTAAACGGACAGACGCCCGCAGGGACGCTGCCGGGTTTTGCGTCATCGCCATCGCCGCTGCTGCCTGAGCTTCCGGCTTCCGCCCCGTCCTCCTCGCTCAGCACCTTGCGCCCGTGCAGGTAGCCCTCCTTATCCACCAGCGATGCATAGTCCACGCCGTCGGTGTACTCTTCGCCGTCGCGCACGTACCACTTGGCAAACAGGTCGTTCTGGATCCAGATGACCTTTCCCAGTGCCTTAACAATGCCGACCTTGCGCTGCAGCGGCAACCGCGGGTGGCCGAGGATGGCCTCCGTCAGCACGTCCTGGATCAGGGACAGCGTAAGGCCGACGTGCACGTACTCAACGTGCAGTGGATGGGCGCGACCGAGGCCGACGTGCATCATGCCGACCTTGTCGAGGTACTGCCAGAACGCCATCTGACTGGGGTCGCTACACAGCTTGGCAAGGTACGCACGCAGGAACATTTTGCGGTGCAGGATCTGCGGCGAGTTCTCGTCGGGCGCTTCATCCAGCGGGCCCTCGAATGAGGTGGACCGCGTCTGGAAGGCGCGCGCTGTGATATCGTACTGCAGTAGTTTCCGGTAGACAATGTTGGTGACGGCGGGGATGAGCATTTTGATGTACTTGGCGCCGGTTGTGAGGTGTTCGATGTCATCTGAGGCAAACAGGTAATGTGAGCAGGGGCTCAGGCAGGAGAACATGGGGGTACGCAACGCACTGCTGCCAAAATCGAGAAAACTGTGTAGGTATTCAATACGGGCCTCGAGATCGGTGTAGATTTCCTTGCGATCGACGTGTCGCATGTCAACTTTCCTGGCCTGCATGTTCGGCGGTGGTGCTTCAGGGAAGAGGGAGGACGAGGTCGTGGCAGATTTTGGCAGGGGGGGCCTCCGTGTAAGTGACTGAAGGCTGAGACGGCAAAACTTGAGTGCTAAGTCGACAGCAGGCCAACAAACACCGAAGAAAAAGCATCGGCTTATATCCACGGTGCCTATCCCCTCTTCGTTTCCGGCCTGGTGGTGTGAGAGCAGCACTACAGAAATTAAGAGCGCACAAAATCGCGCTGGAAACCGACGTCAACAAAGTCAGGCCACATGCACCGCCCGGTCAGCCCACCCAAACTCGACCCAACGTTGCATGCTTTCTGATGGCCCCGATGCGATTCTCGCTTCGACCCCTCTTGACTTTAAAATCTCAGCACCGTGATTCGACAGACGTCTTCTGGCCCCGGCCGATCATCGTCATGTCGTATTGCACGCTGTTTGCGTACGTTGTTCTCCAATGCTAATAGTCCTATGTATGTATATTGTCGCTCCTATCCGGACTTCACCGTCTAATTTCTTCCCCAAAGGTCCTTGTCTCCGCTGCAACCTACCCCGTCATTCCTCCCGCGTCGTGGGTCTATCGGATGGCTTTGGTCGGGGGGAGCACGCCGCTGCAATCGGTCAGTCCGTTCAGGTTCTGCACACCGAGCAAGCTTAGACGGAAATACGCAGAGGCGTATGCCTGCAAAACAGATTAGCATGGACACCCTCCATTCCCTCCTGTCTCCTCTTCGCGTACCTCAGAAAACTTGTCATGGTCTTGCGCAAACAATGTCCAGATCTCCCGGACCCGCGGATCTGCCGCCAGCGACATGTCGGCCTTAAATCGGTATACGCCTTTTGGTGCCTCGACTGTGATCGTCTCGTTGTAGTACCGCGTGTCGAATACGCCGTCTGTCGTGTCTTGCGGTGCACCAGCCCGAGTCGGGTCCACGAAAAACTGCCGCGACACTGTGTGCGCACCAATCAAGGCCACCAGGTCTGTTGCCGACAGTGTTTTGGCCGCAAACATGTTCATCATTGTCTGCGCATTACTGTCCGGTCGCGGCAGCAGGTGCTCTGGTGGCGGCGGCAGCTCGTTGCCTAGGTCCTGGCGGCCAACCAGAGCACGGATCCGCGGACCGCCGGGGCACGTTACCGTAGCCACCTTGGCCGCTATCTGCACCAAGTCTGCCAAAGACACCACATCGAAGTTTTTATCTGATCCCGGTGTTGCCGGAACACGGGCGTGGTGGTTGTAGTCGTGGTGCAGACTGAGCAGCAATGTTGCCAGATTGCTCATACCCCGGTTCTCTGGCCGGCCCGCCTCCGCAACCGACAGAAGGATGGATCCGTCCGCACCACCGCCGCCCGTTTTGAATGCTAGCACATCCTCATGTATCGGAAGACTTGCGTTCCAGGCGCCCGCGTCATGGAACCCTATGCGGATGGCGGTACGCGCCAGTGCTGAGCAGCCGTAGCCATCCACGTTGGTGAATGCCTTTGCCATCTGTTCCACGATGTAGCTCCACAGGCAGCAGGTGTCGCGCCGGCAGGCATCCGAGTCGATCCCTCCCAGAGGTCGTGTGTACTGAACACTGTTGTCTACCCGTGCAGATGTCCTCCTCTGCAAGGTGGCTTGTATGATCGCCCCGGATGGCGTCGTCGCACCGATACGAGCAAGATCACCTAGAAGGACGGAAGACGACTCGCCAATAAAATCGCCCCGTCGAGGGATCTTGGTCAGAGTAGGAAAGGCAGAGGCGATGTAGCTTGGCCCAGCGAGAAAGAAGGCGAGCAAAGAGGCCCTCATAGTGCTATCAGAGTAAGAGGAAGGATAAGGTATAATAGTGAGATAGTTTCTGTCTTGAGTAGTGAAAAAAAATAGTCAAACTAGACAAGGCGTTCTCTGCATTGGACTCCTTAAGGGTACGAGTATGTTTGAATCGCTATTTGTTTCCTTGTTTTCTTCTCTACCGTTGTCCCTCAGCAACAGAAACTGGTGTCCTTCCCAGTGCACCTGCCGATTCTGTGCATCCGCTTTTTCGAACGGCAAGTGGAAAGAAAGAACGCCCGCCGTCTGTCGCGAGGAAGCACCATTTGGGCCACAAGCGCATTCTCTTGCCCTCTGCAGTTTTGCTCCCTGGAGGCGGCAAAATCATTCCTAACCCAGGACCAGGGGGAAAGAAGCAAGGCACACAATCAACAATGCTGGCCACTCATACTGGCCAGCTGCGCTAATACCCCAGGTTTCACCCCTTAGATCAACCGTAACTCCCGACACCTGGTCTTCACCGATGGGCTACCGGGTCTTCCTCGGTATCTATCGCCGAGATCTACGGCGGAAGCCTCGATCAGTTTTTGCCATATGTGTGTCATGTGACAGATCATGTGATGAGTTTTCAACGGTTGGAGCTCCATTGGATTCGTCTTGATTCGGCGGTAAAAAAAGACGAAATTAAAATCCCAAACTACGGCGACAACGACAAACAGATTTCTCTCGCCGTCTTTTCCTTTCCTTTCCTTTATCCGTCTTTTCCTCTAGCCATTGAGCCTTTTTCCTTTTTGTCTTTTTCAGCAGCAGCAGCAGCAGCAGCAGCAGCTTGCGTTTGTCCGTTTTAGCTCTTTTCGCCTCCTCTCCCTTTTTCCTTTTTTCCCATTCCTTCTTTTCTTCCTTCTTCTTTCGTTCGTCCTTGCCTTTTGCCCACCCCTCCTCCGCCACTGTGAGCAAGGCAAACCAAGCTGCTGCGTGCCTTTCTGCGTTTGTTTTTGTTATTCTCTATGCGCCCCTTTGACTAGGATCGCAATCACTGCCGTTTGCCCTGTCCGCGGTAAGTTGTGCTCTATTTATATGTTCTTGCTGTACCCCCAGATCCCACAGGACTGTGTGGTATCAACGCTGCGAAGGAGCAGGGTAGCGATGGTGATTGCTTCGACGCAGATAAAGTCGGTGCGCGGAGTGTTTTAAACACTACTGGAACACCTTAAGTGATACACTGTGACGCTCGCGGTAGTCTTGACTTTGGATCTGCTGAGTGTCTGTCCACACTGAACACTGCTAACTAGCATCTAGCTTTCAGGTTCCACGCTTATCCTCTTTACTCCAGACGTCACATTTGCCGATTCGCTTCCCCTTCGCCCTGAGACCTGTCGAAGCGTACAAAGCAAGCCCACTAACGTCCCTTGCCACGATGGGGCCTGCTGCCAACACGTCGGATGCGGCCCAGCCAGCTGGCCGTCCAAAAAATGCCAGACCGATTGTTATACCCGTAATCCCACTGCCGCTTGTCCAAAAGCAGCAGCAGCAGAGGCAGCAGAGGGAGCAGCAACAGAAACTGAAGGAGGAAGAAAAGAAGCGACAGCAAGAGCAGTTGGTAAAAGAGCGGGAAGAAGCGCAGCAGAAGGCCGATGAAGAGCGTCGCCAGGAGGAAGAAGCTGAACGTCAATCAAATGGCAAAGAAGAGCAGCACAAGTCTCCGTTTTTCGGCGGCGCCCCATCGTCAGACACCGCGCCGGCAGATTTTCCTTCCTCCCCTCCTTTATCTGCAACACCCCAGACAACGCTCGGGACTGTGACATCGTCATCCTCACCTGGCCCAAAGGCAGTGCAGTCCTCTGTGCCGATCAGCGCTTCTGCCAAGACAGTCGTCCTGATCACTCCTGTGGCTGTCGCCCCAGCGGAGTCCGAAACAAAAGAATCGAGGAAACCCGTCAAACCGGCCAGCCAGGTTGTCTCTAGCCGACCGCCTAGCATAGCACCTTTGGCCCGACCATCTGCCGCCCCGCCCAACACGAACGGCAATGGTCATGTTATGGCCGATTTTATCTTCCCGCATCAAAGAAACGGTTCAGCTAGTCGGCATCGTGGGAACTACCCGTCGCGGCAGGCTTTCAACGTGCCTCACCAGCCGCACCAAGCACATCAACCTCACCACCCGTCCTTCCACCAAGCCCATCCCAGCAACAACATCTCTTTTGGTGCTTACCACGAATCGAACAGCACTTCGCCTGTCACCAATGGCCGGGCCCCATTTCCTCCTCCGCCAGGCTTGATGCCCGTGCCTCCCCCATTCGTACCATTTGGTGCTCCAAACATGGGCGGGGGCGATTGGCCCGGACCGCCTGCCATGCCCCTCGGTGAAGTGAACGGCGGTGGCTTCACTCCAACTGCCGCGGGCTTTAACCCGTCGACGCCTGGTAGTTTCCAGGGCTCACAGTCGCCAGATAACGTGGCTGATGGACCGTTCAACGCACCCCAGGTCAGCGGCCCATTTCCTGTGCCGGTCCAAAGTGGAAGTGTTGGACCCATGCGCAACGAGCCGATGCCAGCTGTTCTTTCTCCACCGTTCTATGTCCCGCATGGGTTCCCTGGCGGCGGTCCACCGCACTCGGTTGATGGGCATATGCGTGGTGGTATGCCCAACCACGAGATCGATGTCGGGCTGATCCACCACTTCCAACAACAGATGCAACGCAACTTTGAAACTCCTCAAACGGCAGATTGTCATTTGTTTGTGCACCTTTCGAACCAGCCGCGGCATGTTGCCCCTGTGGCAAACGCATCTACCAAGCACGGGGAGCAACAGGAGACGCCTGCTATCTTCGTTGGCCATCGGGCAGTGCTTTTGCAGAGCTACCCAATTGGTGAGCTTTTGCGAAGCGACGTGGTATCTGCTCACCCGGGCCCTCTCAACCATCCGATCTTTACGGCACCGGTCAAAATAGACGACCCATTTGTCACAACTGCGGCCGTAATGCAAGCCCTGCGCAGCCTTTATGGTTTCCCGGTGGAGGACGTGGCAGTTGCCAGTACACCGGGTGCGGCAAGCGCAGAAGTTCAGGTCGTGGAACAGGCCCTTGCCAACTTGACGGCAGGATTTCTCTTCATGCTTCACCACGTTGAGCTTGCTGGGGCCGAACAGGCAGCTCGAGCGGTTGGGTGGAGCACCGTGGAGAAAGTTCTGGCATACTGCCTGAACGGGGCGTCATTTCCCAATGTCCCCGATAGAGGAACGGACGCGTACGGCATGCCGCATCCCCAGGCCCAGTTCCGCTATGGTCGGGGTGCCGGTTTGGCCATTCGTCTCCTGCTACGGAAAGCGTGCGACTTTCTTGTACACAGTTTCCCAGCCGACTTCGTGTTTGACGCGGCTTATGCCGTTTCTATCCAAGACGGTCTGGCGACACTGTGTCGGTTCCCTGCGAAGGCCTCTAAGGCCAGCAACTTCTTTGAGGATAACGGGGCCAACGGGACCAATGACTATGTGCGGCCCACGCAGTCCCGGGGGTCCGTCAGTCTACCAGCCTCACGGACTACAGCAATGGGACACAACACTACGGCACACGAGAAGCGGGATTCACGCACGTCCAGTATCGTGTTTGGTGACTTTGGTGCCAAAGTGGACGGCACGCAAACTGCTCGGGGACCAGTCACGGACCCGACGGCTGTATTGTCGCGCGTGCTTGTGGAGCTCCCATTTAGCTACTTCAAGTATGTTTTGGAGCACCCCGGGCTGAGCGTGGCACGGGAAGCCCGTGAGACGATTGCGCGGGACGTGGTGGCCGAGCGCGAGAAGCGCCGCAAGCAAGCTTTGGGCGACCTACGTGCGGGGCACGTTACACTGTCGATCAGCGAACGGGATGCGGCCCTTGGTCGCGTTCTGCAAAACGGGGCACCACCGGTGCATCGCGACTATCCCGTAGATTGCTGGGACGTGCTGGGTTGGCGGGAACTGTGTCTGGCGGAGGGCAGCGAACTGGTGCGAGCTTGGGGACAGCCAGATGCTGGGATGCAGTAGCGCTCTAGTGGGATGGGACCAGGATACGGGTGCTGCTTGGGGTGGTTGGAGTTATGGTGATCTTTTTTTTTTGCTTACATGGCCGACAGTTTGCACCACCAATAAGTGTCTCGTGGTCAGATGGCAGCGGTGGTTGGTAGGTCTTTGCACCGCCTTGCCGTCAGCGAATTTTGTCCCAACAGCTGCATTTCCTTCCGGCGTTTGGTTCTTTCGTTTATGTTCTTGCGGACTCGTTTTCCATCTCCTCGAGAGACCGTTTTGGGTGGGGGGTGTG
>PCDN01000002.1:1497400-1538257 GCA_002778105.1 Ceratocystiopsis brevicomis
GGGGCGGACGAGGGGACAACGAGAAAAAGAAACAAAGGCCTGGCCGGCGAGCCGCCACAGCATTTTACAGTCATTTAGGCGGTGTCCAAAAGCGAGGGGCGGATTGAGAGAGACACGGGAGGCAGCACAAAAGGAGGACAACGAGGCGTGGAAACAATAGGTCCGACGTCGTCTTGTCTCTGTCGATACCCAACGAGGATGGCTGACAGTCGTTTGCATTATTTATTTATCTGGCCGGTTACGCTGCAAGGCGTGTTTGTGGCAGAAAGGTTAATACGCGGAGGAAGAACGATGTTGACACAATAACGCAGAGAAGCGTGTCTACGAGTACTTGTATGAATGCGTCCGAAGCACCAAGAAACCCGGGCGGGCTAACGGACGGCGTCCGGGCGGTTTGCACATGCTGAGAATTAAAGCGGCAGGGGTTAGCGCGACGCCGTAATTGGACGCGTCTTAGGACATTCCAGCCAGCCAAGGCACCCCCTCCTTTTCCACCAACTTTCCCGCCAACAGAACATCTCCCTTACCCCTTCGCCCGTCCATTTCGCTGTTTGCTCTTTATCCCTTTTTACGTTCCTCATGTCATCGCGACGCGCTGAGCCAAAACAGGAACATCGACTACGATCTAAGCCTCTTTTTCCCGTCTTGTTTTCTCACCTATTATTGCCCCTTTTTCGGGGGTTATCCGGTTTCTCGACCTTGTCCTTTGCTCCGCGACTGCGATCCCGTATCTTGTCCAAAGCATCACCACCTCATCATGGCGTCGTCAGCCAGCCCAGTGACGGCGCCGCGGTCGCCTCCGGCGTCGCGCTCTTCCATGGCCAGGCCTGTTACGCCGCGCTCTGGCACCGCGGCGTCATCGTTATCACCGGGGCCATCGGATCCCGCATCGTCGGCTCAGAAGACTATCCTTCGCAACGCCCTCCGCTACACCATTTCAGCGCGCGAATATGCCGCGCTTCACAAGTACGTCCTGTCGCGCTCGCGCGTGCTGCGGCGCAACGCCCCGTCAGTCGATAAGGTTGCGCGCATGATGAACGGGCCATCGCTACTTCCGCCATCACTGCGGGCGGCAAGCGCACCGCCTACGGCAGTCGCGCTCTCCTCGCAGTTATCAACGCCCACCAAAAACCGAAAGACCGACAAGGCGGCGAACACGTCCGACTCCTCGCCGGGCCTGGACGTGTCGGCCCTCACCAACCCCGACACGCCACGAGCGATTGTCGGCGCTGATGATTTCAACGCGCGCGCTGTGCGCCACGCCCTGCGCCTCTTCGTCGTCAGTGCAACAGCGCAGCGCGTCTATAAAGCCCTTCTTCGTCGCCTGACGGGCCATCGCGGCGGCGGTGCAGGCGAGAAGGCGGCGCATTCGTCGTCGGCCTCATCCGGCAGCGCAAAGAAGAAAGGTAACGGCGGGGGTCTACACAAGTCGCCAACAGTCCGGGTCTCGCTCTCGCTCTCCGTCATCCTGCTGTTTTACCGCATTCTGTTCCGGTTCTTTACGCGCCTACGCATCCACTTACTGGATCCGGCGGCCCGGCCTTTCCGCGTGCGCAATCCACGCACTGCTGCGGCGCTCACGTCGCCGTACGCGCCTGCAGCAGGTGCGTCGCTGGCTGGCCTCGCTCTCGGCATTGCGCCGGCGCCAGTCCGCATGTCACTGGCAGTCATGGCAGTGTGCCGTGGGCTGGAGTTCGCTTGGAACGCGGCCGAGGACTCGGGCGCCATTTGGGGCGTCGACATGGTGCCGGTGGCCGTGCGCTCGGTGGTGGGGGCTGCTTCGAGCGCAGCGTCCACAGCGGTGTCGAGCGGCCTGGCTGCGGGGCAGACATTAGCCGCAGGGTGTGGCAGCCCGGGGACGCATGGCGGTGTCATGCTGCGGACACGGCTACGGCCGCGTCCGTGGTGGTGGGGCTCATGGCTTCTGCAGCCGTTTGCGCTGGGCCAGCTGCTTCACGCAGCTGTGTTCCACCGCGATTGCTTCCCGTTGCCGCTGGGGAACGCCATCTTCAACCGCAGCCTGTCGTCCGACACATACCTGCATCTACCAGCGGCGGACGCGCCCGCAGCTGTGCGTATGCGCTGGCCAGGCCCGTACGAGGTGCTTGACGCGCTGGCCGCTATGGCCCATTCCGCGTGGCCGCCATTCGCGTCGCCCGTGCTGTTCCCGTTCAAGGACGCCAGCCAACTTTTACAGTTGCCGGTAGCAGGATCGGCGGCGCTGCCTTCTCCGATGCAGGCGGCTGCCGTTGCCACCGTGAGCCCGCTGACCAGCCGGGCGCACCCGCTCATCGCGTCGTTCAGCTGCGCGACGCTGCACCCGGACGACCCGTCGTGCGGACGCACGTTTCTGACATACTGGCTGCGGGCATTTCCAGCCAACGCTCAGCTGCTGCTACTGGTTTACACGGCGCTGCAGTTGCCGCGCCTGGGTGAGGTGTACCACGCGCCGATGCGGGCGCTGCAGCGGCTGGTGGGGCGGGCGCTGCGGTCGTCAGCCTTTTTGACGGGAATGCTGTCGACAGCGTGGGCGTCGGTGTGCTTTTTCCAGACGTGGCTGCCGCGGCGGGTACTCCCAACACAACGGTTCTTCCTGGGCGGGTTCGTGGCCGGGTTGTGGGCGTGGCTAGAGCGGCGGCACGGACGGGCGCTGTTTGTGTACTCGGCGCGGGCCAGCCTGGACAGCGTGTGGCGGGTGGGCGTGAAGCGGCGGTGGTGGCGGCCGGCGTCGCAGGGCGCAGACGTGCTGGTGTTTGTGGCTTCGCTGCTGATGGTGGGCGCCGTATACGAGCGCAATGTACGGGCAATCCGGGAGCCTACGTGGCGGCAAGGGATCAGCTGGCTCCGTGGTGAGGGGTGGCGTGACTGGGCCATGGAGGAGGAGGAGGAGGAGGAGCCAGAAGCTGAGGAGGCGGAGTATTAGTACGGCAGTCGTGATCCGCGATCCACGAGACGGTTTTTATGGTCGCCATACGGTCGTCATACACGGCTCGGCTCTGGGGTTTTCTTTTCACAGTGTCTTTGCTTCATGTTCTTGTTCGAGCGCCATTTCAAAGCTCTTAGTTTAATGGTCTTTCTTGCGTTCAGATTTAATCAATGGCCTGCCTATCTCGTCCTGCAAATCCGGGTGGCCCGGGGGGATCGATACGTAAATAAATACATCCAGTCTAACGAAGAGGAAAAAATCTTCGCCAGAGTCTCCCTCGGCGCGGGTGTTATTTGAATCATGTGTGTTTTAAGCTGCTGAACGAAGCCTCTTAACGTAAAAGTAGGGAGCGCAGCGACCGCTCAGACGAAGCCTCTAAACATTTAGTGATATGATTAGTCACGTGCTAACATGCTCTATTAAATTAGCGAGCGCAGCGAGCGTCGCATAGGATTTTTTATGCATAGCACTTGTTGTCGTATGTATCTTATATTTAGTTAGTTTATCAGCTGCTTACGCTTGGCCGCATGTTTTGTACATGTTAAGTATAAGTATAGTTTAGTCGGATTCTTTTTCCATCAATTGCCATATATCCGATATGGTGTAATGGTCAACATCCGACGCTCTCACCGTCGAGCTCGGGGTTCGATTCCCCGTATCGGAGTTTCTATTTTTATAGTTTTTACGGTGCCTCCATTTTTGGAGGGACTGTCTTTTTTTGTGAGTTGGTCACTTTTTTTTAGGAAAAAAAAAATCGAAAACGTTTTAGAGAGGGAAAGAAAGAATATTTAATATTTTGCTCGGCACAAAACGCAATATGTGTTTTTCTGGGCCTAACACTAATAGGACTGACACAAACAGGTTGGCGCAGCTGTGCAAAAAATGCCAGCTACAGGGTTCGAACCTGTGAATCTTTCGATAATGGTGTTTCAAGGGTAAACTTAAGACCACCGCCTTAACCACTCGGCCAAACTGGCAGACAGCACAAAATTTAGCAAGAATTCGGGCTTATTCGGTACTATGTGGTAAGCGTGGATACTACGATAGATCGGCCAAATAATTAGGGTTTGTATTCACTCGCCACAGTACACGGATTAATGGCATCGCATCGCAGTCCAAACAGCTCATTTTCGGAGCTCCCGCAGTGACATTTCTAGATGACAGATCTTTTTGTTTGAATATATTGTCTGCTGGTATCCTTTCTATGCTGCCTATCCCAGCGCCCTGGTAAATGGCCACAGAGAAAACCAAATCCTCAGACAACATGCCCGGAGATACGATTTCCACTGCATGAGCACATTATGAGCGCCAAGAATTAGGCCCCTCACGGATGACACTACGAACGCACGAACGCAGTGTTTCGAGAAGGTCCTTCAAATCACAGGAAGGGACGCAAAACAATTCAATGCAGTTCAAAGTGAAATAGTGGATTCCTACCTCACGGCATTTGACGCACAATGTTAGCCGTCAGTCACTTACTCGAACAAAAATCACATGATGCATCACGTGCAAGAAAGAGAGCCCCTTTTTCAAGAGTATTTCACAGACGCGCGTAGTAGGCCAAGGCAAGCAGTGGGTTAGCGCTCAGCGCACGATAAACGAGCCTTCAACCCGGACTCAGCAACACGCAACCATCCGCATAACCTGCGTCCCGAGTACTCTGCAGAACGCTCAGAACGTCCCTGAGCAGCTGCTATGGCCGAGTGAGAGCGAACTGTATGTTGTTCGTAACCAGCCGGCTCAATAAGACCCAGGCCGGCGGCTGATCCTGCTCAACTCTGAACGCAACCTCGACTTCGTCCTTCCACCCTTGTTCGTCCATCCATCCGCCTGCTTGGCACTTCACGGTTTTGCGATCGTTGGGCTGTCTCTTGTTTTGGTTATATGGCTCGTTTCATATTTCGTTTCGACCGCAGCACTTTGCTCTTGCTCTTCAGCCCATTACAAATCGCGACTGCATTCGCCTGCGTCGCGAACCCGCGATCTTCGTCCCTGACGCGCAACCCCCATTAACAGCCTCTCCCCTTATGATGGCACCACAAACACAAGGGCCAGCGCCTAACGAACTCTTCGGCCCTCCCATCCCTTCCTATGAGGAGGCCGTCGCCGGCAGTGGCGGTGCGGCGTACGATGCCACCTCGCCAAGTTCACCCACCGGCGCAGCCTTCTACGCTACCGATCCCGAACACGAAAGTCACTCTTTGTTGCGGCAGCCCCACCAGCGGAGTGCGTCGGGTATAGCCGCCGGGGGCCCGGCTTCGTCCTCGGCCCCCTCTTCTCAACCCCGACCCGGCGGCTACCGCTCCGCCGCCGTGGAAAGCGACGATGAAGACAGCACGTGGCTGTCAGTTGGCTCGGACGATGGCCATGACCTCGGATCCGGAGACGCCACCATTGAAGCCGAAACGGCGCATGTGCGGCGCGAGATGATAGAGCTAGACATGGAGGATCCCGTGGACGTCGCCAGCAGCCGGCGGTGGGCACGCCCGTCGATTTTCGGCAAGGGTTTCTCTTTGTCGCTGCCTATCTGGGCGGCAAACTGGCGTCTGTCTATGCCGCGGCTGCGCATGCACCTCCCCGACGGACCGCCGTCGTCGGGCTTCGGCTCGGGCCTGATTAGCCGCCTCCGGGGGCTGCCACGTTTCGCACGATTGAGGAGCAGTGGCAACGGTGGCGATGGTGATGACAGCGGCGGTAATGGGACTGCATCATCAATACGGAGGTGGTGGCAGCACCGGCCACACTGGCTGGCGCTGGACCGGTCTCTTGTGGTTGCCATCGCCGGCCGCGTGTTTGCCCTGGTCGTCATTCTCGGGCTTGTCTACGTACTGTTCATGAGCGACCTGTTCTCAGGCATATCGCGTCGTTTGGGAAGCCAGGTCTTTGACCCTGAGAGCATTCGCGCCCACATCCAGGCCATGGTGAGCCCGGTACAAATGCGCGAGATGTCAAGGCACTTTACAAGCTACGCGCACCTTGCAGGAACAGAAGGCGATTTTGCCCTAGCGGTTGATACCAAAAACCTTTTTGTTAAGTACGGCCTGGAGGACGTGACCGTCGACGAATACTACGTCTACCTGAACTATCCCACTGCTGATGGCCGGGCCGTGGAAATTCTCGGCAGCGACCAGAAAGCGGTATGGACCGCCAAGCTGGAGGAGGACGAACTCGAGTTCAAGACCAAGAAGGGCCACCAGCCCTTCATCTTTCACGGCCTGTCCAAAGCCGGTGACTTGCACGGGCCGCTTCTCTACGCCAACTACGGCTCGCGGAAGGACTTCCAGACTCTTCAGGAGTTCGGCTTGAACACCACTGGCGCCATAGCTTTGGTGCGCACTGGCGGCTCGCAGCAGGACAGGGCGCTAAAAGTCAAGGCGGCAGAGCTGGCCGGTTTTGCCGGTTGCCTCATCTACAGCGACCCGCTGGACGAGGGCTTCCACCGGGGCAAGGAGGCACCCGCCGGTAATTACATGCCACCGGATGCGGTGCCGCGCGGGTCGGTCTCGCTCATGAGCTGGGTGATCGGTGACGTGCTCACGCCTGGCTGGGAGAGCAAGAAAGGCCTACCGCGTGTTGCGCCGGAAAACGCAGTCGGCCTGGTCAAGATTCCTAGCCTCCCGCTGGCCTGGCGCGATGCACAGGTGCTGCTGCAGCACCTCAAAGGCCATGGCCAGGTCGTGCCCGATGGCTGGCTTGGCGGCGTGCCGGACGTGGACGGGTACTGGACGGGCGACCCCAAAAGCTCGCCGGTGGTGCGGCTGAAGAACGAGCAGGATGAGGTTAGGGAGCAGCCCATATGGAACGTTTACGGCCGCATTGAGGGCGTGGAGCAGTCGGCGAAGCGCCTGGTGCTGGGAAACCACCGCGATGCTTGGAGCTTTGGCGCCACGGACCCGCACTCAGGCACGGCCGTCATGCTCGAGGTGGCGCGCATCTTTGGCGGGCTGCTGGAGCGTGGGTGGCGACCGTTGCGCACAATCGAGTTCATGTCGTGGGATGCCGAGGAGTACAACCTGATCGGCTCGACCGAGTACGTGGAGCGCAACCTCGACATGCTGCGCGAGGACGCGCTGGCCTATATTAACCTGGACTCGGTGGTGGCGGGGCCGGACCTGCGCGCTGTCGGGTCGCCGGTGTTTGCAAAGGTGCTGAATGAGGTTCTCAAGCGTGTGAGCGCACCGAACGCAAATGCCTCGCTCCACGACCAATGGGAGGAGCGTCACAGCACCATCGAGGTGCCCGGGGCCGGGTCGGACTACGTGGCGTTCCAGAACCTGGCCGGCACATCGTCGCTGGACCTGTACTTTGACGGCGCCTTCTACCCGCTGCACACCAGCTACGACAACTGGGACTGGATGTCGCGCGTGGGCGACCACGACTTTGCCTACCACGGTGCCATGGCCCAGGTTGTTGGCCTGCTGTTGATCGAGCTGGCTGACCGCCCCATCCTACCGTTCGATATGAACACGTACGCCGTAAAGTTGTTCCAATGGGTGCGCGACCTGGTCACGGACATCCAGGGCGAGCTGGGCCTGGCCCGCAAGGCCGGCCACCCCATCGAGGCCAAGATCGAGTTTAAGCCCATCCAGGCCGCCGCCAGTGCCGTCGTCAAGGCCATCAACGATTTCGAAAACTGGTCGCAGCAGTGGCAGACGGCCGTACTGTCGGCCGGCGGCTGGGAGTCACCGGGGCTGACCCAGCAGCGGATCGAGTACGTCCGTCGGATGGCCCGGTTTGAGACGGACCTGTTGGACCTGGAGAGAGGAGGTGGCGTACGTTTTCTTCCCGTACTTTTTTTTTCGGGGGTTTTTCTTGCCCTTCATCCTTCTTAAGCCTGTCCATCCGCTAACATCACCAGGTCCCCAACCGCACACAGTTCAAGCACGTCGTCTTCGGCCCGCGTCTGTGGGCCAGCTATGAGGGTGAGCTGTTCCCAGCCGTGCGCGACTTGATGGAAGCCGGCCTCTGGGTAGAGGTCAACCAGACGCTGGCAAAGATCGCCAACGTGTTCCAGAACGCCGCCGCCCGTTTGTTGGAGTGAGGTTAGGAGTCTGCTGGCGGCGTGAGGGCATCCCTTTTTTCACGTTTTGTCTATTTTGTCTTGGGCTGTATCTTTACTGTGTATGCTGTCTTTTTTGTCTCGTTGCATTGCCACGGCGTTCACTGCAATTTTATGTATTTTGTTTACTGCTGCATTATGAGACGAGTGTCATTATTCTGGGTTTGTGTATTAAGGCCAACCGTGCTGGGAAAAATGACGTTGGCAAATGAGAATTATATATAATGCCAGGGTAGCGGTCGCTGCGCCCCCTACTTTCACGTTAAGAAGCTGAGGCAGAAGAGATAATTGAAGACAGTTAAATCGATAATTGAAAAGTTTAGAGATCTATAAAGAAGAGAAGAAAAAAAAAAGGGGCGGCTGGCCCATAGCGCTTCGATAGGAAGACCCTCGCCGGGGAGGGGGGCAAGCGTTACGTGATAAGGAAAAGGGAGAGATATATAATTTTTTTTTTAAAAAAAAACCCCGGAGTGGGCAAACTAACGACAGAGGCAAGTAAATCGAAAACAAAAGTAAGAGAGAAAAAGATATACAATTTTCGTCCATGGAAACAGAGGCATGTCATCACGCCCCCATTCCTAGACACAAACATACACGCAATGACAGATGCCCCTCAGATGATCCTGTTGGCAGCCACTCCTACCCCGGCCGTCTACTTTGGCGTCAACACCACACCCTCGTACTCCTTGCTGCGAATCAGCTCCAGCGTCTGATAAAAGTGCTTCTTGCTTGCGTCGACCGCTCCCAGCTCCTGGTTGCCCGCAAGGTTCGAGTGGATCAGCTCAATCAGGCCATTGAGATATTTTGTTGTGACCTGTGCAAATTAGAAGTCAGACATGTGTCCCAGGAGTTGAGTATATGCACAACACCAACACAACATACCGATCCATTCTGCTGGTCAAAGTAGTACACGTAGCGGTCGAGAATCTCGACGAATAGCTCAATCGACGTGACCGTTTCCATGCATGAGTCGGCCACGCGGAGAGCTCGCTGCAGACACTCCAGTACCCGCTTGCCATCCCGGTACAACTAGAACTTTGTTAACATCCAAGTCACCCAAAATAAAAACTGCAGAACTTACGTCTGTCTCCTCTGTCTCGCCACCGGCCACGATCGGTGTGGCCCACCACAGATGGCTGGCAAGATACACAGCACGGCATTGGTCTGGCTTGCGCAACAGCTTGCTGGCGTGCTGGGCGCACTTGGTGATCAGCGTATCGTAGTTCTCGCTCCCAAAGTTGCGCGTCTGGTGCAGCGTGCTAGCAATCATGGTGACCGCCTGGAACTGCGCCTTAGAATCGGACACAGACTCTTCATACACCGTAAAGGCTTGCGCAAAAAACTCGTAGGCCACCTCCTCGAATCCAGTAATATCGGCCGTCTGGCCGCACACGCAGAACAGCCGCAGCGCCAGCTCTGCTCTGCCGCCACCGCCGCTTACAACAACGCTGTTGGCGGAGTCCCGTGTATACAGAGTCGAGACGGTCGAGTGCATGAACTTGTAGAGCGTTGACGACTGTGTAGACCAGTTGTCATCGTAGTGCTCACGCGCTTTGTACCGCCGGGCCAGCTTCATGCAAGCCGTGATCAGTGGCGGCGTTGTGATGCGAATGCGGACGTTTCCTTCGGCATACGCCTTGCGCGTCATTTGCAAGAGACGAAACTGCGTGTCGTTGCCCTCGGCATTTAGGAGGTGCACAATACGTGCCAGCCAACCCTGCTCTTCTAGCGTTTCGTCCGTCTCGTACGAGCGCCCACGCTGCGGCACCACGCCAGGATAGGCAGTGGGCGGCTGTGTTGGCTCGGTGATGAGAACCTTCAGCACGGCCAGAACGTTCTCTAGCTGCTCGGGCCTTGAGATAGATGTCTGCTTTCGCAGCAAGCTCCTAGCCAGCTCGCCAGCCACGGCTCGTCGTGTCGGGTATGGTTGTGCATCAAAGAGAGGGACATAGGTTGGCAGAGCCACGGCAGTGAAGATGGAAACGTAGTGCTTCAAAGGCGCCAGAAGAAGATCCAAAAGACTCTGCTGTGTCACTGGTGCAAGGAAGTCAGGGCTGTTTGCACGCTCCGTGATCTTTGTCGTGGCGAAAGCGAGGATCTGATCCACATAGTCGAGGCGGTCTGGGTAGATGTTGAGGGCAAGGTTTGTCAGAGACACAAGCAGAGCGATGGTGTCGTGAATGGGGAGCTGCTGCTGGTAGACCAATGACTTGACCTGGCCAAAGAAAACCTCATACAAATGGACGTCGGCACCAATTGGCTGCGTCGCAGAAGCACTGGCCTTCGCTTCGTCTGTGCTGTCTCTGTCACCATTGGCCGTCGTTTCCTCAGGTCCAGCGGCTGGCGAGTCCGCAGCCGTCGCACCCTCCGCATCTGGCGCAGTATCGGCGCCACTAGACGTCGTGACGGTCGCGTTTTCATCGCCACTTTCAGTCGTGGACTCTGCAGACGTCGCAGCTCCGCTTGCAGAGGATGCGCCGCCAGCTGCCGTTTCATGAATATTCGTCTTTTCCAGCAACACGATGAGAGCCTCTTCCTCCATTTTTTCGCGGTTATCGTCCGGCCGGTTTTGCGCCTCGCGCTCCGCAAAGCTGGACAAGCGGTCCATGAGGCCCACGACGATAGCCTTGACATTGACGTGCGGGTTTAGCTTGGATACGGCTGCAAGGAACTGGGCGAGAGTATGCAGGTGAAACTCGTCAGGGAAGACCTGGGTGATGACCTCGAGCAGGTATTCCTGGGCCAGGACATCGCGGCATTGCACGACCTGCTCCAAAAGAGGGCCTAGAATGGAATTCTTGTACGTGTCCAGATCGACCAGCTGGCTGAGGCGGACAATGTTGGTACCAACAAGCAGCTGAAGCTCCTTGCGCTCCTGGGTACGCTGCTCGCGCTCGCGCGAGTGGCCCTGGTGCTGAAGGCGCACCCACAACTTGTTCATCTCAACGAAATTGGTGAGGATAAAGCTGATGGAGTCTTGTAGGTTTCCTTCAGGCCCGTCACTGTCACTCGTGGGCAGATAGTCTCGGGACTGTCCAGAGAGGTAGTAGCGCAGGAAGAGACCACGTATTGGGTGCTGAACACCTCGGCTCATGTCCATCATGTCCTTCATCAGTTCCTTGACGGGAGCACCGTCAATAGCCATGTAGGCGGTACCAACAGTGATCATCAGGTAGAGGCGGGGGACGATGTTGCCAGCATACTGCACAAGCTCGTAAAGGTCGGCGAGATGGTTCACCGGGTGATTTTCGCGCAGGTGGACAGAGAGGTAGCGGAGGGCGTCGAAGACAGACATGTAAAGCTCGTAATACTGCTTGGGCCCCAGGCTACTGGTGCGCAGCTCGGACACGAGTGTCGAACTACATTGCGACGAAGCGTGAGTGGGCAGGAGCAAAGAGAGGGGTGAGGATGCAAAGAAGAGCTCATGAGGAGGCAAGCTTTTTAAAGAATACTGAAGCCACAAGGGTACACGAATACAACTCACCAGCATTTCAAAGCATCCATTAGCTTGCCCGGTGTGTCCAGACACTTGCGCATGAGCACCGTCTGCTGGCGGACAGCAATGAGGGCATCCTCAAGCAGTCGCGCCTGGTCGTCGAAAGGCGCAGTTGCCGCCATTGTTCGTTGATGTGTAGAATAAACGGACAAGTAGATTGCGGTCTTTGTTCGCGTTTGATCGCTGCCAGCCTTCTGCTTGGTGGCGTGAACAGGCAAATACGAGCTCGTTCGGCCGGTCTCAACGGGGTGCCAAGACCCAAGACAGCGTGACGGTTGGATAGGAAAGCGAAGCAACCGCGGGCCGGGCCTTTTCACAAGGGAGCAGTCAGTAACGAACTGAGGATGGCGCGAGTGCTTCCTGGTCCTCGGTCCTCTGCTGAGGCGGTGGAAGACCGTGACGATCGAGCAAGGTGACTGAATCGGTAGAAGAAAAGGCGCGACGAGCCGAACGTGCGAACTTGGCAGTGCCCTGAAGCTGCATCGGCCGGTGGATTAGGGCTAGGGGGGAAGTTCGAGGAGAGAATTCAAGAGGGGTCGCCGTGGGTCGTGGGATGAACGACAGGTAACACGAACGAAGGGCAGCGAGTTGCTCTTCAGCGGAGAAGCCGAGAGAGAGAAGCTACGGACCGGTGGGCTCCTGCCCGTCGGAACGCTGCGAGGCCCCACCCACTTAATATTATCACGTGATTTTGATCAACGTTAGCTTGCCAGAATGAGCCGCCAAAAATTCACGACGCTAATTACTAAAATCTGACTAATTCTCCAAAATTCTAATTCCAAAAATTTTCCATTCTCCAAATCGCCATCATCTAGGCGGCAGCTGCCAAGGTGCCGTCTCTCAGTAAAATACGATCAATGCCTGAACGGCTTCTATCTAAATTATTTGTGCCTTAAAATAATATCCGACTCGTTCCTTTTTGTTGGCATGGATAAAATGTCTGCGCCGCCTTGCGTTTCGATTATTTCCTGTCCTTCTTTACGTGTTCTGCGTGCTTCGCGTGCGCACCCAGAATTGTCCGCACGGCGATGTTGAAATTCTTGCCAGTCTGCAAAACTTTTTGCCAGTCTGCGAAACTGCGTGGACGAGCACATCTTCGCTATACGGCCAGTCGGCTACCTCGCCCAGGTCATTGCGCACGTTGTACTGTGCGAACTCATTGCTTCCGGGCTCTAGGCAAACCTCGGCAGCCGTGATGGCGTCGGCGCGGTGCAGGTAGCAGCCTTCGATTTCGGTCGCCCGGGCAGCGGCGGCGCACGTCTCGTCATAGTCGGTTTTTGCCTGCAGAGTGTAATGCAGGTGCCGGGCGGCGTTGTCTTCCTTGCAATCCTCTGCATACGCCGAGAGCAGGATGGTGCCGTTGGGCCCGGCAGTGATTTCTTGGTCGTTGGTGGTATCGATGCCGACGAAGAAATCTTGGCCGGCCGGCGCCTTGGTATAGACGACGACGCCGTCGCCGTGCGTTTAGGCTAAAGCACTATTATAGAATGCACACTTGGCAAGGAGGGTTCGTAACTCAGACCCTGAAGCGCGGTAGCCGTGGAGGCCTTGGCCGCCTCCAGCGTCATATGAGTGCCTAAAACGTAGACGGTCCTGTTAGGGACTGGTGACCTACTCGTAGTCCTAGGGGCGTGGCCTCAGGTACAGTAGCTTGTGCTGGCTCAAATGCTGCAGCTAATAAAATATCTCTATTAAGCATGCTGCAACCAATGCGAATGGTTGTTTTGCAAGTACCTAAAAAAGCAGTCTAAAATGGAAGTATCTAGGATTTGGCTAATAGCTACGCATAACTGTGACCGAAAGCGGGAATTTACGGACTTTTTTACGGTCACGTTACTGCAACTTTTACTTGCACGTTCTCCACCGATAGGCTATTATATAGACTAGCCTTCTTTTAGGAGAATAAACACTCGGCGCATAATACAGGAGGAGACGAAAAAAAAAGAATCTGCACATTGTGGCATGCGAATCGGCACCTGTGTCGTTGTTTGGACCTAGTAGAACGACGTAAGATACTACTATAATACTATCTCTAGTAGCGTTCGTCTCGGGGAGGCATGCGGGTCCTGTTAATTCCCCCGGCATGGTGCCCTCGCTCGGTCACCCCCCCCCGCCAGTGCTATAAGATTGTATCTTACGAGTAGTGACACTCCGGACACAACCTAACGACAATTTAGTAAGATACGTCGAGTGGCCGTGATGCTGCCCGCCCGCCCGCGGGACGCCTGTACTGGCGCAGGTTCTCGTGGGCAGATATGGAATCCTTACGACGCACGTTGGTTACAGGGCCGTGCACTCAGCCATGATGAGTGCGTACGTATGTCCGCATGTTCAGCGGGTCGTAATATCGCCGCGCACCGATCAGTGAAGGATGGATGCGACATCCACTATATGGAAACTTCTCAAGATCTGATTGCGCTAAGGGGTCGTTTGTCCGTGGCTGGCACAGCTTTCTAGGCAAGGGCATCAGTCGTGGCTGAGCTACACTGTTACCGGCGTGGTACAACGGTGTCAGCCAAGCCCTCCAGTATTCGTTTTCTGTGATCACAGCAGACTGTGGGGGGAAGGGGGGGGGGGGGGGGGGGGTTCGAGGCAAAAGTAGCCGGTAATTTATCGTCTATTCCCATGCCTTATCGCTGCTTATCTACTACGGGATGCGGTAAGTTTGCGCGGTGACGGCGTCGTGGTGATTACAAACTGCAGTCTTGTTACCTGGATAGAGTGCTAACGGAGGCGAAGCGGCTAGGTGGTGTGCATTTCGTCCGAATAGAGCAGTTTGTCTTGGGTTCTCCGTCGTGTAAGAGAACTGTCACGGGGGAGTTGGTGAGCGAGGTAATAGAAGACGTCAAGTCAAGGCTAGAAGACAGCATCATCCGCTTTTTTTAGCCACCCTCTCGCCTGATGTGTTCCGAGTCTTTGTCTTTGTTTGCATGTTCTTCGCTTTTCATCCATCACACAATTCCACTCGCAGAAAACGTTCTTATCGTATCCCTGTCGTGCCCCGCCAACAGTCCGTTCATCTCTGTCAGTTCTCCACATTGTAGATCACGCTGGGTGGCATGTCGTATCGGGGCTACATTCGTCTCGTCTTGTCTGATGAGCTTCCTGGAGACAGGTAAGATATGATTTCCGCAGTGACTCCATATGTCCATTCACTTTTTTTCTGGCCTTCTTTATCTCTTGGTCATCTGAAAATTTTGCAGAATAAGGCTCTACGATAACGTTACCTCGTGGGCTGTCGGTTTGACCGAGCCACGTCAGCTGGCCAGGCAGGGCAAAGCAGAAAGGCACAGGTGGGGTGATACAGAAAATACGGAGTAAATTATTCAGCAAAAACAAAGGAGACAAGGAAAAGAAAAGAAAGAAAAGAAAAGGGCCGAACGAGCGGAAAAATGGCCACTGCCTTTCCCTCTTTCTCGTTTTTCTCTTTTCTGGCGGACCGGATAGATGATGGATAGATATACCCTGCTGATGCAGGCAGGCGGAGCATGCTCGGAGAGTGTATAAGTCGGCGGCAAAAGCAAAAGCAAGATAACACGATTGGCTGAGCTAAAAGAGACTCCATATCTGTCATGCACGGCGGGTCCGAGCGTGTGGCTAAGTATCTTACGAGTACAGACCAAGGTGTCAAAGTAGCTGCACGTACAACTAGTGTTAAAGGTACATGTTTCCAGGGTATCGGTACGCTGTAGAGGTCTAAAGATAAGACGACCATGTACCCATGAACGACGCGGCGAGTCGTTCGTGAGCATGCACGGAGAGGATACGAAGGCAGAACACAAGAGTTCAGACACGGGCACACAAGAGCGCTGCGTGGGCGCACGATATGCCGCGCCACTATTTTCAGGAAAAGATATATTAAGCATGCCCAGCCACCGAGGAGGAAGCCACGCTGGGAGCAGCGCCCGGTGACGCACGCCTACGGCAGTGCTAACCGTAGGATAATAGGTGGGTCTCCCGAATCTGCCGCTTGCGTTGGGTGGTGCCGTTTTTACTGGTCTACGGCGGCGCTGTGGCGCTGCCTAGTGCATACTGCTACGCCGGCGGGGGCTGCTACGGAGTAGAGGAGGCGACAGCCGACAGCGGGCGCAGAGAAGAAAAGAAGAAGAAAAAGCTGGAAAAAAAGAGGGCACTGCGTTGTATAAGTAGTACGCCTGCCTCGTCCTTGCTCTTCCGTGCACGACCAGACATCCACATCTTCCGACTTCTTTACGAAGACCACAAGTCTCTCGTTTATAAAACCGCTTTACACGACCGCAATTCTGTCGCTACTGCCTATCTTCTCTTCAACCACAGTGCTTTCACATTCCATACAACGAACCACAACTCATCCACCATAATGAAGCTCTTCGGCCAGACCCTCGTCCTCCTGACCGCCGTCCTCGGCGCTTCGGCCACCACCGGCACTGCCCCGATTGTGACCGGCACTTGCAGCACCGGTTTCCCGGCCCCGACCTCTAACGGTACCTACTCTGTTCCCACCGCTACCGCTACGCCCTCGTCGATTGTCACCGCCGGTGCTCCGGCGCTCGATGTGCGCGCATATGTCGGTGCTGCCGCTGCCGTGGCTGCGATTGCATTCACTCTGTGAGAACCAGGGTAGAATATCTACTTTCGCCTTCGACCTTTTTGATTATATCTTTCCTTGTTACGGGACACCATGAGACGCGACCTACTTTCCGGGTTTCTCTGGTAGATGGGCTGGAGTTTCTTGCTGCCTTAATTTTTAATATGGTGTGCTCGGCCTACGGCGGGCCGCTTTCTTTTTCCTTCTCTTCACCCTCCCGGCTTTCCTATTACTTTCATTCCACAGTGCTCATGAACCTACGCTTCATGAAGTCACGACTGCCAATGATGGGCAGATTCAGACGGCCTTTTCATTCGAATACCCCCTCTTGCAACTCCATATGATACATATTTACATGCCGTTTTGAACCTCTAATAAGCCGTATGCTACTGTCTGTGCAACCGGAAGGCTTCCAAGAGCACAGCCGTTTGCGCCGCTGTGGTGATTAAAATGGCGCGCCCGTCAAGCATGCGTTCTTCACGCACCTCGTCCTCATTTGCCCACACATGGTCCTGGTGTTCGTCTGGGTCCAGCACCACGGGCGTACAGCTCTCGACCTGAGCCTGGAACGTAAATTTGCACAGTGTCTGCGTGCCTGTTCGGTTATTGAAAATGTAGCCAAGATGGTCGTCGTCGCAGGCCATATTTTGTGGATACGACACAAGGCATGCGAACCGTGTGACAACTAGCCCCAGCCTCCTCCCACAGCTCCCGTGCCGCAGCCTGCAGAATGCTGCCACCCCCGGTGTCGTCTTTTTCGTCGGCGGCGCCACCCGGGACCTCCCAGCGGTTTGGCATAGAATCGTGTGCAGCGCGCTGCACCAGCAGCATGCGGCCTGCGTCGTCAAACACAACGCTGCCCACCGCCAGGCCGGTCCAGTGTTTGTCGTGTTCCGTCATCCACTGACGCGCAGGCATATCCCCAAGACACCAACGACAGGTCAATCTGGAAGGCATAGACATCAGGTGGCACGTTTGGTGGGGGCATTTTTATCGAAGGAACAAGGCTGTGCCATCTCTTCCCACCTACACCTAAGATACCTTTCGCGAGATGAGACCGGATGGAGGGGCATCAACCCCAGGGGTCTCTACTCGTACGGATTATTTTTCATCCGTAAACTAGACGGTTTGGGAAGCGGGCTTCTCCGAAATGATTAACACCGACATAGAGCTATTTCCAATACTTTTTGAAGCTATCTCGACCTGTCGCTGTCCGGAGGATATACCGCCTTTTTCATATTTTCCCACTCTCCGACCGTATTTTGTGAAATAACTCGGATTTATTGCATCAAAACTACTTCGTCCACGATCTATTCTCAGATAGCCTCGATTTCGCCCCATCAACGGTTCTCAGCCAAAGCACCGGCTTTGGGTTGCCGTGTCTATGCCGTAGCCGCCAAAGAGAAGACAGCATATAGCGACCTCACAAAGGCCAAGGTTAACCAGGCTCGGTTGATGCAGAGCCTATACAAGACCTGCACACTCGGGGCAGGTGAGCAGTGAGAAAGGTTAAAGTCTTTGTCGTCCTTGGTTGCTTGGTTTCGTCACCCCTCCCTTCCTCCCCTGGGGCCTCTGACACCTCGGCAGCACACGGATAGAGACAAGCATATTCTGTCTCGCCTTATCCGACAGAGACAAGCAGGCTCGGGACTGGTTTGTGCAGATGGCGGAGACACTCGGCTGTCACGTGACGGTCGATGCCATGGGCGGCATCTTCGCTGTCCGCCCGGGGTGCAGTTGACACAATGCGCCTGCCACCTTCGCCAGCTCATACCTCGATACACAGCCCTGTGACGGCCGCTACGACGGAATTCTTGGCATTCATGCTTGCATCGAAATACTCCGTGTGTTGCAGGAGCACGGTATTGACTTCATGTCGACGTTGTCGACTGGACAAAGTGCGTGCAATGCCGCTGCATCATCCCACAGCCCTCTGTCGGTCACTGACGACATTCTTCTCTTGTTTCGCATAGCAAGAAGGGCGCACACTTCCCCTTGAGATTGGCGTCCTCTGGCGTGTGGTTGGGCAGCATCCCGCTTGAAAACTCACTACCGGCACGAGATGGGCAGCGGCACGGCTACGCTGAAGTCTGGGCTGGAGTGCATTGGCTATCTATGGACCATTACGGCCAGCCACGAGGCCATGCCCATGGTGGCGCACATTGAGCTGCACATTAAGCAGGAGCAGCTACGGAAGTGCAGCAGAAGAAAATTGGTATTGTTACCGTCGTACAGGCCTACCGCTGCTACACGCTGGATATCCAAGGACGCGGTAGAACGCTCTCAGTCTCCCTTATTATTCTCTTCAGGACACGAGTCTGTTCATAGACCACCTGACAGCGGTCTCCAATAAAAACACCAAACAGAAAATAATAGTGCAACCCCCCGGCCGCTGCATATGGAAGACGCCCATCCATCGCCGGTCGCCCCTCCTCGCACCCGGTATGCATACCAACACCGAGTGGCTCCTGCCGTAACGGCCACAATGGACTTGGAAAAGACGGCGGTAGGGTTGGTGGGTCGTGGCCTCATACTCCGACAGCATGGTCTCTGAGGGCATCCTGCAGAGCAAGAATTTTTTCCCGACGGCTTTGCACGAGGCTTCTGGCGCATCGGTCAACGAGAGCAAGGACATGGTTGAGTTTATCAGCCAGTACGGCCTGCACATCCAGATGAAAACATTCGACGGTCTGGGCAAAATCGAGACTTTGTTAGAGCACATGCACAGCGGCAAGCTCAAGGGCTAAGCGGCTACAATCGTGGACGCCGGGCAGCTGCAAGACAAGCAGAACAGCAAACGCCCCAAGTTCTAGGAGGAGAACGAAGAAAGAATACAAATGAATGACTGTAGCCAAACAATAGAACCGGGCCTCTCATGGCATCAGATATCTGTGTACAAGTTCAAAAGGGAAGTCGCTACAGAGACAAGATCGGTCACTGCTGTTTTTAAACTAGAGAAGTCCGTATAAAGGCGGACTTCATTGCATTCGGGGTTTCAACGAGTGATATATTTTATCATGTACATCCCCTCGCGCTTAGACCGATACACTCACCGCCGTTGGTGCTGCAGCTGGTTTTGACATGGCTTCATTATCTGTCTTCCGCCGGGCCTGCAGAGCGGCAAAGTGGCGATCCATGGCGCGCTGAGTGAACTGCTCCCCAGTAACGGCTGGGTACTTTTTGCGTGGGCCCTGGATGACCACATCGGAACACGGCTGGTTAAAGAAGGCAATGCTGAAGCGCTCGCCGTAGTAGTCACCGGGCTCACACGGCGCCTTGACACGATGGAAGGTCGACTTGAAGCGATCATCGGACCAGCTCATCAGCAGATCGCCAATGTTGCACACAATGGATCCGGCATCGGGGTCGACGCGCGTCCACGTATCGCCCAGGCCAAACTCGGACACAGCCTCGCGGCCCGGGCAGATCTCCAGCCCGGACTGCCCCGGGCGCTGGAAAAGGAGCGTCAAGAAGCCCCAGTCGGCATGAGCGCCTGCGCGGTGGAAAATCTCTGCCGGTGCTGAGCCGTCTGCCGGCGGCGGTGGGAGAGCAAAATAGTGCAGTAGGCGCAGAACCGACTGGCAGTTGGGCCGCTTGCTGTCGTGCGCGTGCATAAAATAGTCGTCAGGAAACCCTAGACCCCGTGCAAAGCACACCATAAGCTTCTCCGACAAGGCTTGCAGGCGATTCATAAAGCCCAGGCTGCGGTCGCGGAAGCCCTGTAGATACTCGTCGTTAAGCCAGATGCTGCCGCTGCTAGGGTGTGTGCCTCCCATGGCCATGTTTTCGCCAAACTGCAACTGGTACGACTCCTTTGTGTCGGGCGCGCCCGTGCTGGGCCGGATTTGGCTCATCTTTTCCCAGCCAACGTTACGGTTGTTCCACGGCACAGTGGCCTTGACATCGTCTGGCAACGCGAAGAAGGCCTCGGATGTAGCAAACATGCTGTCAATCTCGTCCTGGCCAATATCGTGGTCAACTAGGGCAAAGAATCCCACATTTTCGGCGGCATCACACAGCTCCGTGGTGACCTCGTCAATGCGCTTGTCAAAATCTTTCAGCGAGATCTGTGCATGTCAGACGAGTGATCCTACAAAGGGGTGGCCTAAGCCATCTAAGGGAGCTGCATTTCTCACCTTCCGCAGAGGGCGGTCGACGTAAATTGTTTTGGTAGCCATGGCACTTGGTACAATGCTAGAAAGAGTGGTTTGGGCGGTCTTGTATGCGGTTCTATGGTCTTGAGTCAGTCCCTGTTTTGTTTTATTTCCAGTTTCTCTCCATCCCTTTGCTTTTTAGCATGTCGGTTATCCGTTCTTAAATAATTGCACAGAATTTCCGGCCTTCCGGCCGTTATACTATCTAGCTGAAAAATCCGGGTGTTCACGGTGGTTTCCGGCTCTGGTCGTCTCGCGGGATGGGACAAGTGTGGCGTTCTTGGTGAGGCAGATAAGGATAAGGCAGCTGTTATCAAGTAGACGAAAAGCAGCGATTTAGGTAGGGTCGGCAGTTTCCGATGGGTAAGATACTTCTTCCACATTGCCATCTTGCGGTAAGATACCCTATAAGCGCATCTCCACACGAGTGTTTGTTCCGAGTTTGGCGTATTCGTATCGAGAACTATCATGGGCACCGTATCTCTTGTCGCGCGCGGAGCTGGGCGTCTGGCTCTTTTAAGATATGTTGTGACTTGATATCGGACGACGAATGAGTTGGGCCGGGCATGCAACGAACGATGGTCTAGAGCTAATACGGTCACGTGCATTGTGGATTTCACGCTGCACAGCGCAACAACTTTTCTCCCTGGCCGGCACGTTGGAATTCTCCACATACAACAACCTCCATCGACTGTCGTCTCGACCTGTTCGCGAACCACAGCACCTCTCTTTGAACAGTACCTTCAGCCAGTCATCCTGTCGGTTTCTGTTTTTTTCCATCACCGAGTATAATCGGCACCCGACATCCAAAATGAATGGCCGTGGAGGAGGCGGCGGGCGCCGTGTTCTGCTGCCCCCAATGTGAGTTGCGACCTGCTCCGCATACGCTCCCGGACAGACAGCACATGCCATAGCAAACAATGGCTGACGTCGAGAATATAGTAACATGATTTTCAAGCTTCTCCAATCAGTGAGTGGTTCCATAACGTCGGGCCGATCTGCTGCGTTGTCAGTCCCGCTTACAATGACTAACCATATCCCCCAGCATGCGACCGTAAGCGTGTGGTTGTATGAACAGCTAGGCTTTCGGATCGAAGGAAAGATTCGGGTATGATTGCTTGTAATCAATGGCCGCTGCGTGCGGCTGCCTGTGCTAATGAACGATTTCGCATAGGGTTTCGACGAGTTTTTGAATCTTGTTTTGGACGACGCCGTCGTCGTTGGCCAAATCACCAAAGCACAACTGAACGAAACACGGAAACCACTCGGTACGACTGCATCGCCGATTTTGTTGCCGAGTTGCAAATAAGCTAACATATTTCAGGCCGGATCTTACTAAAAGGCGACAACATCTCATTGATTCAGAGTCTATCATCTTAGAATTAGAAAGAAGCATAGTCGAATGGGAGATGCCACCGGTCCTTCGAATTTATGCCGCAAAATTGCGTTTGGTGCTTGGCTACAAGGCAGTGTATATGGGAGGGCAGCTGCGGGGCAGATGACAACGTAGTTTGGTGCATGCGGCGACGGAGCATCAGGTCTGTTCCATTGACGAATGGGGCGCGTTACGATGTTTGAATAGAGAAAACCAGAAAGGGGTTTCGGCGAGAGAGAACGCATCTACTGTTGTTTACACAAAGCATAAAATAAAGCAACTATACGCACAAAAATTACATTATAATCGTCTCAGAAGTCCGGCTACCCTGCGCAAGTAGCATCATTTGCGAAAACATCTTGCTTTTCCCCTAATGATTTCCCAAGCCATACACAATGCGCCCTTCCACACACGACGTTTGCTCCGTTCACATATTGTTCGTTGTAGAGATACGAACACAAATAAAGACAAGGAAAAGGAGACATAGGCAAGTTAAAAGCTATATGTTGTTTTGGTGACCACAAACTCTCCTCGGTTGGCGGTCATCTCCTTGCGGGGAGAGCCGCGTCAAGACATGTGAGAACCTAGTCGAGCGGAAAAGCGTTAGCACGGATCCAGAAGAA
The DNA here is from genome assembly GCA_002778105.1 of Ceratocystiopsis brevicomis. Lineage (NCBI taxonomy): Eukaryota > Fungi > Ascomycota > Sordariomycetes > Ophiostomatales > Ophiostomataceae > Ceratocystiopsis > Ceratocystiopsis brevicomis. Next base: position 1,519,601 of record PCDN01000002.1, read on the forward strand.
AACACCTAGGTTGCAGGTAAGTTGGCGCACATGTTCCGTTATGATTTCCTGGTTCCTCAGGTACCGGCCAACGCCACGAAGGAGATCGACCTGCTCCTCCGGCGTCAGCCCGGTGATGGCCAACTCCATGACGTTGCCGAGGCTCGCTTTATGTGTGGAAATAAATGTGTGATAGTACATGTAGGCAAAGAAACCCATGATGAACTGGCAGTCCATACGGTCGGTGATACCGCCGTGGCCTGGAATGGAGTGGCCGAAGTCCTTGATTTTGAATGTACGCTTCAGGCCAGAGGCAAAGAAGCCACCAAACGGTGCGATCAGCGACGCGAATGTCGAAAACAGAATGGTGTGGATCTGCATAGGTGCCATCGTAATGCTAACTGCTGGGTAGCTAGCAGGCATAAAGAAGAACTGTGGAAGGGTGTAGGTGCGTGGCAGAAAAACCGGGTTCGGGTCGCACTCGAGGCCGGTGAAGATATTCGCGCCCAGGTTCTGGAAAGGTCAGAAATGAACAGACTGCATCCTAACTTGGTACCAAACAGCAGCACAGCTGAACTCACAGTAACGGGGCAGATGAAGTATTTGCTCTTCATCAAAACGTCGGTGAGGAAGAAGCCGAAGATGATAGTCATTACCCATGCGCCAACAAACCCCTCCACGGTTTTCTTAGGAGACAACTTGATGAGCTGCGTGCGGCCAAACGTGATACCGCAGACGTAGGCAAAAATGTCGTTTGTGATGACTAGAGAAGCAGGCAGGAAAAACCAGATCATGCCCTCAAAGATGTTATTCATGACAAAGTGGGCTTGGACAACAATCAGGTACAAGGCCATGTGTGTCCAAGCAAACTGGGTGAATTGAAATTTGTAGTGACCGGCTTGAAGGGATGTGACAAAAAAGACAAAGCCTGCGGAAGATCGCGAAGAGGTTAGCCAGGCCAGCTCGGACAGGGACGATATGCCATACTGGTAAGCGAAGCAAACTTACCGATCACGTAGAGGATAAAGCTAATGAACCGATGGTGTGTAGCCAAGGGCAACAAAACTTTATCTACGAGAACGATGTGTTTGAAGTAATAGATGACGCTCTCGCCGTAAAGAAAGTACATAGTGGTCGCCAGCCAATACCAATTAAGGCTTTTGGTAGAACTGAGTTGGCGAGCGCGGCTGGGGACACTGGCAATGGCAATGACTTCGGAGAAAGAGACGATCTGGATGGCGGTGACAATAAGGATCATGTAGATGTGGCCCATGAAAAGAGCTGCGAAGAAGCCACCGATCATGACGAAGGTCCAAAAGGTACGGGTGATGAAATTCTGCTTCTTCTTCTCGTACTCGGCTGCTTGCTCCTGCTCGGGCGTGGATTTCTGTACGGACAAAAAAGAGCCATGATCAGCTCGAGGCAAAACCACAAGCTAAGGCAATCAATACACTGTTCATACCTCGTCTGCGCCGCCCACAGTGACCAACTTTGTTTGTGTGTCCTCGTCGCTGACGTCACTGAAGCTCGAACGGCGGTCGGCATGGCCATTTGTGCGGTTCGGAAACCGGACACCCCGGCGCGGCTTCGCCATATGTGTGAGGGAGGGGGACTGAAGGGGGCCGACAGCGCACGCGGAGGCGGAGGTAGCAGAGGCCCGACGACGATAGAAGAGAAAATTCAGAGGAAAAAAAAACCAGGCAACACCGATGCAACTTTGTTATGAACGAAGGAGTAGAAGCTCGCGACGATGAACCGGGATCATAGGCTGCCGGAAAACAGCATGTTAGGTTGAAGGATGTATGCGGTGGTTGAGCAGGAGCGTGCTCAGGCAGGTGTACTCCGTAATCTTTCTTGTTCCCGGTCCCTCCCTAAATTTTCACAATTAGTTTAGCTAGGGGGTTTGTTTTGCGTGGGGCGCAGCGGACACGGGAACTCAAAGGCGCCCGGGATATCTGAGAGGCGAGCTTGGGCCAACGCGCGTGCTCTTAGCGTGCCCGGCATGTATGACGCTGAGCTGCTGGTCAACAAAAAGATTTGGGATGCGCAAGACAGGTGAAAGTTTCTTTTACTATTACTTCCGCATCCTTCGGGCGCTGTTCCGGATCTAGATGATCAGTTTGAATGCTTTTCTATGATCGGTTGCTTGACTTTCACGCAGCTTTACCGCATCGTTAATACTCAACGGAATTCCATGTGACAGACTCCTCCTACCTTACCGGTAAAATATTTATCCGCGCATTTGACGCGTCCTATTACAACGTTCCACGCGTAAAGTATTTTAGACAGCTCAGGAAAAAGTCAATAAATCGCTTCGTTTGATAATACTGACCGCAACCACCCCAATCAAATGCCGCGAATCAACCTCGACTCGTGCCGTTGTCAAAAACGTCTTCCACAGAATGGACGATTTTGACGACGACGGCTTCGACGACCTAAACATAGCCCTCCTGCAAGAGCTCGAGAGCAAAGCCATCCTGTCCCTGCAGTCGCAGAGATCGTTCCACGAACCCTTTCAGTATCAGCTGCAGCAATCGTTTCGTGGAGATGCCCCGAATATTGGCGACCAGGACGGCACTGTCGAGGTCCTTCAGATCGAAGATGGCGTGGATCAGACAGACGCAGAGGTGCTCCGCGAGCTCGCACGCGTGCCGGCCCAGCACCCACTGACCGGTCGCCTAGCCGCGGCAGCCGCACCGCCTCCACTGCCGCTACCTGCATACTCCCAGAACAATTTGGTCGATGTACCATTGCCCGCGACAACAAGAAAAATTGACGAGCGCCACAGCGGAATCACGACGAACGTCAACTCCCGGCCAAACTGTGCTTACTATGGGGGCTTCCCACAGTCAAATACGATGGCTGCACCGCTGCGACCTGTGGGTTCGCAGTCATTGGGTGTTGTTGCCAATGCACATACGAATCCGCACCCGGACAGCACCAGCATAGCCGCCTTGCAGGCCCGCCTGCGCACTCTCGAAACCGACCTGTACACCGCCAGGGGGCGAGCCTCTATGATGCACGACAAGTATGAGACCGAAAAACGAAAGCACGAAGCCGAACTAGCCCGGGTACAAAAGCAAAAGAACGAGGAAGTGGAAAAGCAGCGTCAGCGTGCTGAGGCAGCCACAGCGGCATACAGGAGCACCGCCACCGAATTGGAGTTTATCAAACAGGACCTCAAGGACGAGGTAGAAAAGGGAAAGAAAGGCCGTCGAGCAGACCGCGTCGACGCCCCGTCAACACCTCGCAAGAACACAGCCGGTCGCTCCAACTGGGACGTTGCTGATGGATTCGAGGACGTTGACCTCCTACCCAGTCCCAGCAAAGGATTCGGTCGGCGGTTGAAGGATGCTGGCAGCGGGGCGCTCACACCAGCCGGTGAACGGACGCCGACCAAGACGAAGCGGAGACGGCCGATTACCGATAGCCCTTCGATGCCTTTGGAAACACTGGCTGTGGAAATAGAGCAGGAAACCCGAGATGGCTCACCGGGGTCGGGGGTAACCGCCACGGCCGGTAATACAGATCCTGGTGGCACCAGTGTGTCGACAGAAGAAACACCTTTTCTGGTATGTCTTTTGTAATGCGGACTTGTCTACAGGTAACTGGCCTCGTATGCCAACGAGTTGTCCTGCTAACATTTGTTTGTCTTGCAAGTTTCTGCAAGACGTGCTTAACCACCAAGCTCACCCAGACGAGCCTGCAACTGTTGAGCTCTTTTCTCGGTACAGCTTCCCGTCTAACCCGAAGCAAACGCTCGCTTTCTTGTTGCTCCAGAGAATACCAAAACTAGAGGGGCGACAGGGGGCCACACGATTGATGCTGGACTTCTGCCAGCTGGTGCTGGGAATATGGTCGCAGTGTCTGCGCGAAAAGTACTACGCACCTGTTCGAGCGCTCGTCTCACTCGTATCCTATATTCTCACGCACGACCCCCGTGGTGTGGCGCCGCACATCCTCGAGTCGCTGCTACCGCTCGCCCAGGTAACAATTTATCTTGTGGCCGAGCCCGCTTTCAACAACCCAACTGGTAGCTTGGCAACGCATCCAGACTATACGGTGCGCCAGCTTGCTTGCGACATCGACACCGGTGCCATCATATCTCTCCTTCGGCTAGTCGCTCTGGGCTGCCTGGGCCAGTCGCGGGCCGACATGCAAACGTCGGATCAACAGCCGAGCCAGGTGTCTGATCGTGGTCTGTCAACGACAGCGCAAGCTTGGTTTTGGAGCTTGGTGCACTTTGAGTTTGTGCTTCTAATGCTCTCATCCAAGCAACCGCCCGAGGCATTCCTTGGCATGCTGTCGCTCCTACAAACATCTGCACTCCCCGACTCCATTGGGCCCATCACCAACGATCCGAACAGGGATGCTAGTGTCGTGGCGTCGCTCATCATCGATCGTATCAGCCATCACATCGAAGAGCCGCCCAAATGGACTGGATTGTCAAAATACACGGAGTGGAACGTGCGTCTGTCTGCCTTCGGAGTGCTGGATTGTTTCGCCCAGAGTCCTTTTGGCAAACTGAGTCTGGCTGCCAGTCACTGTGCTCTTCCGCGCTTGGTGGATGTCTTCATCCCAGCCTACGAGGAGCTGCGTAGTAGGGACCTTCTACATGAGCCACTTCACCCTCTTGTGGACCAGCCTTCATTCACGGAAACCCAGATGCGGGCTTACGGCTTAGGGGGCATTGATCTGACGCCGTCCGCAGGATTAGGGCTGAGCAAAACAATACCGAACGCAGCGTCCGCAGAGGACCTTTATAGCGGTAGGGTGGCGGCCAACCAAAACCCCATCCACTTGGTGCTTCTGTATGTGTCATCGGCTATTCGCCTACTGCACAGCATTGTCACCGACCCATATACGGCAAAAGTGGCCGACATGCCTGCGAAGCTTGCGGAGAAAAGAGGTGGCACGCAAAGCTTATATCTCTTAACTATGGCTCGGCTAGGATTTCATGCCGACACTGCCTTTGCAGTAGGCCTGGGCGACGAAACCTACCAGTTCGCCTTTGAGCTGTTTAAGCAGGCCGCCACGTCAGACGAAGCCAAGGACTATGCAGTCTGGGCCCAGCAGGGCGGGACCGAAAGGGAGGACGATTCGCATTCGACTGAGGTGACAGTGGGTCGGCATAGTACCCAACCGGAAAACATGGCTCTTGTCTGATTACTGTCTATGCTGGGGTTGGGCAACGCATCGACGGACGGCTCCGTGTTCGCTAACGACCTGGCTCGGAAAAACGCCCCAGCACGTATGTGCACACAAAAACTATGTGGGGAGCTAGATGATTTGCAGCCTGTGCGGCTGTCGCGGAAACGACTGTTCGGCCCTCGCTGCCTCCCGCAGTCCAAGCGGCCTCGGGTAGGGGGCAGATCAATGATCTCGGGATCTGAGGTTGTATAGCGCGTGTTATCCTGTGCCCCAGCATGGGTGGAATATAGAATGAAGAGCATAGGAGCGCCTGCGTAAAAGCCCAGGGACCACTTTCTTTCGCTGCTTGTCCATGACTGGCAAGCATAATTTAATGGTCTAAGATGACGCTGTTTGATCTATTGAAATGGCATGCATTGACGAGGAGCAAAGACCAAATATACCCCAAAATAAAAAATTACGGTTTTAAACACCAAGAAATAAAAAACAGAGGGCCAGCGTGGAAGCCAGCACCGCCCAGGTGAGTACACTATGGTCTAGAACACGACCAGCGGTGCTTTTTGGGGCGTCTGGAGCTGCGCCTTGACCGGTCTCGCTGAGATACCAGAGGCCAGAGGCCGATGTCGGTCAGCTCATTGGGACCGACGTTCGAGGCAATCGATCGGAAGGCGCCGAAGGATGCATAGCGCTCAATGGACGTCAAGTTATTTAGATAGGCTGCAGACGTGTTAAAGAAGGACTGCACTGTGGAGAGGTCTTTAGTTATCGTAGTTGTATTCGGTGACCCAAAAGGAGGTGTTAGAAAATCTAACGTCTGTTAGCAGCAGGTACGGATGGACACCGAGAGGCGCAAGCAGAGTAGAACATACACGGCGGAATAGGTCCCAATGTGACTAGTGAGCCCGTCAAAATTTCTGTACCAGTGCAGCGGAACAAAATCGTACGTACAGTTTTTAGTGGTGCCAGACGTGCTACTCAATTTACTGCAGTTTCCCAGAAGCTGGGTGAGCCAGGGCAAAGAGCCCCAACCGCCAGAACAGGCGGGCAAGCCAACCTTGACGCCAAGCTTCTGCAGAGGAATGATGTTGGACACCCAGACTTCAGCAGCTTTGGTGGGCTCGAGGTTGCTTTCGCCATACTCGCCGGAGAGGTCTGACTCGTTGAAGGTCAGGACATGACTGATGTTGGTCCCGCTTGTGATCAGGGCCCTGATGGCGGCTAGGAACGTGGTGTCGGACGGGTCGTCTGGGGCACCCCAGAGCATGGGCACGAACTCGAGGGTATCTTGGGAAAGGTTGCTGTAGACGGGCGAGGGCGTCGAGCCATAGTCGTAGTACCACGGGAGGTCGGAAAGGGCCTTTGTCCAGATGTAGTTGTCTTAGGGCCAGCTGGCGTTAGGGGTGAAAATGAGGCCGCGCTTGTTGGAGGAAGCGGCTCCCGTGTAAGAAGAGGGACGTAGCAGCGCCGATCCAGGCAGAAGAGGCCCAGGGGGGGCGAGGAAGGCGCATTGTGCAAATAAGATGGCACGGGTCACGAAAAGAGAACCAACTGGGTGAGATCTAATGCGATTGAGACTATCTAGCGCGATCAAGAGTGATCGAACGGTAGACGGAGGGGCAACTTCAAGTTGTATCGCTTGCTAAACAACCAAGGTAGAGTAAGATATCACCCGTGGCGCCTATTCTATGAATATTGGCAATACAATGCTAAATTGAGACGGGTGGGCTAGAAAGGAAGGGAACGGGAAGCAAGGAAGGCCTAGCATCCACAACGTAGCGGCCTCGAAGGAGTGAGGTTGAGCCGAGCCGAGCAACGCGCTGCTTCGGGTGGACCAACAAGGATGTTTCCGCGGTTGCACCAACAGCTAACAGGTCGTTGCCCCGCACACGATGCTGAAGCCGAAATCCCTATCTTACGTCTAGTGCACGTGACTAGTACGAAGCTCGCGTCGCATCTTTGCGAGCGGGGGAAGGCAGGGAGCCTCGGCAGTCGTAGCCCCAGTCGCTTGGATGCGGCCGGCCGGCTCATCGCCATATTGATCCGCGGTGCGAGTTGCTTTCTTTCATGTCTTTTTCTTTCTTTTTCTATCTTTCTTCCTTCTTTCATCAATTACTTCGTCCTTAATTTCTCGCCCACTACGGTTACACTTTTCAACACAAGCACAATGACAGACCGTCTCGGTTCTATCCTCAAGCACCTGGTGCCCGGCAAGGGTGGTGTTGCTGCCATGTACGTTCTCATGCGGCCTTTTCTTCTTCTTTTCTTCCACCTTATTGTTTCGAGCTTTTTTACCCTTTCTGGAGTACCCTCTAACCCCCCAGCACCGCCAAAAACCCTGACGATATCGTCATCACCCTCGCGGTCCGCACGCCCCTGACACGCGCCAAGAAGGGCGGCTTCAAGGACTCGCCGCTCGAGTACATCATCTTTGCACTGCTCAAGGAGGTGCGAGAGCGCTGCGGTCTGGATCCAGCACTTGTTGAAGACATCTGCATGGGGAATGTAAGCAAGACCACAAGGCAGCTAGCACGCAGCAGGCGGTCTACTCGTCCTAACCACGAACGCAGGTCTCTGACAGCAAGGCCGCCTACAAAGTCCGCGCAGCCCTCTTGGCTGCAGGGTTCCCCAACACAACCAGTGCGTCTTCGCTGAACCGGTTCTGTTCGTCTGGCCTCAAGGCGACGGCCGATATAGCCAACGCAATCCAGGCCGGCGATATTGAGATTGGCATTGCCATGGGCGCCGAGTCCATGTCGGTCGGAGGCGATGCGTTGAACCAGCCCTTTGACGAGGAGGTCACCAAGCACAGCCAGGAGTCAGTGGACTGCCAGATGCCGATGGGCTGGACCAGCGAGAACGTCGGCCACGACTTTGGCATCACGCGCGCCGAGATGGACCGGTACGCGGTAGAGAGTTTCCGGCGAGCGGAGAAGGCGCAGGCCGAGGGACTCTTTAACGACGAGATCGTGCCGATTCCTGCGCGCGTTAAGGGCGCTGACGGCGAGTGGAGGGAGGTGACGCTGACACGGGATGAGGGCATCCGGCCGGGCACGACGTACGAGGCGTTGGCCAAAATCCGCTCTGCGTTTCCCCAGTGGGGCCCGACGACGACGGGCGGTAACGCCAGCCAGGTGACGGATGGGGCGGCGGCGGTGCTGCTGATGAAGCGGTCGACGGCGGAGCGGCTGGGCCAGCCGATCGTGGGCAAGTACGTGGGCAGCACGGTGGCAGGGTTGGCGCCGCGCATCATGGGCATTGGCCCGACGCTGGCGATTCCTAAGCTGCTGTCGCACTACAACCTGACGCTGGACGACATTGACGCAATGGAGATCAACGAGGCGTTTGCCAGCATGGCGGTCTACACGCGGGACAAGCTGGGCCTGGACTGGAGCAAGATGAACCCGCGGGGAGGTGCCATTGCGCTGGGCCACCCTTTGGGCGCCACGGGGACGCGGCAGATCGTGACGGGGTTGAGCGAGCTGCGGCGGATAAAGAAGAAGGTGTTGCTGACTAGCATGTGCATCGGCACGGGCATGGGCATGGCAGGGTTGTTTGTGAATGAGCAATAGGAAGCTGTGAGGGGAGGAAGAGTAGCAATCTAAAAGGGAGATACTAGATATTACAGGGGCCAGAAAAAAAAAGAAAAAAGAAAAAAAAGAAACCCATGCAGGTACATCTGCGCTAAATAGCCCCTGAGGCGCATATCGCCGCCCAGCTGTACTTACTACCTTACGATTGATTGGCAGGCGGTACGTCGGGCTAGGGCAGCTAAGACACTAGGCACGCGTTGCGCTGGCTGCGGCCCCCACCCGCCTGGGCTGCGGCAAAGGAGTGCGGCGATACGGTGCCTGATACGTCGGCGACGATTGGCGGTGAAGGGGCTATGAAGTATCTTAAATACTGTGGGCTCCTGCGGGTTCCTGACCCCTGGCGCGGTCGTCGTTCCGATGTTTCGTTTCATCCGTAGTCCGGCGAAAGGGGGACCAGCCAACCGCCTCTGGCCCCATCCGCCCTTTCTGGCGCCCTTTTTCTTTGGGTGACGCGATCTGTAAAATACATTCCAGCGGTTCTGGCACAGCTAGGGTGGGAGACTGGGAGGGTAATGGTAGACTGGCTGGGACTGAGAAACTAAGACAACTACCAGACTGGGCGGTGATGCCCTGAACCAGATGCTCGTACTCGTACGAGTAGAGGGGCTTGGAGCGCAGAGCACCCACGATGTTGCATCAGATCGCCGCCATGCAGAACGAACAGCTTCTTCCGGCCTAGTCGCCCCGTAGGTTCATGTCCTGAAACAAGTCCTTCCCGCCGGACACGACTGCGCGTCTACGAGTACCAGGGGTGGAGTGTTCGCCTGTCGGTGGCAGCGTCTGCGCAGCCAGTGAGTGGCTTGCCCTGCAAACACTTTCATTTCCGTCCCGCTTTCGTCCTGTCTCCCTCCCCCAGGGCGGTCGCTGGCTTGTGCTCGGCGGACATCCTGCGCGGTTGGCGAGAACGAGTATATATAACCCCGTCAGCCTACCACGCGCCCCGTCGGCAGGTCACAGAGCCAACTGCTTCTGCTGTCATTTTCACTGCAAGTCCTGGACGACTGCACGCCTGTTTGTTTGTTTTTGTTTTCAGTCACTCCTTTTCACTCCTTGTCTCTTGTTGCTTCTAGCGAACATTGTTGCATTGTCTTGCTCTCTTGGACTGGATCCTTCGCGAGCAACTGCAACAGCCTCTCGTTCTTTCGTTTTCTGTATTTGTTTTTGTATCTGTCTCGACTTTTATTTTATTTTAAGCATCCTACTCTCTCCCAGCTACCATGCAATACTCTCTCGTGGCCGTGATCCTGCTCGGTCTGCCGACTCTAACCGCAGCATGGAACGCTCCGAAATACGACAACTACAGCGTTGTCTGGCAGGATAACTTCAAGGGTTCCTCGGGTGACTCGCCAAACAGTTCCAACTGGAACATCATCACCGGTTTCCTCGGCCTCAATGAGGAACTGGAGACGTACACGTCGTCGCCTGACAACCTGCAGCTGTCGGGCGGCAATACGCTGCAGCTGGTTCCGCAAAAGGCCAGCGGTGGCAGATGGACGTCAGGCCGTGTCGAGAGCAAGTATACATTTACGCCCATCGCCGGCTCCAAAACGTTTTCCGAGGCCGACATCCGCTTTGGCGACGACAACATCGTTAACAAGCACGGCATTTGGCCCGCCTTCTGGCACCTGGGTGACAGCGGGCGACACGGTACCGAGTGGCCCGCGTGCGGCGAGATCGACGCACTCGAGACCGTCGATGGTGCGCTGACCGGCTACGGCACCGTGCACTGCGACGTCGAGGATGGCGGCCACTGCCAGGAGCCCACCGGCATCCAGTCGTCCGTCACCATCCCGGACCAGAGCTGGCACACTTGGCGCGTCGAGTGGGACCGTACCTCCAACAACTGGGAGACGGAGACCATCAAGTGGTATCGCGATGGCGAGGAGTTTGACACGGTCACCGGCAAAGAAGTTGGCGACGAGGCGAGCTGGGCCGTTCTGTGCCACAGTCCGCTGTACTTCATTCTGAATGTTGCCGTGGGCGGCACCTGGGTATATATGCTTTCCTCTAGGACAGCCTGTCGCAAGAAACCCCAGCTAACAGTCTCGCAGCCCCTTGCGCCCGACTCAGAAACACTTGGTGGCTTTGGCAGCATGATGGTACGTTTTCCCGTTTTCGTTTTGTCCCTCTTTCTGTCTGTGACGGATCGTGCTGACAACCGCTTCAGGAGGTGGCGTATGTTGCCGTTTACACTAGCAGCTAGGGGCTTGATGTCTCGATGCTTTTACTTTCTTCTCTTATGGGGGGCACTCGCCTTCGTTCCTTTTTACTTCAATTCTTGTCTCTCTTTCACCTTTTTCTTCGATTCCCATCACTCATTCACTTCTTTTTTTCCCCATTTTTTTATTGCAGCGTTCTTTCTCGAGCCACTCCCCATTTCGTTTCTTGCCGCTTGCTTGTTTATATCCAGCTCGGCGTGCTTTGTTCTAAAAAAGCCTTTGTAAGATACATATTACAATACTGATTGAAGCTACAATATACCTTGGTCCCGTCATCTAAACCCAGCATCGGACAATCTGAAACCTGATCCAGCAGCCTGCCGTTGGGCCTGTCTTCCGTGCCAGCCCGATATGCGTCTATTTGCGTGCGATAACTGTAGTACCCGCCGCCAGGAAACGTTCCACAGCAGCCGGTGTATGTTGCTGAAAGCATATCTAGCATTGTCTAGGCCACGTCTACACCGTCCATGTTGTTGCAGTTGCAGTTGGAAGCAATATCAATTGGCCAGAAATGCGTACAAATCGAAATAGGCGCAAACGAAAGCGAAGCAAACACCTGTAGCTCCGGCCCAACAGCCCCCTCAAAGACCAAACACCAGTGCCTAGCTAGCTAGGTATTACCAATAATCCAAGCCCAAAAAATAACTCGTGTCCATATCCGCTGTAGTGTCTTATTCCAAGGCAGCGTCTTGCCCGGGAGCGAAGCCGTGATCCAAGGAACCATGTAGGTTCTGACACCTCCGAAAACGCCCATGTCGTGTATAGAAGAGATAAGAAAACATCTCGGGGGCGGGGAAGAGGAAGGAGTGAACGGTACAGAATCACAAACAATAGAAACAAACACCCAAGGAAGTAGGAGAGAAGTTAAACGCCAAACAAATCCTGGATACCCTTGGTGTCCGAAAGCCGAAATGCGTCACAGGGATATTAGTAGAGAAACAAAAAAGGGGGTGCAAACAGGGGAACGTCCGTGAGGAGGCTGCCAAACGAGAAAAGAAGGAGGGAAAGCTCCCGAGGAGAAAAGAAGAGAAAAAAACAAAGAAGTAAAAATACGATAATAAAGGCGACGAGACGGAGGCTAGACGAGTGCCGGAAACGACGTGACAATCTCTAGGAGCGTAAGATACACAGCATGACTGCGTATCTTACTGCTCCGTAGAGACCACCCCAGATGGCACGGGGTGGCCGTAGCTGGTCGCGCAAGGCTATGAAGCCCACCTGGGCGCAGGGCCCAGCTGATAGGCCAAGATAGAGCTAGGCCGTCCTGTAAGGGTGGGGCGGTCTGCGCTGTCATTGGTCTGCCGTCGAGACACCTGATCAAGCGCCGCCCACCCCTTTCTAGGTGCCCGTTCTCGTGTTCATGGCGCAGGGCTGGGTTGCAAGCGTCCGCGCACCAGCTGCAGCCCAGCCCAACCAGCTGCCGTTTTGGTATGGCGTTGCATCGCCACCCATTCGTTCCTATGCCCGCTGCGCAGCGTCTCCATAGCCCGTGTTGTACATGTGACCATTGTGGCTCTGCTGGTGGTGGGGGTGACCGCCTGCAGAAGAGTAGGAGGACGTCGCGCTGCTCGCCGCCATGCCGTAGCCATCCCAGCGATGGTCTGAGCGGGGGGCGGCCGCCGTGGCTGACATGGCCGGCGCTGTCGACGTGCCGAACGTGTGGACCTGCTGATGCTGATGCTGATGCTGATGCTGCTGGTGCTGCTGGTGCTGCTGGTGCTGCTGGTGCTGGATTCCGTACGAGTGCGTGGTGCTGGATATCCCGCTACCGCCCCGGTGGAGCGGCGACAGTGGCTTCACGGCGCTGGAGCCCGGCGACAGTGCACGCGCCGACATAGCGTTTCCCGCGTACGAAACCCAGGAAGTGCCGGACAGCGACCGCGGGCTGGCCAGGGCATCAGACGGGTTTGGCCCGTTGGACACGCTCACGTATCCCATGGATGCAGCAGCGGCACTCGTGCCATCTGTGCCTGCAGCCATGGATCCGATCGCCCCCATAGACGCCATGGGCCCGATGGATCCGATAGACCCAGACATGGACCCCGGTATGGACCCTGGTATGGATCCGGGCATGGACATTGAACCGGGCATGGACCCGGGCATGGACCCGGCAAGGGACCCAGGCGTGGGTGGCAGCACCTGGTAGGACGGGCTCAGCGTCGCAGGCGTGGCCATCATGGAGTGGTGGCCTTGGGTGGCGGTGGCGGCGGGCGCCGTCGTTGGGCTGGCGCTGTACTTGGAAATGATTTTCTTGAGCGCCTGGCCCAGGATCTTCCACGGGAACACCTTGACGTCCTTCTCGATGGTGCGCGGTTTGGGCGCGCCAAAGGACATGATTTGCTTGAAGAATTCCTCGCTCTCGGCCTTGGCCTTGCTGACGGTGAAGGGTTTGAAGCCCTCGAGGTTGCGCCGAATACGGTTCTTCTCCTCGACCGAGAAGCGCGACGGCGCCGCCACCAGCTGCTCCAGCAGGTTGATCGTGTCGACCGACGTCACAAAGCACTCCTGCTTCTCGGCCCAGTAAATGCAGCTGATGCAAATGCTGTTGGGTGGTCGCTCGTTGATTGGCACCGGCCGAAACGTCGTCTCTAGATGGCAGCCGTTCTGCTTCTTGCGAAACAGCACGATACGCCGCCGGTTGTTCCACTCCTCCGACGTCCAGTCCTGGGCCATGAAGTCGAGGTTGCCCATGATCGAGAGTACCGCCTTGGCCGGGTACCCGCTCCAGTGCCCGCCACTGCTGTACCCGCCGCCGCCGACCGCCGCGCCCATGCTGCCCGGCGATCCAGTCTGTATCGTGCTCGTGCGGATCAGCTGCGGCACGCTACTGCTCTGCGACGGCGACGGTAGCGGCGCCGACAGCGGCGGCCGCGCCATCGACGTGGTCCCGTGCACCACGTGCGCCGCCGAGTGGCTGCGACTGCTGTAGCGGCCGTGTGCGTTGCCAGCGTGCATATGCTGCTGGTTCTGTTGCTGCTGCTGCTGCTGCGGCGGCGGCGGCGGCGGCGGCGGCGGCTGGCCCAGGCCGCTGCCGTATGCCGGCGTGTTCCACACGGGTGCGCCACCGGTGTGCGTGCGCAGCGGTGCGGCTGCCTCCCGGGTCAGTCCGTCGGAGAAAGAGGCGCTGCGATAGGCCCCGAGCATGCTGCCATTGTCTTGGCTGTAAGTCGAGCCTGTGGTGGCGGCAGACCCAAAGCTATTTTGCACGTTTTGGGCCTGCTGCCGGGCCTGCTGCTGGGCTGTGGCAGCATCCACACTAGATGGCGCATAGGAGTAGGCAGTACTAGCCGCGGCCGAATCCAAGACCAGCTGGTTGGTATGTGGTGTGTCAGGGCTGTTGGTAGTTGACATCCGCACCGTGGTCAGTTGAGGCACACCCTGGCCTTCTGTCTGGTCAGGTGACCGCGGGAGAGGTGACCTAGTGTTCACTGATGCTGCGGGTGCTGCAGGATCGGGAGCCGGCGTCGTTGTCCCCTCTGCATCTCCTGTTGCCGCCGCTGGGACACTGGACGGCTCGGAAGACTGCGCTGTCTTTTCTGTCCCCGTTCGCCCAATTATCCTGACTTCCCCGGCCGCCACATCGCCTGTTCCCTCGCCAGTGACAGCGGCTGCAACTGCCGCCGCCTCTGGAACGTCTTGGTACACGAAGGAGCGCGTCATGGCCACACGTGCAAGCTCGTCGCCATTTGTGTTCTCAATGACTAAGACCAGGGGCACGCTGGCGGATGACGCACATCCTGTCATCCCGAAGCGTGGCGCTTCGGTCGAGACAACGTACGTGAGTCCGCCCTGTGAGATGGCCTCCTTGACGACCTCGGCGTGGCATTTTTGCGAGCCAAACAGCAGCCAGACGCATGGGGCCGGCGAGGACATGGCCATAAGATCGTACTGGCTGGTCACTTTCAGCTCGACACGCGTTCCTGCTGCTCCTGCGGTCGGGCCGCACGACAAGATGTTGACCACCGGGGCGGCTGGAGGCGAGGCTGGTGAGCTCAAGTACGCGCCGCACGCGCCACCGGCGCCGTTCGCATCAAACGAGAGGCTGCTGAGCTGTGCTGGCTGCGCATTTTCCACTGGCTCAGGTGGGAACGACGATGTGCTGTATGGGGCATACGTCGTCTCTGAAAACCCTGCAACTGCGTCGTTTTCCGTTAGTCGTCGGCTCCTGTGCTCATCGTTGTCGGCTCCGCCAAGTGGATCACGCCCCGGACACCGCATACCGTGCAGCTGGGTCGGCTGGGTCTTGTAGGCGGCCATGGGCACCAGGTGGTCGGGCGGCGACCGGCCGCGAATGCCTCGACCGTTTGTGCGCGCAGCTTCTTCCTCGTAGTGCAGTGCCACCGTCTCTGGCGACTCGACTCCTGCGTCAACGATAATCGGGCCCTCGGTGTGGTACTCCGGCTGGGCGACAGGGGTCAGCATCGTCATTTGGCCTCGCTGTCTTTTTTTGTTCTTGTTCTTCTTGTTCTCCTGCTGCGAGAGAAAAGTTTAAACCATCTCTGTGGTCTCTATCCTTGACTCACATCAAACACTTTGTAGACCGGCTGTCGAAGATCGATGGCCGACATGAATGAAAAATAATCTCGCTGGCCCGACCAGAAAGGGAGGAGGATGTCAGAGACAAAAGGGTAAAGAAAAAGAGCAGGTCGGAAGAGTGAAAAGTAGAAAAAGAAACAAAACGGGCAAAGGAGAGGAGAGTCAAGAAACAAGAAAAGAGGCTCTGGTTCCCCTTGCCGGGTGTTTCTTCCTTTTCTCTAGCTGTCTCTCTGTGTGCTTCTGTCGCGCTGTGATAGAAAGCAGGTTGAATGTGCTGTGTTTGGGAACAAGAGGGGATCGATCAGTACTGCCATCCGTTTGTGTGCTTGGTCTGTCTGACATGGAGCTGAGACAAAGAGCCCGGGGAACACAGGGGGGGTGTATAAAAAAGTAGGTATGCAGTTTAGCGGGAACGGAAGAAAAAAATAGAGATGGATAGAGCGAGAGGGAATGATAAAAGAGGAAGAACATGAGGGTTCACAAGCACGAACGCCTAGTTGTCGGGGAGGACATCGCCGGGTAGGGTGGAAGACATACCAAATCGAACAAGGTGCCAATCAGCGCAGCCAGGTAGGGCGTGTACTAAGATTCCCGCATGCGCTTCAACGTATGCATATAATATAGCACTGCTCGCACGCCGAGATGACTGGAATGGGTGGGCAGCAAGAATGTCAGTGTCTCGCCCGGGATAAGCAATGTGCGTTGATGGATACGCTCTCCACCAGAAGCGGAATTCAAAGCGTCCTGCTGATCCTCCTTCCGTCTGCTTGCGAAGATAGCGAGTGGATTATTGTTAGCAAGGAAACATGCAAACGGCGTGCCAAAACAAAAAGATGGTTCCGGGGCAAAAACAGCTGAAAAAAAAAGAGCAGGCGCTGCGTGATAAAATGTGATCAGCACCTCTGAGAGAGGATGAAGACAACTTCTCAGGAAGGCAGAAACTAAAGCGGCAAGGCCAGTGAACAAAGAGAAAGGGTGGAAGTACGAACAAAATGGGGGTTGGCAATTGCAGAATGAAAGACAGGAATAGAAAGAGAGAAAAAAAGAAGAAAGATGGGACTCACGAGACGGAACAGGCAACGCAGAAAAAAACGTGTGTAAGTTGGTTTCCAGACGCCTCTTCCTCTGGCAATATTATCGTATAGGAAAGAGCACTATGAGACCGTTGGGTGGGATGGGAAGACAGCGTGCATGTGGAGCTGTGTCGAACCCGGAAAATTTGTTTCTGCTATATTATATCGTCAAGATTAACGCCAGTGTGGGTGGTAGGCGAGTCAAACGGTCCTTGGTACAAGACTAGCACTCGTGATTTTGAAGTCTGTCTGTCGATGCAGTCGGCCGGGTAGGCCCTGGTGTGGAGAATGACTGAGGTGTCGGGAAGGGAGGAGGAGAAGAAAGAAAAAAAGAGTGGAAAAAAGCGCAGATGAGAGAAAGGGAGAGGGGGTCGGAAAAGAGACGAAGCGTGGCAAAAAGAATGAGACCGCTACAAGCACATAAGACACACATCTACCGTATCTTACGCGCGGGAGCAAGAATGGCCGTGTGCAGGACGGACAGTTCTAGGGTTGGCAGGTCAAAATAAATATATAAAATCAATGCAAAAGGATGGGGGGGGCAAGCGAGCGCAAAGGGGTCAGTATTATGAATATAGGCAAAGCAAGGAATGAGAAAGTACGCCAGAAAGAGAGAAAAGGCGAGACAAGGGGAGACGATTGAAAACGGGGTGCTATGAAAATGTGGAAGAGTCAGGGAGAAGGAAATTAAACTCGAGAAGCGAACAGAACTGAGTCGGGCATGCGGACATGTTGGGATATGCAGCTTGACGAAGAGCTATGGAAGAAAGGGTGAGCGACGGTGGGGAAGAAGGATGTACAAACTTTGAAGAAAAGGGGGGAATGAGAGAAAGCACAGAGGCGAGAAGCAGAAGGTTGTTTTGGAAGCATGCGTGGTACAAAAACGCAAAGACTACAGAGGCACAAGAACTTGACAGCGAGACGGGACTTAGCAGATGTGTAGCAGGGAACAGAGAAAGCAAAGAAAAGAGAATAAGAAAAACACACGAGCAGTCTCCGTCGTTCCCGCGCTGGTAGTCGGAGACTAAGGGTGTGTGGAGGCAAAAAAAAGTGTTCTCCTACAGCAACTAGACAAGATAGTGTCGTCTGCTGCTTAGGGAGGGGTTCCTTTTGACATGTATACGAGTTACTCGCATATTTACTACGAATGCAGGGGCGTGTGGAGAGGCCGGTCCTCTCTCTCTCCCTAGCCTGTGGACGGAGTAGACAGAGGGGCAGGAGAAGCAAGGGCAGAAGGGGGAGGGGGAAGTAAACAAGGAATACAATAATAAAGATAAAAGATAAAACGAAGAAAAAAAAATCCCGGTGGACGGGAGACAAACGGCAACAGACGGCGTTTGCATACGAGCACGTCTCTTTCCTGGAAGGATGTACAGACACGGACGGGAGAGCATAGGTTGTGCGTGCATCACAGAAGAGAGGCGAGTCTCAGTTCAATGTTTCGTGCATGATCCACGGGGTGTGTGTGGAATGCCGCGCGAGGAAGGGGGGGGGTATAGGTGCACATGCACAACATGCACAACACCCGGTATCGCACGCATTGTGCGGATTAAAGACACAGGAGCATGTCCAACGTCCGCACCGGACCCTTGCTCTGTCTGCCTGCCGTCTCTGGTCAAAACACACCAGACAGCGAGCACGACAGCAGAGCTGCGCCGCCTTGGGTGCTTGGGAGAGGGAGGACGGGTCGCGTCGACACCGTCAGTCGGACGGCCCTCCCACCAACATGCAAGGGGGCGGCGTGTGGACAAGGGACAGAGCAGGAGGCGTGGGTGTAGGAGTCGGGACGCTCGCGAATGATTGGCCATGGAGATGGATGTGTGGAGTACAAGGCTCCCTTGCGTACTGCGTACTCGTATTGCAGGTATTTTATTTCTTTTCGTTTTGAGTAGGTTTTTTTTTAAAAAAAAAATATCTTTCTTTTTGTTAATTTTTTTTTGTTAATTTTTAATGTTCCCCGTTATTTGTTTCCCAGTCCTTAAATTCCTCTTTGCGCGGTTCCCTTTCATCCCCCCAACCCTTTTTTCTTTGTCCACATCGCCGTCGAGCCGATCGTTGTCCGTGCTCGTAGATCGTCAACTGGGATGGCCTGTCACGCTCCCACCCCCC